>OZ005741.1:314814499-315414499 GCA_963930735.1 Dioctria linearis
CTCGAGGGTAAATTGAAGCTCCGCGTGTTCGAAATCTTAACAGGCGCCTTAATTTTATATTCCTTGCTTAAGAAAACAATATAAACGCATTTCTCCCCTTTTCTTATTTCATTTACGATGTACAAAAAGTGAAAGAAGAAACTTGTTGAACGCGCCAATCCCACCCTTTCTCCCAGAAGTCATAAATTTGCAAAATCTTCAAGGGCCTCCAACCAATGGTTTTCTTCCCAGAAAGGTTCTTTGTCACAGGAAATTGTTGGAATAGCATTTTTGCTTTCTTCATATATATATATGCAAATGTACATATAAATGTGTATATCTACCTTGCTATTACTTGCTTACCTTGGTATACACATACTACCTATAGTCACAAATGCTCGATTTTTATTTATTTTTTTTTCTTGTAAACAAACATACAAACATTATGAAGGTTTGATTAAAAGTAATGAAGGCATCATTCTGATAGGCAAATTACTACAACTGGCAATGATAGCCCCAAAGATATCCATGCATAGATTACTTTCATGGACGAGACCTGAATAAAAATAAACTCCTTTTACTTGAATGTCTGTTCTATTCCTTGGATAGTATATATATATATATCTACCTACAAAAAAATAAAAAAAAACAATTTTAGGCTTTTGGACTCCGCTAACAAAAGGTATCGATTTGCATACAACTCTGCTATAAATTTAAGTGAAAGTATATTTACTATGTGGTAGAATGTCGGGTAAAATTAATATTATAATTAAGTTTTGTATATCAAAATGTTCAACAATTAACTAGTAATAACTTACCTTAAAGAGTATACTCCGCAACTATAATGTCACCGGCAATTCTATAATGGAACATCTGGCGATGTTCACAACAAAACCACTAATTTACTACACTCCCCCTGTTTTTCCAGGTAAACTACACAATTCTTGCCTCATAATACAAACAAATCACTTAAATTAAACCACTTAGAAGTATGTAATACACCAATAAACAACACAAAAATTTGGTCACGATTCTCTTTTAAATATAGATATATATATGTATATAAATATATATGTATATATGGGTATATGAGTTCACTTTCACTTATACTCTTATCTTATATCTAAAGACAACAGTTTAAACTAAAGACACTTCACTTCAAGTTCATAAGCAACTGAAAACTAAGTCTGCATAGTCCTTACGAAGCAGTAAAATACCATATAGCCCCGGACACTTAATTATGACAAATATACTAGGTACATCCCACACGGTCACCGGATCCTTGTCGAGTGAACCGCAAGGTATATTATCAGTCGCGGGAAGAGCTCAAGTCTTCCCTTTAATTCCCCATTGCTTACACATCCTTTCCATTTGCGCCAGGTCTAGGAATGCTGTCTTTGTCATCTTTTACTGGATCCAACTTCCATTCATTCATGTAATAAGCTTTTGAAAGCTTTTAGCCCGTTATTTACTACATAAATATTGGCGTGTCCTACAGATACACAGTGACGAACAAAATTGAGTCAGTAATAGGTGAAAACTTAGTTCAATTAAGTTCTTTTAAAATCTTCCAAAAAAAAAAAACAAACAAAAAACGAATAAAAGTAATTTCACTGTATTTTAGCTACTTTTACTACTGCAGAATATTATCTACGGGTAGAAATTTGAAATGTTAAAATCAACCAGAAATATACTTAATGTATGTATACAGGTTTATAGCTGTTTATGCTGTCATCATAATCATAAATTTGTTTCTGGTTAGTACTTCATAGCATAATATTCAATATTGGCCCTTCAATGTGATTAAAAACCAGAAATAGAGAAAAAAAATCAAGAAGAGCCCGATTTCAGTACTGCACACAAAAAACAAAAATTGAATACGTTGATTAATTTGGACGACAGACGGTTTTCTTTTGTAAATCTTAAATTGCTTCCAGCAAAATAAATTCAAACTGATTATGTAGTATAGGTATCAAAAAAAAATCCCGGCCTCGACTAAATTCTTGTACTTGGATTCAAGCTATTGTTGTGATGGATTAACAATGATTTGCTTAATTATAGCTAGTAAATTTAAATACATTAATAATTCACTTTTTCTGTTTAATGGAAACTACTTTAAAAAAACGGTATTTTTGTCTTAAGGTATGCTACGTTGTTCAATACAACTTTGTTGCCTTTTTTGATACAAACGTGAAATTCAAGCGATTAACAAAATAGTTAATGAGAACAATGCCTTAAATTGTTCTTAACTTTTTTTTTATATAGTATATAGGGTAATTGCACCAATTACCGGTCACTTAAGAGTTACTTCGGATTTAATTCAGTGTACTACTGCATTGAGAGGAATATTGCTTGCAGTGACATTTTATTTAGGTGAATTTGAACGTTTGTTATCAATTTAAAATGTATTTTTTAGTCTAATTATCAATAAATACTTTATAAATAGAAATAAACAAACAAACTACTTTTTGACCAGTCTCCGGCCAAGAAAAACCAGTCTCCGGCCACCAGTTGAATCAAATCAGCCTTTTTTTTATTTCAGAGTCCTTTTTATTCATTATTTGTTGCCACTCTAGGGAATATACAGCGCTTGGAAACTTAACCCTTTTGGTAAACTGCTGCTTCGAAAAAATGTGGCTACTGCAAGGCATTACCAAATATTTATCAATACTGGGCGAACAATCTCTAGACTGTAATTTAGTGGAAGGAGAAAAAACAGTGCTATCCGTAGGCGTACTTTCATCAACAACGGTGGAATCAATTAGAATTTCGTTTTCGCTGCTCACTAGGTAATTGCCGAGATCAACAGCGATGTTGTCTTCATTTCGCATATGATAATTGGCACTTAAGAAATGCAGATCTTTAACGAGACTACTATCCGGCTCAAGATCGTAGATACCTGGGTCCAATTCTTCGACAATATCGTACATCCTTGTCTATAGGTCTTCAAGAGAGTCTGCAATATGCGATTCAATTTCTGAGATTTCTCCAACTTCGTTGTGAATTCTGCCCTTTATAATTTCTTCAAGTACTTCATCAGTATCAATGCCCTTAGATTGCAGTCCAGCTCTTATTAATTCAATTACTTCAGCCGCAATATCATACCGATTTGGCTGCTGCAATGTGTCGGTCTGAATTTCTACCTGAACATTGATCAATTTGTCCACGTTATCCCTTACACATTTCATGAAATCAATGGCGTTAGGGTCGAATGGGTATAGACCAAATTTACGGAAGCCATTGCGAATGGTTTTCGGCAGTGATTTCATCTGTAAGATAGTGGACTCCAGTAGTGGACAAAACGTTACTTTAGTACTTCTACTTTAGTACTTCTATTGAACCGAAACGCCTTTGCCAATTCCTAATGATTTTCTTCTATTCATTCTTTAATGGCTTAAAGATACTCACATCTACAGGCTGCATGATATGCGTTGTATTGGGTGGTAAGGCGTATAAAATGATGCCATTATTGCTGCAGTATTCACTTAATTCTAGAGTTAAGTGTGATTTATGGCCATTTACAAAAAGAATCACTAGTTTTTGTACGCCATTTTGAATTAACCAGTTGTTAAGTCCATTAGCGACATACTCGAAGAAAACATTCCCTTTCATCCTCCCAGAGTCGGATAAACCGATATACCAGGAGGAAGGAACACTACTCGCAACTTCTTTAGGGATACGTACATACGGGTATACGACGAGAGGTGTAACTATTTCTCCGTTAGTTGTGAAGGTTAATAAAACCGTTATGGTCTCTTTTTCGTTGCCTTTGATTTGGTAAACATTTCGGCATCCTTTGGGAGCCAGTACTTTTCCTGTTTTAGGGCATAGGCTAAATCCACTTTCGTCGCCGTTTAATATCCTTCTGGGATCTACCAATACGTCCTCTGCATTTATTTCGGTTAGATAGGTTTTCAATTACTAAACCATGCCCTTATCATATTTTCGGTAACAATACCTCTACCTTTAGTAATACCCTCTGGAACTCTACAGGCTATTTCACGGTATCTTTTTAAAAATAGTTGAAACCAATTTGTTCTTGGCCGACTATTTGTAAATGGAGTTTTCCTCTTGTCATCAGTAACAATTTTTTGAACTGTGTCGAGGAGTTCATCTTTGTTGATGGGAAAGCCACAGCTGTTAAAACTGTAGAAGGGCAAGGGCCAGTTGTTGAAATCGGTTCTGGAAGTTTCCCACTCAACTTATCCTGGAGAGTAGTTCGCAAGATATTAAATTTCCGACCTGTTCCTCTAATTGAAATTGTTCCGCTCCCTAATCATCTTTAGGGCCGTTTTCAGCTCCTGTTCAGTATACATTCGTGTTTTTCCTTTTGGAGTCATTGTTTCTAAAAGGAAATTGAAAAACGCATTTTTTTTTAAATGCACTCTTCTCATTTAGCAGTAGTTCAAATAAACTCAGCCTTTTTGTTCAAATTTAACGTTTGGCCACTAATTAGATTTAGAGGAATTTTTATACCTAATAAGGGCCACTCTTTATACCCTAGATGAAATCTATAGGGGTATACTAAGTTTGTCATTCCGTTTGTAACACCTCGAAATAATGATGGTAGAGCAAAATGAATTGGACACCCACGCATAATATTAAAAGTTATTTTGATTTTTGCATGTCCGTCCGTCCGTCCGTCCGTCCGTGCGCACGATAACTCGAGAACGCGTTCACTTACGGTTAAAGAAATAGCTTTCCTTGCTATAAGAAAATTAAATGGTAGGTTAAAGGTTAGAATTAACTTTTTTTAAATAAACTATCGTGGCCGTTTTTAGGTAACAAAAAACCAAAACCCGGCCATTTGTGACCAGTAAATGGTTTTTTCCGTTTAAATATGAGCCTAATACCGGCCATGAAAGTTTCAAAATTATTTAAACAATAAAGTTTAGTTTTTCCACGTTTTGTGTTTTTTCAAACTATTCACTAAAGTTATTAATTTTCATAACCGTTTCGAACTGAAAAACACCCTACTTACCAGCGAAAAAGGTAACCTATTCCTCAACGACACTGAAAACAGACTTACGCACTTTAAAATATTTCGCTTTACTAACATGGAATAAATGACAAATGCACAAACACCATTGAACCATACTTTTTAAATTTAAGTAGTCTGAGAACGTGATATGTTTGTTTTCCAATGAGACCATAAAGTGTTTTTAAAAGTAATCTGAATAGGATTTGTGTTTATATTCTTGCGCATGTGGCCGTAAACTGGTTCTGGCCGCTAATAGGTGCTTTTACCCTATATATCTGCAGTGATGCCAGATAGGTTTATCTTCATTTGGCGAAATTTAGACACAATAAAAGATTTGCAGATTTCCTCTGTTACAAAAAAAACCAAAAATTCAAGCTAATTTTTAATATTCTTCATCTAATTTTTACGCTAAACTATAAGTTTTGAAATAGACTAGAGGTTGAAACCATAATTGGAATGCTTTTATCCAAAGATATACGTCCAAAAGTTTTTTAACTTAAAAGTACCAATTTTAATGATAAAAAAAATTTATTACGCATATAGAATTATATAGAATACTAGGGGGAGCTCGTCCGCATTGCCCGGCGATAATATAGATATTTAGGTGGGTGGGGGTGGGGTTGAGGTGTTAGAGATACATAATATCTAAGCTTTTATCAAACTCGATCGCGCGATTCAGTACTATAGGATTTCACTCTGTGTGTGTGCGTCTGTATGTGTGTGTATGGACGTGCGTCTTTGCGTTTATGGGAGCGTGCGTGTGTGTGCATGTATACGTGTCCGTACATTCAAATGTATAGTAGAGTGTTGCTCTCTACGTCGACGCGTTCTGAAGCAGTGCCCAAATATTTAATAAAATACGAAATTTTTGCATGACAACCTAACGAAGGAGTTGCCCGATTGGTCCCATTTTTGAACTAAATTTTACATTTTTTTTAAAAGCCCGTGTGCCTTTTAATTTTATGCGTGGTGGTGTCCCCATTTTGCTCTGCCAGCATTATTTGTGTGCGTTACAAACGGAATGACAAACTTCGTATACCCTATAGATTTCATCTAGGGTATAAAAACATCTGTTTTATTTCTATTTTTCTTATTTTTTCTAGTTCTTTTATTTTTCCATTTTAATTTGTTTTTCGAATCACTCAATTTTGTTGTTTGGGACCAGTTGATAAGTCAAACCGAGAATTAAAACTTTGCCGCCCTAAATAAAAGATTAAGTTATAGAATAAAAAAAAAAATGTTTGCATTTCTTTTGTACGGGAAAACCTCAAAAAGTAGCCTACTTGAACAAATATAAAACTTTACCTGATAAGAAATTATAGTCATTATTTTTATATTTAAATATTCACATAGCTTTAATTACACGTTCCTAATACTTTTGTTAAAGAAGAGCTTTTATTGAATAAATAGCACGCTTTTGTGTATGGAAGTACCATTTCTGATTCTTTTCATTGCTACCAGATGGCAATCTCCACTGAGAAAGAGCTTTTTTTAATGCCTTCTTTTAATAAGCTTAACACTTTCGCATTTAAGCAGGTATTCTTCCTGCTATAAACTTGATAGTAATTTTCTAACATAATTCCATAAAGCATGAAGATTTTCCTGACTCAATAGATGCTACCAAGACATTTTCTGCTAATAGACCCTTTTCGTTAAAGTGGTCTTTCGAATTTCTTTCCAAAATGATGAATATAACCAATTTCACCAGTAAATATTTCTTCTGAATAAATTAAATTACAATTTTCCTAAATAATTCGGATTTATGGATTCTCTTTCTTTCTTTTTAGCTCTAATTAAGTCTTACATACAGGATCTAAATGAAATTTATAACGAGAACGAAGAACCTTTACGAATTAAAACTCAGAGCAGAAATCATAATCGCCATTAAAGTGAAGTGGTATAGCTGCAAGCATAGATAACATCCCAAGTGAAAAGATTCACAAATATTACAACTGATTTCCTCCAAACAATTTTTTTTTTTTAAGTTTTACAACTTGTACAGAATCTGTTTACTATCCCCTGTGGACAAAATAAATTCTAATTTACTTGAAAGGAATTTATTTAAACAGAAATTAAACCTTCAACAGATATTTAACCAGCTGGTAACAGAAAATGAAGCTCCTGCATAACGTCAACAACTTGCGGATCATTTGTTTATATACAGTAATTGCCGAATTCTCCACAATACTTCATTTTATTAATCATATGTTCGCGCACGTTTAAACCACAAGACATTTGGAGTGCTTCAAAATGTCTCATTTTTTTCGTTTCCATTATATGCACTAAAATCATAACAACGCTGACATTTCAATGAAATTTCTAGTCTCCCTCCACAAGATGATTTGCAGGCAAAATTAAAGACAAGACAAGGATCTCCTGGAGACGCAGAATCACTGATACTTACAAAAACATTTATTCTCACTCATACTTGTGACGATATAAACATGAACTAGTAGGCAGGGTGTCAGCAAAAACGTAACACCTCATATGGGTTCAGCACAGTTTAGAATCAAAAAGATCATTCTTTAAAAAACAAAAAACAAAATTCCAAATATTTTCGGCGATATCTACCTATCGATAACTTATTTAAGCAATACATATTTCTGGCAATATATTAACAAGACTTCTATTATGGTCGCATTGTAGGTATCGTCTCAGGCGTTCCAGTCCGCAACGAACCATCCTGAACGGAACCCGCGACAGCTGACTATCGCTATCAAGAGCTAGAAAAAGAAGAAAAGCGGAGACTTTCCTCCTGTTTTTGATCCGGAGGTCTGTCAGACATTACGTCAAAGAATTATCGAGTTTTTGTTTACTTGAGAAAAGGAGAGGCGTGTGTGTCTTCCTGTGTGTTGTCGAGTCGTGTTTGTGTTTGTGTGTGTGTGTGTGTGTGTGTGTGTGTGTGTGTGTGTGTGTGTGTGTGTGTGTGTGTGTGTGTGTTTGTTTGTTTGTGTGTGTGTGTGTGTGTGTGTGTGTGTGTGTGTGTGTGTGTGTGTGTGTGTGTGTGTGTGTGTGTGTGTGTGTGTGTGTGTGTGTGTGTGTGCGCGCGCGCGTTCGTGCGTGCGTGTGCGTGTGCGTGTGTGTGCGTGTGCGTGTGTGACTGTTTCGCAGGCCTAGATGTGACCTCCCCTTTCACAGCTCGTCTTCCTCTCCTATCATTCGGTTATGTCGGTTGGTATTACAATATCCGCGTAAAGGCTTGTAGCATTTCATGAAGTGTCTAAAAATTTCAGACACATCATGTAAAAAGTCATTAAGCGCAAACTGTTACACTATCTGCCTACATTTCATGAAGTGCCTAGACTTTTCGTGAAGTTTTGCGTTACGTCTACGACATATATATCTAAAATAAGACAGCCTCGCGTACGTAATTTTTTTAAGTAGGAACATTTGAAATTATGTTTGCAACTGAATATGGCAATAGGAGGCTACCCAAGCGTATTTTGCCCCCTGCTGTACTTAGCTTGTATCAGAATAATTCGCTGAACTGTTCTTAATAAGATGCTCGAGCTATTTCTCTTTACTTATGAATTTTTATTACAATTTTTCTGATTAACCCATTCTGAGCTTGACGTAATGAGGCGCTGAATTTCGCTCACTACCCTCCCCCTCCGGAGCATCCTCGATGCAATGTGGGCTGACTAAGTTCAATCCTCCGGCTTTTCACTTAGGCACGATTTTTTTCCGCCATTAACCGAGGTGTGCTAGCGTGCCGCCATCTGCATTCAACGATTATCACGGAGTGAGCTAATATAGCTTCGACGGATAGTCAGGACCTCACGTCCAGTTAGTCCTTACTCACCTTGATACTATAACACTTCTAAGAAATATGTCACGTGCTCCTTTCTGTGCGTAATCACTGCCCCGACTAGCAATAGAGAGGACGGCTTTGAATGCGGCCCAAGAAATCTCATATACTTAAATACTTTCTCAATTAATTTTATTAAAGATTTTCTTTATTTATATAACATTTCCATGGGAGTAGTTACTTCTCGACATAATAAATGTACAATTGCGCAATGTGGCCAAAGAAAGTTTTCAATGTGCAATTGTACTTAGTCAAATTGACACTGAAGACATTGGGAACATTATTTATTTTTCGGAAGTAAGATGGTTAAGTCAGGGTAAAATGTTGAAAAGATTTTATGTTTTGTGAAATGAAATCAAGTCATTTATGAAATCAAGAATAAAATCTGTGCCAGAACTTGGTGATAAAAACAGTCTCACAGATTTTGCTTTTTTTAGTAGACTTGACGGCTCATTTAAATGAGCTAAATTTGCGTCTTCAAAGTGAAAAACAACTATGCCTTAAACTATAGCGGCTTTCGAAATGAAACTGAAACTATATGGTAATCACAAATTCAAGCAAACAATTTTATGTATTTTGAACCGTTGGCTAAACACTTTTCTGAGAGTAACGAAAAATATGCAAACTTGATTTTCGATTTGATACAGGAATCTGATTTCAAGATTTCCAAAAAAATTATCAATTTTTTGACATATTTGCGACTCAATTTTTAGTCGACATAAACTTACCAGCTGCAATTTGATGTTCAACTTTTAAGAAAAATTTAATAATTTCTCTTTACGGGACTTTTATAAGAATTATCTTCCCATAGAAAAGTACCCCTTTCTTCCCAATTCATGCCATCGCTATTTGGAAGCACCTACATTTGTGAGCAACTATTTTCTAAGATTAAGCATACAAAGAATAAACATAGGAGCAAAATAATTTATGGGCACCTTGAGAACTCACTGAGAATTGCATCAACTTCGATCGCAAAATATCGAAGCATTATTGTCTCAAAAACAATGTCAAATATCACATCAATTTCATGTTGCTATTTCTTAAATTTTATAATAAAAAATTTATGAATTAATGAAGCTTAAATTACTTAAAATTGTTAACTAAGTATATATGTATATTCCTCGTTTTTGTTCATTAGCTATCTTCAGGGTTCGTATATTTTATGTGTGGCCCAATATAACTCGTCTACTTCCGATGCAGGCCAGGGAAGCTGAAAAGTTGGCCACCCCTGGTCTACAGTCTTAACAACGTCACGTGATTTTGGAGTCAACGAACTCACAAAGGAAAAGAGTTTAAAAAATCCATTTCAGAAAGTATACAATTTGGAATTTACACAATTTTGGTTAAACTAATTTGGCAGCAAAGTGTGTGTGTGGAACAATATTATAACCAATAAATTTAATTTGAAGATTGCGATTAAGTATCTTCCAAAAAAATAATTTTCGCTTCCTTTTCACTATTCAAAATCCGATATTCTTGCTTGATGAATGAATTGAGAAGGGTTTCTTGCCGTTTATGTATTTCACACGTGCTTAATATCGGTGAAATATTTCTTGTCAGCTTAATTTTTTTCTACTAATGTTTTCTTGCGGCCAGTTAACCTGCACATCGCTGTATTCTTTCATTTCTTTCTGTCAGTTGAGTTGTTCGCTTCATCTATATCAAAGCCTTTTTACCCCTTATAGTCTAAGAGCCCATAGTACTGTAAGTTTCTGTCACAATCCAGAAGTATAATTGAGAAATTAATTAATTAACGAATTAATTAAATTTATACGAAGCTGGCGAGAGATTATAGTTGGAGGGGTCCGCTAACCACTAGTATTTCAGATTGGAAAAACGTGATATAAAATCAAATACTGCTCTGGAGCAACCTGGTAACAACCGTTTTGGAGAAGTGAGGCGGAAATTACGGACCTGGCAACATTTCACTACCAACCTTTACCTTTTTTGGTTAATCTGGGACTAGGACAAGCCTCCACAAGAGACATCAACGGTGAAGGTTTTCTGTAGGTTAACGTTTTTTTTTATATTATTGAAGTTTTGACAGGGTTTTCCAGATTACGTCTTGGGCTACATCGAAGAACTCAAGTTCATAAACGTTAATGTGAAACTGATAGCTTCTGTGTACATGTGGCACGGAATTTTCTTATTTTATAATAAATGTTTGTCTACAGCGATTTTCCGATAATAAAAACAATACTCATCGCATCGTTTTACCTGAAGCAATATTTCGTTATCGAGCCAACGATATCGTTTTTATTTATTTATTTATTTATTTATTTATTTATAATTCATTAGTTGTAATTACATAGATTTAAATTAATCTAACCTATTTATCAAATAATGTAAAAGGGCCCACGGCTACTAGGCAATCTGGGCAGCTATCTAGTGTTTTTAACTGACTTGTTTTTAACTTGCATTTAACAGTTCATTCTTTTGCAACAATTCATTTACAGTTTTATTTGAATGCTTCTTATTTTTAGATGTTATGCCTAGGCCTGGCTCATCTAAGTAATTCTAAGAGGCTTAACTAAGAGGTGGAAAGAACAAAAACTAATCTAGGAAGAAGAGGGTGAACAAAATAAGGAAAAAAAGCAAAATTGATCTAAAAGCAACGGGGAGAACAGAATAGGAGCTTAATATTATTGATACAAGAAGTAAGAAGTTTGTTTGTTTAACAACTATTTTTATATTGTTTAAATTTCCATCTTGTTAATTTTTTTTTTTAGGCTATGATCTGTAGAAGAACTAGGACAGACCTTACAAAAAGAACTGGGTAGTTCGCAATAATACAAAAAGGATCAATGAATAGTAACATATCGGATTTGCGCTTTACTAGATTACAGTTGTGTGTATAATAACTAGAGTTAAAATTTAGTAATAGTATAGGATTAAGTTATGTATACTTGTCCCAGTTTTAAGTTATTACATCCTTAATTGATTTGAGTTTTATTATCTCTTGAAGTTTTAAGTTTTGATGTAACACCATGCAGTTCTATTTGTATAATTATCCTCTATTTATATTTTTCTTTTTTATTTTTTAAATGATAATTTTATTTTAACAAAATTTATTTTTTTTCCCAATAATTTTAACAAATTCATTTTTAAAACATTGTTGTTGTTTTTTTTATAATAATTTTAACATATTCATTTATACTTACTACTATATTTGTTTTCAGCTTTCCTTTTAGCTTGTTGTCTGTGTAAAGGGTGCGTTGCAGCCAGGACTGATAGGGTTCGTATGTTAGTAGTTACAGTCTAGTGTCCTTGTTCGCGTTTCGTAAATAGGTCATCAGTGCATCAAGTAGTAAGTTCGTATCTTCCTCCCTATAGGTGAGGAGTTCTGTCGGAGTTTTTGTATTTCGATCGGACGATTCTGAAGTACCCAATTACATGATTTTGACCCTGCTGAAATATCTCCAACACAGTTTAAAGAAAATGTGAGTCCGGTTAAGATAAAGCTGAAGTTCGGGGCGACCTGCAACCATTTCATCACAATACATACGCACCTATGTATATACATAATTGAAATAAGTGTAAATGCCATTTTTAATGCATTTCAATTATTTTATATAAATATAGGTACATACACGTATACATAACTAAGATCTATGCAACACAATAAATGGGCTGAATATACAAAAACTATATTAAGTAATTCAAAAAATTAGATAACTAGTTCTTATGTGTATCAAAAAAGAAACTATATTTCCGTTGCGACTAATTAAATTGCTGATTAAGGTCATTGCGTGTCCAGGGCATTTAAGAAAATTCATGAACAATGAAATTAAATTATATGATCTGTGTGACATATTTAAGGACTTGTACTAAACAGTTTTTATTTAAATTTTGTTTTTAATATAGAATACAAAAAAATAATAAATCTAAATTAGTAATTACTTACACACTATTTTGAAGAATTATCAAGTAAATTCTAAATCTGTCTCATTGTTTACCTATCTAAGAAAATGATAATCTCAAAACAAGTTCCTGGTTTAAGTCATGGATATACCCCAAAGGACCAATTATAAGGAACGAATCTGAGCGCATACGAAATTGCAAATATCAAATATGTTATACTCACACTATAGTTTCATCGGGCTATTATTAACAAATTAATAGGAATCAATCTGAAAAATTCCATCCAATAGCGCTATTTTTATATCCTAGATGTAATCTAAAGGGTATACTAAGTTTGTCATTCCGTTACAAATTAGAAATAATGATGGTAGAGCAAAATGGGTTGGACCCACTCATAATATTAAAAAATATCTTGATTTTTGAATGTCCGTCCGTCCGTCTGTCCTCACGATAACTCGAGAACGCGTGCACTTAGAGAGCTGAAATTTTGCGCATGGGCTTTTAAAAAAAATGTAAAATTGAATTCGAAAGTAGGACAAATCCGGTAACTTTTGTCTTAGACCAACCAATTCTAGCTTTTTTACTTGTTATAATCCCATTTGAAAACCTACACAGTATTGCACCAGTTTTTCTTAGACATATTATAATGATTAACAAACAAAGTATAACCCAGGGGTTACACGAGATAGTACAACTTGCAAGCAATACAACGCGATTTTAAATTTGACAGCATGCGAGTTAATTTAAAAAATTTCATTGAGACGTAAAGTCTTGTGTATGTCGGAAATTTTAGCAATAAAGGAAGAAGCAGAATCGACAAAACAAAAGAAAAAAGGAAGGGGTAAGGTGTTGGTAAATGATCGTAATATATATGATCCCAGAAACAATCATTTTACTGGTATAAATTTATTAATTGAAAACTCTCCGCTCTCGAAATTTTTTTTCCGCCATCTTGAAAACTATGTAATGTCAAATTACTATTACCTGGACTGCCATGATTTTTCATTATGCAAGTTCGCTGAAAGCTGGGCAGTAGGGATTACACGTGCAAGAAGTATGGCAGTGCAAGTTGCATGCAAGCTGTACTATCTCGTGTATCCCCCGGGTACGGTCCATTTTCCTTTGGACATATTTTACAAGCGAATTTTTTCTTTCTTTGTATTACATTAACTAAAAAACATGTTGAGTTGTCACAGTATATTTATACAGTAGAACAACTTAGAACAAACTAGTGAAAAGTGAATTTTAGAATTTTAATTTACAAAACAAAAAAAACCTCAAAATTTCTTCCATAAAGGGGAACTATTAAGTATGATATGGAAGTAAATGGTCGAACAGTAGCTAGTTGCACAATCTACGGGAAGAAGTATTAGTTTTATGTAAGTTCACCAATCGGCAAAAGTACTTACAAATGTATTGTTCCATAAAATAAACACCGGTTTGACCTATAAGTTGTGTGCGTTCATAAAGTTATGTCATCCCAGCAAACATTAATGATACGCGCATCATATTCCGGCGAAGATAAATTTTATCGCGGAAGATTATCATCTTTTATATTGCGGAATGGATGTGTCCTGATTGTAATACTTCTTGATGAATTGCTTTCGAATCATCTAGGGAACACGAAAGACATACATGTGTAAGATAAGAAAAAGATATCGCCGATGAATCATGTTGAAGTATCACTTGAGCATTGCCTGGAAGAGATAAAGTGTTATCGCTAAAATGTCCCGAGAATATCGCCATCTTAATATAAGTAGTTAAATTACATATTTTGAATATAATAGAAGCAATTAGATTATTTTGGAATATTTTGGAATTTAAATAGTTCTTTTTAGGGTTCCGTACCCAAAGGGTAACAACGGGAACACTATTACTAAGACTGCGCTGTCCGTCCGTCACCAGGTTATATCTCATGAACCGTTATAGATAGACAGTTGAAATTTTCACAGACTGTGTTTTTCTATTGCAGGTATAACAACAAGTAATAAAAATAAAATACGATTTAAAATTAAAGGGGGCCCATACAAGAATGGTGATTTTTTCGGCGTTTTTTCCTCATTTTATTCTCATTCATTATTATTATCATCAAATGACAGCATTATTATTATTATTTTTTCACATGACGCCTACTCTCATTTGAAAAAATAAATAAAAAGTACAGTTTTAAATTTTATACGATGGTACTGACCCCTTCGTGCGCGGGTCCGTCTCGCACTTGGCCGGTTATTTTATATATTTTCTTATGTTTTAAATAAAAAAATTTAATTAAAATAAAAAATTTATATCCGGCTTTGGTCGCTTCCCGATGCGATCTTTTGCAAGTAGAGAATTTTTTTCGATAATCAGACTTATCGTCAACATTTTGAAATTTTCGATGACATATATCTGTTTAAAAATATTATAATAAATTAATATACTTGCCGTTTACTTCGTTTTAAATATTTTCCAAAATCAGATCATAAATGAAAGAGAAATAAAAACTTAAAGAAGCTTGAGTCTACATTCGTCTAAGGCAGTATTTAATGACAGCGTCTGTACCTTTTATGACAGCGTCTGTACCTTTTTTAAAACAGTCTCTTTTTTAAAAACAGTTGTAACTTTTCTAAACAGGCTCACTTTTCTAAACAATGTCTACTTTTTAAATATTTTAAATAATTTTCACGTAAGTAACATCAATTCTTCAATTTACTCCGAACACTTATTAAACCAGAATGATCAGACCTAACTTTACGTACATTTTCAGGTAACGCAGCTTCATTAAAAATAAATATAAACCGATTTTTCATCAATGCCATTCTCCAGGTGAAACTAAGAAAAAAAGTTCGCCCTTGGTTATCGAACTCTTTTCGGCTGGAGCAAAAACATATAATTCGTTTTGCTATTTTATTGCCATTGACTGACAAGTAAAACTGAAATTGTAAGCAACCGCATTCATATCATCTAATTATTGCTTAGGTAACTTAAAAGCAATTTCAGACATATGTATTGCTCAAATACTCCGAAGATATCCTCCAATCGTTGCGCTGATGATTTTTTATCTTAATGTTTGCTGGGATGGACGGTGTAATATGCAATATGGCTGTAATAATGTTTGTGACTGTTAGGCAGTTCTACCATTTTGCCCATTTTCCTTTAGTAGAAGTTTATGCATACTATAAGTTCTTTTTTCCCACTTTCGATTTACATAGGAACCTTTGCATTAAAAATTGACTAGTGTGTTAGTTAAAACTGTTGAAAGAGAAAGTATAAGTCATATGCAGAAGCATGCTCTCAACTGACAGTTTTGATAGAGCTGTTCTACTGTATGAATATACTGTGGAATTGTGTAGGGATTTTATTTTAGTTTTAGTATTATCCAAAATTATGGACCTCCTTAAACATGCTGTTAAATTTTGGTCGCCAAATTCGAATTATTCTGGTTACTACAGCTTTTCTCAGAAAAAGGGATTTGAGCAGGTGTCGGATTCCGTAACTTGAGATTACGCAGTTACACCACCTCTATCTGATTCCACAAAAGTTGAAATTAGTTTTTTTCTATCAAAATTGTGTACACGGTAACCGATATTATTCCTGATTTTGAAAAGGTAAGTTTATTGAACCAGTGAACTTAGTAGCTTTTTAGTTAAATTTGTGGAAATTAATGTCGAGTTTGCTAATTACGAGTGTGGTTCTTTTTCTCTTTTTCCTTCAAATAGAAATTCCAATAGAAATTTCTTAAAACGGTATTTTTATAATTTTATACAGATTTCGTCTGTTTTTTTGTTTGTTTTTTTTACAAACTCTCTAATCCATACTGCCGCATTCACAATACAGAGTGGAGCAGAATGGAGCAGAGTGAGCTGTGAGTCCAGAACGAAACTGTTCACAATACAGCGCAGAGTGAAATTCGAACAGTGAAATTAAACGTAAGAAATCGCCATAACAACGCAAAACCAACAACGAACTTAGAAATTAATGCAAGGTGTTTCCCACTAGGAGGTCAATAAAGCAGGAGGCGTCAAACAAACAAAATGTATGGCAGCGGGGGGCGGGCATATCACCCGTTAAGGGTTACAGGATGATTAAGAAAAAAAGTAAGTTTTTCACAAAACCCCGTGTAACTTAAAAAGTACAACGCATATGGTCACAGTTAAGAGCTCTTTGTATACAAAACTTCATGGCCTTTCCAATGAATGCTCAACTACTCCCGTACTTCTCTCCTGTCATGGTTATGGTTGTCTAAACTAAAAATTTCGGATTTTCTTACCCTCAATACCTATTCTGAAAGCTATTCTCAAACCTATTCTCAAAGATAATTTGTTCTCTTAGTGACTGAAAACACGTCATTTAAAAAAAATATCGGCTAATTTCAGTATGACCTGAATAGGCTTTGAGCTAATAACTCTTTAACAGCTGCAGATAGCACATAGATCAAATTAAAGAAGTGAATCTATAGTTTAGAGTTTTTATAAAAAAAAACGATGTCAAATTAAACAAAATAGGTAAAAAAATCCAAAAAAATTTCGTTGGAAAGGCCATGAAGTTTTGCATACAATGAGCTCTTAACTGCCGTACGCCCTGCAGTTTCTAAGATAAAGGATGATTTTTTGTTTGTCAAGGTGAGTACTATCTCCTCTTGCTCTATTGACCTCCTAGTGGGAAACATCCTGTATAACAAAATGTCACAGCAACGCCAAATCAACATGCATGTCGTTTTCAAAATAATAAATTCGAAAAAGGCGATACCTGTTGCACCATCAGATTGCTTCGAAACTAGATTAAAATTAACGTAATTTTTTTGGTTTTTAAATCATCAAGCTTGCAAGGAATACCTCTTGCTTTTTATTAGCATTCATAAAAAAACATTAAATCAGAAAATAACATTAAAACATGTTAGTTATGATAAAAAGAAATATGGAGCTTTTTCCACGCCATCTACATGCTAGTAGTTCGAAATTTGAGGTAAACTTTCGGAAATGCCAGCGTTAAATTAGAATATAATCTATTTTCATGCAGTTCGACTCTACGCTACTCTGAGCCAAACAGAGATAGCCATGTTCACTACTGCGTGCGAAAAAAAAGTATGCCTTTTGCCACTCTACGCTACTCTACTCCACTTTGCATTGTAAATAACGGTTTTATTTTGTCCAAAAATTGTAGACACAGATGTAATGGAAGCCGATACATTAACTTCATTCTTATTATAATCAAATGCTGCCGAGAATTTTTACAATTTTTGAATTTATCTTTTCCTTTCTCCAAACCGTAGTTACGTTAATACAATTGAATTCATCTAGAAACTCATTTCTTTCAACAAAACTCAACTCTTTCAAAAGGAGCGTTTTCTCGCTAATAGTTTTCAAAAGACATTCAGCACAGCAAAATGTTCAGAAAGTTGTCAGAATTTTACGTGAGCACCTGCCAAGTATGGCTTAATCTCACGGCATTCTTCATGCACGGATTGTAAAGATCAATCAGATTCCTCGTGTCAAAACAACGAGTACGAGTATGCCAAATAAGCATGACATGACATCAACTTACTGGTAGAAGCGAGACCTATCCCATCTCTGCCGATCTCAGGTCACGGCACCCTATACCACAGCCACTACGATGCTCCCATAAAGGGGCCATCCCAAGTTGAGGTGGATAAAACCTTGTTATCCAGGGCTCCTCTAACCCCGTAGTACCAAGTTAGCCAATGTCGGGCCACCCATTTGGTATGGCTTTCGTAAAGCATGATCAACGGACCATGAATACTCCCAGTTTCAATCTTTCATGCTAGATATCTTTTTTAAACGGTACTGGTAACTCCGTTCGGGCCTAGATCTTATTAGCAGTGCCTAAAAGAACTGTACTTGGCCTATACAGGTAATACAATCTTTTGGACGCTGGCAGAGGGGACCACGTGAGGGTATGATATGCCCAATTTAGTCTGGATAGGCTTCGTGATTCACCATTTGGATCATATAGCTGACCATGCATACTAACCATATAAGCACTACTAACATACATACCTGATTTCCGTTATTCATCAACTTATTCATCATCTCACTCCTCGCACCACTATGTCTGAGATTTTATTATTCTGACTTACATGAGTACATAACTTCAATTGCATCGTGAGCCATCTGCCTAGCACCTACTACAGTACCCACACAGCCAAAAATCTCAATTTCAATTTCACTAAGGTAACTTTACCTCGCCTTGAGAAGTACAAATTCGCGCCCATAGCACTCAGCTAACTATACCGTACTACTGTACGCACTCTCCTGGGAGATGCCAAAGCGATCTACAAAAACATCAAAACGCTCATACCACCATAAACATCAAATCAACAAACCAACAAATTCCATCTGCCAAGTATGCATGCTTTCCTCTTATACAGCTTTCACCTTGTTCAGCATTGCGCTTCACAGACTACTTCCCCCCCCCCCCAGCAAAATGTTCAGTCATCACTTGAATCGCTTGAAATTCATAAGTGCAAACTTGCTCTCACGGCAAGTTTTTCAATTTTTCACAGTCGCGGAGTTCCGCCTCAGGTGCATAAAAGTAGGGGCCTACTATTACTGAATTCGAAACAGTGAGAAACGCATAAAATGTATAAAATAACGTAGAGCCTCATAAGAGATGAAATTACTACTTACAATGAACAATTCGAAGAAGCCGAAGGAATATTGTATGGACCTAGCATCGCTCTCATACTGGAAACTTGAAACGCGATTTTCTCGAAAACTTTCAAAACAAAAGTTTTTAATGTTTTCGACGCAAATTTGGCTTTTCTTTTTATTTGAAAATTTAATCATTTTTTAACGAAAAACTGTCGGAAAAAGCCCTACTTTTTTCTCAATTCTTAAAATAGCCGCCATTTTGTTAATTTTCATCGAAACAAAAAAAAACTCTATACCGCTCTTAAGTTTTTCCCTAATTAATAATATTTTTGTGTTTTTTGCTTTCAGAGAAGGAACGACCTTCCACCAAAAATACCGCGATATCAGGGGCGGTTCCTCATTGGAAGCAAAGGAAGCACTGCTTCCAAACATAACATTTTGCTTTAAAATATTCTTAGAATATTTAAAAAATTGTATAAAATTCAAAGAAGTTTACTCCTCTGGCATCACTAGATACAAGCTGAAATAATTTATAAGTAACGCCCAATTTTCTCCTACAAACTAAGAACATACCACCCAACCCAATGTCATTATATCGCTACTAACATATTGTATGGAACGCTGTCCAAATTGTAGCATCACCCACCCAACACCAGATCCACCCCGATTTGTCTTGTCAAGCAAGCTACATAATATTCGCGTGGTATGGATGGAACGACATCAGAATCAAACACCGTTGCCACTGGCATCGCAGTGACGCTGAAATCCCTACAGCGTATTTACAACAACAAAGCCAATGTAAAAAGTTAAATACATTTAACTTTTTAGACTCATATTCGGTCAAGAGTTTGCATGCGTACATTGCTATGGTACGCTGGTCGCAGCGTAGCGTTTGGCAATTGATATACATGCCCTGATAGTAACTTTCATTGATAAATTCAGAAGTATATGCCGGTGCGGGTGGGAGTCGGTCTTGCTCACGATATATATAAATGCTGCCAGATGTTAACAAATTCGTAGCTTTTTTTTAAATAACTTTTATCCGATCTTCGTGACGAATATTGTGAAATTTTATGAATTGTTTTAGAATAGTGAGCGTAGATGGATTTACATGGGATTTTTTGTTTTAGAATTTGTCAGTGAGCTTAATTTTTTACGTTTTTGGGGGCTTTCTGGGGAGGGTGGTAACTACACTG
Source organism: Dioctria linearis (assembly GCA_963930735.1). Lineage (NCBI taxonomy): Eukaryota > Metazoa > Arthropoda > Insecta > Diptera > Asilidae > Dioctria > Dioctria linearis. The sequence goes on from OZ005741.1 coordinate 314,834,915, forward strand.
ATGGCGTTGTCCAATTTTGGCCGTGTGTAATACCAAATTGATCCTTTTGTTGAGATTTATTAAATGGCATATTTTCTTTTGTTCTGTAAGAAACTTTGTAACCGACTTTTTTCACCCGAATATCTTTAAAATGCGTGATTTTCATATTTGTGTACAAAGGGAAGTTTAAGTTCTTGCGGGGGCTGATTTTTCTTTTAAACGCTTCAGCATAATGTTTTTCATATTTCAGGTGAACATTTAAATTTTATATGTTTAACCGATGGGGGGTTTAGATGTGAAATAAATTTTTCCAGTTTTTTCGTGTAAAACGTTTTTACATGGAAGTACTTATATTAAAGTACGCATTAACCGCATAAGTAAAAAATTACAGCACAACATTCGCAAAAGAACGTAGATGCGAGTTAATATGAATATATTAGATATATTATCAGTACGTTTACATGAATACTTGAAGTATACTAGATAGATTATCAGTACGTTTACATGAATATTTGAAGTATACTTGAAGTATGCTTGATGTAATCAAAATATCATAAAAACGCTCATTCAATGCGTAAATTTCAACTTAAGTAATTGGAATATTAAATTCAAGAAAAATTCAACTCAAGTAATTGGAATTAATTCAATCAACCGCCCTACCTGAGCTTCAAGTGGATTTCAAGCCAAGTACTCAAGTATTCATGCAAACGAACTGTATGTCCTGTTATAGGAGTTTTTAGCAAAAATGTAATGATTAGAAAATAAAATATATTAAAAAAACTTTTTCAATAAATAACTTTCATAAATAAATTATAGGCTAAGTAAAAAATTATTTTTGCTTTCACCCAAGAAAAGTTTCATTAAAAACTGAATCTACCCAATAGCATTATTTTAAAATTATATTATCTCGTTTGACTTTAAATGTTTGAATGTTTTTTATCATAATATTTTTTTAAACATGTTTTATTCATATTGTGCAAAAATAAGATATTGACTATCGATAATATTACGTACGTTTCTGTTTAATTGTGAGACAATGTAGAATTCTTGCTTTTATTTGAGTATTCCGGCGAACGAGTAGACCAACCTAAGTACAATAATAATGGTAATTGAATTCAAAAGAATGAATTATGATTAGATTATTATTATTATTATTATGATTAGATTTTTTGCGTACGTTGTGAAAGGTGATATTGAGTGAAATTTTTGTATTTGCTTAATTATGGGGCAGGCAGAATTTGCTGTGAATGTATTAAATGAAAGATATGATTGCATCGCTGATTTATTTAACGATGATAATGGCTTCCTTCTCTTTCAAGAGCAAGAATAAATGTGAATATTTATATTGTGTATTATTGACATCATTGACTTTGATACATGTATAGTTACTTATAGTAGCAATGAAATAGTCTGAAAAGCTATAATTTACATAAAATGTATTGCTTCCCTTCTTCTGAATCCCACGAACCGCCACTGCGCGATATAGTCATTAAAAGAAAAATTGCTCCTGACGTCAATCAAGCAATATATTTTGCTGTCCTTGCAGACAAGATATCCGAAATATCGTTTATTGAACATGTTTTTCCTTATATCTTCGACTTGTTCAAATCGTAACAACAGTTCACGCAACTCGACATGAAACTCGAATGCAACCAAATTCCACCATATATATCTAGAGCAGAACCATATCTAGGGCAGGGGTGGATCCAGCTAGGAAGCGCGGGGGCACCCCTCCCGGCTGAAGAACACTGAAAAAATTTGCAGTAGATCTTTTCCAAAGGCAAATTTTTGTAAACTCTGCCAATAAAAAAGAAAAACAATATACATTATTAAAGTGACTAGCAGTTATAACCGAGCACAATTTGTCTATTTCCATTATGGACCACCTAACCGAATTTCTAAAAAAAATATGCCCTGATTCAAAATTTGCAGCAAGACTGCAATGTGGAAGAACGAAAGCTACTGAAGTATTAATAAATAGAATAGAACCATATGCAACGAAAAGTATAGCGTAAAATTTACAGTCTAATAAATTTTCTTTAACAGTGCGACTTATCCACTTATGTAGGTATCTTTCATAAAATGTTTAGTTATCTTAGCAGAATTTTATGATAAGGAAAGAAATGATGTGCTAGATAAATTTTTAGCGATTTTAGAAATATTTGACTCCTCTGCAGAAGGTATAACGAATGCTATCGTCAATTATTTAGAAAACCTGAATATTACCTTATATAATCTAATCGGTTTGGACTCAGATGGAGTAAGCGTTATGCAAGGAAATACGAGTGGTGTGCAATTCGGTTAAAAGAAAAAAAATAAATATATATTTTTCGATTACTTGTTCATCACATTCACTGTATGTTTGTATTTCACATGCTTGTGAGAAGCTTCCCAATGAAATCGAGGAGCTAGCAAAGGGAATATATTATTTTTTGAAAAATAGCCCCAAAAGGCAAAATGAATTAAAAGTTTTCCAGAAGTATTTTAATATTAAAATAAATAAAATTTAAAAAAATGATTCCAACTCGATGGCTATCCTTTGGGGCAGTTGACCAATGTCTTTTGGAGAATTGGAATGTACTGCAACATTATTTTTTAGTTGTGACTTATATAAAGCCAAATGTAGTAATGCAAGAAAACTCCTTAATAAGTTAGTCCTGGGATCAAATTATATTTTCATTTTTTAGATTATATTTTGTCAATCATAGAAAAACTAAATTTACATTTTCAAGCAGAAGTTGCTCTTACAAAGTGATTTTATATAATATCGTAAAGGAAGAATGTGTTGAACCAGGTAATCGATTTAAGTAAAATTACGTTTTTACCTGAAAATTTGAAGCCATTAAACGTAATATATTTTGGTTTGAAATGTGAGGAATTAATTAATGATTTGGCGACAGTAGATGTGAAAGTTACATTTTTAACGAATGTGCAGAATTTCTATATAGGAATTTGTTGTCAAATTAAAAGAAAATTTGAATTTGGTGATGCAATTTTAAATGCAATGCAAATTACTGATTCTAATTTTTTCAGATTAAATAAATATCTAACCGAAGTTCTATCACATTTTAAAGCTTTAATTGAACGATTTTCTAATCTATACGGTATTCAGGTATTTTTTTCCGAGCTTCGCGTGGTTATGGAATTTAATTTGAAGAGCAATTTTATGATAAAGACTCCACCAAATTTTGGGCTAATGAAAAAAGTTTGAAAAACATAATGAATCAGCCAGAATTTGCAAATATTGCACAATTTTTTCTGCATCTTTTAAGCCTTCCTTCCTCATAGTAGTGCTTCTGCAGAGAGAGTGTTTTCCACCTTAAATAATATTAAGATAGACAATAAAAATCGTTTATCTTACAAAGTAATAAATGCTTTAATGGCCTATAAAGAAATTATTAAACCCAGGATTTGCTGTAATTTCTTTCCACCGAAGGAATTGAATTTACGTTGAATAATTTTATAAGATGCTGAATACGACTTAAGCACTGCATTAAAATTTATATTTTAGTTTGTTGCAAATCAAATTTTAAACCTTGTATTTGCGCAATATCTTTCCACCGAAGAAATTAATATATGATTTATGTTGAATTATTGTTGTAATAATAAAGATGATAAACTTTGTTCTTCTACCTATATATGTATAATTATTTCATACAGGAGTAAGTGTACTGTATTGTCTAGCTCTTTTAATTTTATTGGATGTGGTACTTTTTTGACTCATTTGGTACTTTTTCGTATAGTAGGTACATATGTGGTACACGATGACATTTTTTTTGCGGCAACACTGATGGTCAATGGTCGCAAGGGATAAGCCGTAAGAGCATAGCTAAACTAAAAACCATACAAAGGCTGGGAAGTATGCATCGCCTCGATAGAATACTATAAAACCCACGATGGCTTGACCTGATCTTGGGAAGGCCGCAATTTTTTCTTAGAAATTTACTGGAAACTTTTTTCCTTAGAATTGTTATGCATAATTGGAGACCGACAAAGGTTGCTGGGCCACTAATAATTTTTATGAGCATATGACTCGTAGATGAGCAAATAGCATTCATTTCTTCTTAGAAATTTACAGAAAATTGTTTCGGGAGAATTTTTATTCAGCCTGGGCGCCGACTGGAGTTATTTTCAAATTGCGGCTTTACACACCCACATCAGGTCCAGACATCCCTGATTTTATCTTGGAGCGAGACATTGCTGGTTTACCCTTGCAGTAGTAGCGCCTCTACAACACAACAAGGTACTAAGTCAAATTGCGTTTCGCAACCACTAGGGGTCTGTTCTCGTCGGCGACTGCAGTCGACTTTAAGGCTTAAACACAATTGCGACGACAAACGACGACGATATATTGCTGTCAAACTTCTAAAAGCACAGCATCTTATGCGAATGCACCAAATTACGACGACCGACGTTGAGCGATCGACGACATTTTCGCCGGGATTGATCAATTTCTAATTTTGCCGTCGTTGCTGCAGTCCTACCAACAAAATTAATCGAATGAAATGGTTGTGGCATTCACTTTTGTCTTTTTCAGGTGGTAGCACACCGCGGTAATTTTAAAATAATGAGCTTTGAGGAAAAATTGATCGAGGAAATGCGAAATCCATAAAATAATTTATAGTTTACAAGACAGGCAAGACAAGTGGACAAAAAAGACGTGGTTTGGATGGATATTTTTTTTAGTTAATTTCCGCATTTTGCAGTTTTTTTCACACTTTGGTCCATTGCATTTCTTTCAATATAATTATATTATAAAATATTCTTGATAAAAATCTCCTTTTAAAACGCTCGAAACATTTAACAAATGAAATTTCAATATCTTCTTCTTTCACAATCGTCGCTCACCGCCTGTCGTTGCAATTGTGTTCCCAATTTTTCGACTGCCTGTTTTGCAACGATATTTTCGCTGTCGTCTGTCGTTCTGTCGCTCTGTCGTCGGAATTGTGTTTAAGCCTTTAGTCAAAAAGACTGCAGTCAAATTAACTCAGCCTGGAGAATGTGTGAGTAAACGTCAAAGAGGTAAAAAAGGAAATGGAAGCCAGACGAGAAACTTGTGCTTCGATTATTAATTATTCGTTTAAGCTTCCTCGTACCCTAAAAAAAAAACTGAAATTAAAATCTTTTATGAGATTTGTTACATTTTTAGGTCTTATCTGATACATCAAGCACCATAAAATTTTTATTATCCATTTCCATTTTTAAAAACTCCTCTTTCCCGCGCGTCTATTACTTCCGGCCTTGTTGGATAAATTTCTTCAATTATGTATTCCTCGCAATCGACAAATAAAAAAAACCCCAAAATTAAAATCTTTTATGATATATATTGCAATTTTAGCTCTTACCTCTTTCATCAATAATCATAAAATTATTATCGCCCATTTCCATTTTGAAAAACTTTCCTATTTCCCGCGCGAATTAACTTACTTCCACCTCAGGAGCACGAAGTTAATGACTCAAGTAGCCTGCAGTCAAATTGACTTGACGACGTGAACGCAATTTGGTGTATATGAACACTCCCGAAATTGCCCCGTCCGCCTACACATACAATTAAAAGAGCCGTGTCCATGTATGTACACTTCTGAGTACGACCAGAACGACATTTTCTGAGTCAAATTGACTAGTCGACTGCAGTCGACTGCAGTCGCCGACGTGAACACAGCCTAGGTATATAAAGGGTTTTCCAATAAGAGGTGTTATTTTAATTAGCGCACTATTTCGGTAATGTCACTTTTGGATCTGTCATTTTTTGACATTTGACAAGTAGAAACTCATTGAATAAATAACTAGTTATTTATTCAATGTAGGAACTACGCCATTAATAAAAATGGAACGATACACGATTCAACAACGCATTGAAATTATTAAAATTCACTATAAAAATGGTGAAAATGTGGCAGAGACGGTTCGTAAAACTCGAACATTTTTGGGTCGGCGTGAAGCACCTTGTCGAACCGCAATACAGAAATTGGTAGAAAAATTCGAGCTGTCGGGACAAGTTAGTGATGTGAAGAATAAAACCCGTGCACGTCGCTCAAGAAGAGCCGTGAATATTGCTGCTGTAGCCGAAAGTGTTGAAGAAAACCCAGGTTTGTCCATTCCTCGTCGTTCTTTGGAATTAGGCATTCCACAAACGTCATTACACGGAATTTTGCATAAATATTTGGGTCTTGGGGCTTATAAAGTTCAGTTAACACAAGAACTCAAGCCGGCCGATCATCAACAACCTCGAGTCTTTGCTGATTGGGTCCTTGAAATGCATGAAAATGATCCGGAATTCCATCGAAAACATCTTGAGTGATGAGGCCCATTTCCACCTCGATGGCTTCGTCAACAAGCAAAATTGTCGCATCTGGGGCTCGGAAAACCCAAGAGTTATTGTTGAAAAGCCTCTCTATCCTCAACGTGTGACTGTTTGGTGCGGTTTATGGTCCCGCGGGGTCATTGGACCTTACTTTTTCGAAAATGAGGCTGGAGCAACAGCCAGACAGACAGACAATTAATGATTTTTTATGGCCGGAATTGGATGGTATTGATCTGGACAATGTTTACTTTTAACAAGACGGCGCTACGTGCCATACAAGCAACGAAACCATTGATCTTTTACAGGAAAAGTTTCCGGACCGTGTTATCTCTCGAAGAGGTGATCACAATTGGCCACCGAGATCTTGTGACTTAATACCTTGCGACTTCTTCCTTTGGGGCCACGTGAAAGAGAAGGTCTACGCCAACAGCCCAGCGTCGATTCAAGACCTCAAAGATGGAATTCGTGAGGCTATCGAGGACATAGGGCAGCCACTTTGCGATTTGGTTATGGAAAATTTCATGAAAAGGATATGGTCCTGTAGGGGTGGTCGTGGTGGTCATTTGGCTGATGTTGTTTTCCATTATTAACGGCATACATTCCTCTTTATAATGAAATAAAGATCCGATCATTTATCTCAAAAAATGGCACTTTTCTTTGAATATCAAAATAACACCTCTTATTGGAAAACCCTTTAGTTCTATACACAAGGATAAAACGCATTACCGAAACTTGTGCAGCAATGTTTTTGTTTTGCTACCTGTATGCACAATTATGATAGAAAAACCTATCTTAAACTGAGAACCAATATATACATAAGGAGCACTATGGGAGAAACTCGATTGAAATGCTTGGCCAACCTCAACATTCACCAACAAATATAGATGTTGATTATATCAAAGTAATTAAGGCTTTAAATGAAAAAGGCTCTGGGAAACTTGACTTAATACTGTAAAATTCTAAATAAAAAGTTATAAAAAATAAAACAAAAGTATTAATATGTTAAACAGAAAACCGGGCCGATTATCGATATTGTTCATGGGAGGAAAAAAGATTAGGAATACCAGCAATTTTCGGAAAAATTGCAATAAGTTCTAAGTAATAGAAATTTTCAGATGATTCATTTAGAATTATAAACAAAACATAACATAAACATTTATTTATTTTTTTACTTTGTACTTCGGTGAGAACGATTGAAATTGAAATGAAGGCGCCAAAGCGAACAATACATAAAGCGGCCCTTGCGTTTAATTTTATTTATGTTGGCGATGAGGAATGAATTGATGTGCCGCTGATACAACTGATGTTTTTTTTAGAGTCATTCTGCCATTTCTCGTTCAGATCCCGTCCCTTATAACTTAAATAAAATATTGGCAGTCCTTGTACTTATTAAACAATTGACGGTAATCAGATAGTTAAATATAAAACATTTTGCGTCACATTAAATAAGAAAACTCTACTCTATCAGAGCGCATTATATTAAGCATACACACACATATATATATACATATATATATATAATTATGTTAAAAATCCTATATAAATATTGAAAATTTTATGTTTTCACTATGGTTCTGTCTAAAAACAAAAAACAACAATAATAAAATTAGGTAAAATGGAAACATAAGAAAAAGGGAAAAACAAAAAAAAATCCAAATCTATTAGACTTCCGATTGCTTTTCAATACTCTTATTCTTTATAAGCGGTTCGAGGGATGGATGCTCATCTTCATTTGTTGAAAATACTGTAAGTACCGAATGTGCACTATGAAAATCGTCTTCACTTCCTCTTTCTTGTGACAACAATTTAACCTTCGCATTTGGATCATTCGCAAATCGAATATTTACTACTCGAGACTCATCATCATTTTCTTCTCGTTCGGCCACAGGTGCGAAAAGATCCTCGTCCAGCTCTTTATTTTTCTGGCCATCTTCCGGAGATATATAAGATACTGTAACTTTGATCACGTGAAAGTCTACAGCGAATATACATCGTAGCAACATTATTATTAATCCCAAAATACTTAGGATAGCTATATTCTTACTACATATTCCGAATATGTAAAAGTAAACACTTAAATCTAAAAAAAAATGATGTTTATGTGGTTGAAGTGCCTCAGCAGCTACCATGCATCTGAAATGGATAAGATAAGAATTGTTCAAAGTTTTCAATAACTTAATATGTTAACTATAAAACTTTACTCAATAGTTTTATCCACCAACTGCGAATGAATCTCAGCACAAAGGTTTAACCAAACCTTGCGGATTATAGATAAATATATAATGGATAGCAAACTCATAATTGTGAAGAAAATGATAGAAGGAATCACTATCATCCACGGTTTCATTAGGCCAGTCCTGGAAATATAAAATTATTTAATTCAGTAAGAAGATGTTTTATTTATGTTATGATTCAATTTATAGAATAAACATAATGTGAAGGTTTAATTCTTAGTAGAGGGTGACTCAAAAGATTTAAAAAGATTTAAAAAGTTTATATCTTCAAAACAAAGTATAACGCCTCCACAATTTTTGGCATGTAAATAGATAAAATAAATATAAGAAAAAAGGTGTGCCGTTCCCATATTGCGTAACATTGGAAAAATGATGAATTTCAAAATAGATATCTCCAAAATTAAACGGAGCAACATCGCTATTTTTTGCATATATTTAGATAAGGTTTATAGCTTCAAAATAAAAATACAAACACAAAAGTGCCAGAGGTCCTCAATAGTAAATATTATATTTTTTTAAAAAAATACTATTATTAACCAACAAAAATTTTTGTTCCGTACTGCTATATTTTTTATGAAAAATATAAGATGGTCAGGTTCATTTGAAATTTAGGTCGGAAGAATCGACTGCTCCGTTCTTGAGATGATTTTTTTTAAATATCATTTCATCGTAAAATTACGAAATTTCTAACAGCCCTATGGGGGGGGGGCTATAATATCATTGGACTAACAAAAGGCTTTTGTTAGCATCTCACATGAGTATCTCTTGACTGCTATCTCTCAACACATTTGGGTTTTCGCTCAGATGGCTCGATATCGTCGGAAAACTGTATAGAGAGATTCATCGATTTTGATCAAGCATCAAGGACAAGTTCTGGCTCCAATCTCGTTTCACCGAGGTGTCAAACAGGGCTGTACATTGTCAGGTATGCTTTATTATCTATTGTTCGAGCCGCTAACAGTGAATAGTCGTCGAATGCTCTGAGAATAATCAGTTCGTCTGGCCATATTCCAATGTAAGGCCTCTTATGTTGGCATATCTGGGTGATCTTTCTATTTTCGTGACAAGAGATGAAGCCTTTCCGGTCGCCCATACTGTTGTCGAACAGTACGAACTGTACATCCAATGGGTAATACTTCCCTGAAGTATTTAGGTGTGTATATCGGACGCGAGAGTAAATCAAAGTAGCCGTATTGCTTTGGAGAAACTCATGGCGTAGTCGACTGTTGCCATTAGCTCCTATAGGAAGGACGTTCGTGATAATTTAGTTGATTACCTCGTCCATCGTTCTTCTTCTAAAGTCTGAGACGTTGGATGAAAGCTTCGTAGAACTTCTTCAAGCAAACGCGATAGACCGCCTTAGGTGCGGAAGATGATGGGTTGCAAAAAGCACGCTCTGTCTGCCAGATAGTTGTATTAGATTTCACTAAGTTGGTTGTAAAATCAAAGTGTCTCCAACTGCGTGTATTCCAAAGAGTGTTTTGCCAGAGAGACACTGTTCAGACCTTGTATATGTAGTTGTGAGCGAACGCAGTTGCTCAATTATTTTTCCACTGAACCTTCCGAGTGGCCCAAATGTTGGCAGTACTAACAATCACGATTTCTACATGCCCGGCTTTTTGGGAGACTTCCGGCTACTTCTGCGCGACTATCATCGATCTGGAGTGAACACGTTGGCTTTATCACCGCGATTACTTCCAACTTTTAGTTTATTTAAATTATGAATTGTTTTTCTTGATTTGAAATAATTACTTAAATTATAAGTAATTTGAATTCGAACGTCACTTAATTATCGTAAGGCAAAAAAGCTTGCCCTTTCGTCAACAGACACATTAATTTCTCAACTGTGTATGAATGTACTGGGAGGGATCGGCATATGGGAGTCTTACAACCTGCTCTTTGCTCGACCACCCTATTGTCGTGACTGGCCACAGGATATAATCTCAACGACTCAGACCTGGAGCAGAATCAGGTTCAATCCTGAATTAACAGATTCAGTATTCGGTAATGCTCGAGCTCTTGAAGCAGAGATATTATTGATATCTCCTGAAACTGCCGAATACACACGAACACTTCACATCTCCTGAAACTGCCGAATACACACGAACACTTCACAACTACACGACCTAGAAGCTGCTTCTGTGCGGGAGAGATATCGCCAACTTGGAACCAGTAACCCTGGCACTGAGTTGCAAGATTCACTGAGGTGAATATGGGAATGATGGGATGGATAGCTTGCAAGGTAGTCTACAGTTATCGTTCTAATTTCAAATATCCTGATGTAGCATTCAAATTGTTGCATCATAGTCTTATGCATCCTAATCAGTTGTCACATATCGACCGGCAAATTCAGAGGATCCGCACAGTTTGTGCTGGTGAAGGCACCCTATTTCACGGATTCTTCACTTACACAGCTTTACAAAATCTAATGGAACTTGTACGAGATACATATGTGTCGGTTGATCTACTCGAATTTCGTCATTACGACAATATCATTTTTATAGGTACCAAGAGTTGTTGTCAGGTAAATTATTTGATTAGCTTCAAGCTACAATTTATTTGTACTCCACGAGAATCAAAGATGGGAATCAGAACATTGACCCACTACACCAGACTAAATTAATTAAGAGCCACTTCATTGCCAGATTAAAAAGTCGTCTGCGCGTTGAATATCTGGCTACGAAAGCAGACACATACAACTGCACATTGCAACCACCACCCCGTCAGTGTAAAACGGTGCCAGAGCATTTGAAAAACTAATCCACTTCTACCCACTTTGGAACCGTTGCAAGTGTTGTGAAAAGGACAAGCACTTCATTAGAGATCTTCAGCTGAAGGGATGACGGGGTGATAATATAGGTTGCCCTCAAGAAACACTAAAATGGTATCATGGTTTTGAACATGACTCAAATTCCGCATTCTTAATGACCTACATATGTTAAACCGAACCAGTTCCTATTTACATGCAGAATTTTGAGTCAAACCGCTGTTTACGTGATTGTGTTTCAAACAAAATCTCAGCGTCGTTTCACTTTTATTTATTTGTATAGATTCTTTATATATATTACGACTATTTTTGATGGAAATTGCAGGATTAAATAATATCACTGGCCTGAAACAAATAAGTCTATATCACTCAGTACTGAAATTACATACGCAGTTTGCACATAATAAAAGGGATAGTAAAGACTACCAGTATGGTCTATCTCACCAGTAACAGTCGCGTCACGTTTCTACAATTGTCATTGAAAAACCTTGTTAAGCCTAGTACTGAGGTCCGTGCTAAACCAAATTTTCATATAAAATTTAGCGCGCTAAGAGCTATTGGCGAAAATTTATACTAAACTTTAGCGAGACCAGTATTAACAACATTTAATTGGGTTATTGTTCTTGATTAGAGGTGGCACCACCAGGCGCGTATACAGGGGGGGGGGGGGGGTCACAGGGGTCATGACAGTAACAAGAATAAGTAAATAGATATTTTTTGCATTTGAGTAAAAGCCTTCACTTTTTGGGACACTCATAATTTTAAAATTTTGTTTATGCATTTTTCTGGTAGAATTTCTGTCTAGTTCAGATGTTCCACAAATAAGAATTTTATTGCAATGATAAACAAATTTCAAAACCGCAAACCTTGTATTTAGCTTTTTTTCGGTCATTGAGCTTTTGAATCCCGGCTTTATATTTACTTTCGTTTTCCAACCAGCAATCGGAAAATTTCTTGACCTATTTTTTGTGTTCAACTTTTTTTAAACTCTTATTTAAAAAAAAAATTTTTTTTTTGAGGAGTTGACATTTAGAATTCGCCATGTCCTTTAATTAAGAAATATGTCATATTAATATCTAATGTTTCTCCCACTATTTACTATTTTTCTACTTTACCACTTTATTTCCAATGCAAGATATTCCGCAAAATAGACCAACGGGAAACTAAGCACAAGTACACCGCAGCGCATTGGGGTAGGCTTATTATTACGTACCAAATATAACATAGTATAGCATAGTGGCAGTACACACAATCAAAGCTCAGAATCACACACACAATCACTAAGCTCAGAAAATATTTTGTACATGTGATATTAATAAAGAAAATACTCTAAATTTGCTTTCTCAGTCAAAAATCCCTTAATTTCAACAAATTTGAAAGTTTTGTCCCTCAACCGAACTTTCAAGGAAAAATCCCTTAAAAAAGGGTTTAATCCCTCAGATCTGGGAACAAACTCTAGTTCCATGCAATCAACGTCTAGGCAGCCGTTGATTTTTCATAGCGACACTGATTCAAGAGTTGCTCAAAATTTTTAGGTTCGGAACATCAAATTTTTCTTAGAAATACACTTGCAAATTGTTCTTAAGACAACGGTCTGAACGAAATGGTGCATTGATTCCGTTGGCTCACTCTTTCGGACAGGGTCACAAGCATTCAGTTTTCTTAGAAAGATGTGAAAATTTTCCTTTAGATTTTTCATGCACTATTGGTGGCGGACAATGATTCCAAAGAGTTATGTTGATTCAGGTGCCTTGGCTGATCTGGGTTCGCTAAAGATATTTATGAGCATTGGCAAGCATAAATTTTGTTCTTAGAAAATTACTTAAACATTTTTCTTTCGAATTTTTATACACTATTGGTTGCTGAAAACGATCAGTTGGATTAATGCCACTAAAATTGATTCTACAATTTTTACGGCAAGACTATAAAAATAAAAACCATTCGCTTTCCTCTGCGGTAGTTGCCGTTGCTTTGCTTGTACTTTCGTATTAATTCAAGTAATATTGCTTAATTTAACTTCACGTTTACTTTTAATTTATAGGAGAAGAATAAACTTGCTACACCAGTTAGCGATGGAGGCAGAAATAGTAGCGAAAGTGGCAAGCAGAAGACTGATAAGACCATTGATAACTTTTTTCATAAGAATGCAAGATCAGGTAAGTTCCCATCAAAAGATGTAGTCAGTGACATATAATGCAGTTCTACTCGTATTCCTTTGAATGCGATTCAAGGTGCAAGCTTTTACTCTCAGTCATTCACTTCACCCGTGACAGAATCGGTTGCGTTACATCTATTTCTACAATCTTTGCACGAGAAAGAGAATCTGGATATGAGTCCTTAATGTCTGTCCACTCTGAGATCGACATTGATGTGGATAATATTATCGACAGGTTTTCCAAATCAGTCCGAAAATTGGGTTTTGTGATATCTAACTTAAATAAGATAAATAAAAATTATAAGCAACTACTTCCGACTTTTTTCTCCCCTCGAACATTTTAGTTGTGGCCCCCCCCAGGCTGAAGATCTGGATACGAGCCTGGGCACCACCAGTAAGTCTCCAAACAATTTAGCTTGAATTCATCAGCCCGGACCGTTCTTTAGTATGCTAAAATATATAGACTTCTAAAAAATAGTCGTCTATGCAAACAGCCTAAATATATTACAGTGAATCGAATTTTCAAGCAAAGCGTCGTAGCAACCCTCTTTTAGGTCATAAGTTATATGAAAATTATTTTTCTTAATCTCCAAGCTTTGTATAGATGTATATCCACAACAAAATAGTTTTAAAAAAGACTTACCTTTGTCTAACAGTATCTGTGCGATAAATGACCAAAATTGTCGCCCAAACGATTGCTGCAATTTGCAATACAAATGGAAAAAAAATTATGTAATTCTGCAATGAAACAGGACCCCATTTACTATAAGTAGTATCGACTGTCACTGTAAAGAAAAATTTTTTGAAATAAGTGAAAAGAACGCGAAACATTTTTGGTGCATACTTGTTGTGAGGAAAATATGATCTTGCTCGTTGAAAGTTGTGATATTTGTATCAGATGAGCTACGTAAGCCTGTTCCTTTGACTACTCTACCCTTAGGTAATACGAACGCATATCGTTTTTGGCGAGCATCTTGTTCTTCAGTTTGATTTGCTTTTACTTCTCCAGTATTATTCAATACCTCTGCAAAATTACACAAATATGGAAATTAAATATTGATAAAATTAACAATTACAGTTTACTTACTAATAGAAATTGATTTTTGAATAGGAGAAAAAAGTGGCATTCCATCCTCTTCTGAAGACGGATTTCGGATTTTGAAAACAAGTTCTGCTCCAAAAATAGCATTATCTTCGTAGCTATGGAGAATTCTTGTCGCCAGTAATCCCATAAGAAGCCCACATATGGCTATTCCAATCAGCAACACAACAGGTAAACCTAAAATTGGAAGAAAATAATGTTTTTATTGTAGAAGATCTAAAATAAAATTAGGCCGACATTTGATATGATCACATTGACTGCTAACAGTCACTTTTCCACTACGATTAAACTTATAATTTGTTCAACAACCTTAAAAGAGACCATTAGTAATTTAGTTCTTTCTTTCGGCGCATTCCTGCATTGAACTGATTATTATTTACATAGATCTTTAGACCAGTCGTCATATATTATTGGTCTAACTTGAAGAATAATTTTTAGTTCAATTCAGATACGCAATATTTATTACGTGTAAATATCCAAGGAACAAATCTTGATTCTCGTGCCACCAGGGTGTGAAATGACATAAGAATAATTCTTTCACTTCTTTTTTTCTTCCGACGAGTTTTTACTGAAGCCCACATGATAAAATTTCTTTATATTATAGAATTAGTCAGGATGTAATGCCTCACCATTGAATAAATAACTAATTATTATAATATATAATATATATATATATAATAATTATTTATTCAATGTGCCTCACTCGGCTGTCCTCTGTCATATAAAGCAGTGAGTAGTGGATCATTAAAATCAGTTTTGACGAGTAGATTGAAATTGCAGCCATATACCACTGCAGTTCTTATACCTAAATGTAATATACAATACATGATCCCTAAAAGAAACACTTCGAACGTACCTTGCAACAAAACTCTTCACGGTGGTGGTAACAAGGTATGATTTTCAATTATATTTTGCTGATAGGAAAAGGGATTTTTTCTTGGATTTATGTTGACAGAGTTATGTTGCTTCCAGCCATGATACAAAGATAACAAGTATGACCGATTCGAGAGGAATTTTTTGTGTTTGTACGTCATGAGGTGACTAATGTCATTTCCGGCGAATTTGTTTCGAGTTTTTCGTATCTTATTGACTGAAATATGTTTTGAATATATTAAAATATTTAACAAAATTAGTTTCTTCGTTTAAATCAGTTCGGGAAAAGTGTGAAAAAGTGGGAAAGCAAAGAAATTTCAAAAATAGAAAAAAATTTTCACTTTAATAAGGACGATTGAAATTGAGACGAACAAATTTGTGACAATTTGTCGCCAAATGAGGCAAGCAACCAATTGACAGATTTTTCGGCCTTACCTTGTAAATCTTCGTTTCATGGCTTCCATCTGAAGGCATCGTAGTGATGCCAAAAGGACAGACTTTATTAAATTGCGGACATGTCTCCCTACAGCAGCTGCCAACTCTTTCAGTGGACGTCCGGCTAAAAGCTTGCGATGTTTCCGCTCAGAAGTATCTCACTGAAGGTTGCAACTGGCGTTTTAGAGACCAAACGC
The DNA here is from genome assembly GCA_963930735.1 of Dioctria linearis. Taxonomy (NCBI): domain Eukaryota; kingdom Metazoa; phylum Arthropoda; class Insecta; order Diptera; family Asilidae; genus Dioctria; species Dioctria linearis. The sequence continues at coordinate 314,850,961 of OZ005741.1, forward strand.
AATTGCAGAGTTTCAATTTGCTTCGAACAAATATCAAATTTCCTTATATGAAACATACGTACAATGATATCATATCCACTTGTCCCGCGCTTACAGCTTAACAGATGCAAATCACTGTAACTCCATATAAGGTTTGTAATATAACTTCAAAGACAATAATCGACCTTGTAAAGGGGCTGGACTTAGCCTAACCACTTTAGGGAGTATACAATAGATTAACTCTGGTCCTGGTGTCGACAGGGTCCTAGTAGTCTAGTAGCCCCTACTCCTGTTGAGAAAATTTCAACTCTTTTCAAACGACATAGCCTAGAAAAATCATCAGTTTAAAGATTGACTTATTCTGAAGACGGACGAAGAGGCTTTTGTTGAGGAAATAAAAAACCATAAGGAATTCTGCGAAAAAAAAATTTTTTTACATCGATGTAAAATGGAAAAACAAAATCTGACAATGAGAAATTTAAAAATTTTCAATTAAACGTAGCAAAGAAGAAATGGACTGCAATTCAAGACCGATATGTGAAAGAAAAGAAAAAGGATGCTGTGCCATCGGTATCAGCCGTTATCCATAATAAAAGTAGGCACCTACATATATATTTCGTTAATTAAGTTTCTTTGATAACTGTGTAAAGCCAAGAAAGTACAATTTTTTTTAATATTTAAAATCTGGAAAATCTTGTTAAGCGCTGCGCTGTACTATCTTAGAATTAAGGAAAATACCTTTGATGGAAACTCTAATTAAATAGAGAGGATAGTTCCATGCCAGGTTAGTAATATAAATTCAGATATCATGTATCCTCGATGACATCAACTTCCAGCCAATGCAACTGGAAAATTTCAGATGACGGTCAGGAGGTTCAGAATCTGTTTGTGATGAAAATGGGTATTTCTTGAAATTCATAGGATGCCAAATGAAGGAAATGTCTGAAAATTAAAAAAGGGCCTCGAGCTACTTATATTTCAAAAGGTAGACGAAACTTTGCAGTGGAATCGAAAGGAGCTGGTGTCTTATTAATTACATACGCTATTTTTATACCCTAGATGAAATCTATAGGGTATACTAAGTTTGTCATTCCGTTTGTAACGCACAGAAATAATGATGGTAGAGCAAAATGAATTGGACACCACCGCATAAAATTAAAAGTTATTTTGATTTTTGCATGTCCGTCTGTCCGTCTGTCCGTCCGTCCGTCCGTGCGCACGATAACTCGAGAACGCGTTCACTTAGAAAGCGGAAATTTTGTACAAGGACATTAAAAAAAAAGTAAAATTAAGTTCGAAAATGAGACAAATCGGGCAACTCCTTCGTGAGGTTGCCATACAAAAATTTCGTTTTCCACTATATATTTGGACACTACCTGAGAGCACGTCCACATAGATAGCTGAAATTTGGTACATTGTGTTTTCATAGTAATAGCAAATAAAATTACAAAAATGGACTTCTTGGTGTTGCCATATAAAATTTTTGATTTTTTACAGATACTTTGAAAACGATCAGTCCTAGACATTTTTGTAGTACTAAAAACTTCTTCAGAATGAGAAATCCTATAAAATTGGTTATAATCAATTTTTCTGTCCGACGAGCCGTTCTATAAATATATGCGAGAAAGCAATGCAAAAAATCAAAATTACTCAAATGGGTGACCATACGAAATTTCATACGGGCATTCATCTAGGGTATCATGAGAATTGGTTTTACACCAATTATAGCTTTTTCACTTGTTATATCCAATTTTTGATGAAAAGACTTATACGCATATTATTGAAGTGAGCAAATTATGGATCGAATCTTCATTTGTAGAAATAATATCGAAGAGGGAAAAATCCCATGAAATCAGCTCATTCCTTCAATTGAATATAGATTTCAAGAAAATGTGTTTCTTTTTTCTTTATAATCAATCCTCTGCAAATTGCGAAGAACATGGCAACAAAAATTAAAAGCCATATATTAACGGTTCCGTTGTATCAGAGTTTCGGATGGCTGCGTATAGCTCGTGGGACCAAGGTTTCTTAAAATGAAAGTCCTTCAGTTACAATAATAATTATTTATTTAATAATATGTATTCTAACTCTTACAAAAGCACCCGTCAGGAAGACTGGTGACGTACCAGAGGAGAATACTGTGGAAGCGAAAGCGAGATGTTAACTCACTATTTCAGAGCAGGTACGGGGATTTCTCACACGGCGCACCATCGGTTCTATTCTAATATAAAATAATTCTGTTTTAACTGGAAAAATGGCGGTTTAATTCTAATTTAATGCACTTAAAATATCTGGGGGAAATGGCGGATGGTCTCATACAGCCTACCAGAATAAAAGGATATTTCACACTTACCTCGATATGCGTAAAGGGGACACAAGGCACGGGAATATGCCACACGACGTACCAGGGTGATAACAAGGCGGCATAGCACGCTGATCTCAATACGGAAATTTAAATATATGGCTCGGGGAATTATCACACGGCGTACTTAGTGATACGGGAACAGGATAACACCAGTAAACTTATCAAAATTGTCTAACTAACTGACTCTGAGCTCGCTGACCAGACTGACTTCTCAAGTCAAGTGTGTTTTTCGCCTTTGTACTTTTACGGTTCTCGTAGTTTCCCTCGATGTTCTCTTCACTGTCTTCATTTGACCGAGTTCGGTCAAAGTTAAGCTAAGAACAAGTTAAGAAACAGTAGAGCAAAATTGGAAAATTTCTGGTGTTTTTTAGAATGAAACAAGTAATTTCATACACTTTCGTCCTGTGCATTAATGGGGGAAAAGAACCTGGCTATGCACTATTGTAGTGCAACTGAGACAATGAGTTAAAAACAAAAATCGAGAGAACGTAGGATTACCCGAACGACAAAATCCTATTAAATCCCTCAAAATCCTTTCAACCTATTCATAATAATGTACATCAGGTCACACTACCTCCCATTTGTGTAATTAAAGTTCCTCTCAAATAAAATTCTCATTTTTCCCGAAAATATCAGAGAATCCAGCATGAGTTCTCTCACTTAATCTCTTCAAGAGATCAGGCTAGAAATTTCGTCAGAGCAATGACCATAGAAGTACCGATAAAAAGGGACAGATATCTGACATTACGTCGATGATCTAGGAAATCAACAGTTGCTATTGATATGTCATCGTTAATAAGCCGAAAGGCCTTCTTTTGGACATTGTCTAACGCGGACAATGCCCAAATATGGGAATTATATTCTAATCTAGGCCTGATATGAGTGATAGCTGTGAAAATTAATTTTCTTACTTGCAGTTTAGACATTCTTATGTTGCTTTCTTCAGTGTTTTTCAATTGCTAAGAATATTTTCTATCTTAGAACAGATTAACTGATATCATTTTTATACCCTAGATGAAATCTAAAGGGTATCTAAGATTGTCATTCCGTTTGTAACACCTCGAAATATTGATGGTAGAGCAAAATGGATTGGACACCCACCCATAATATTAAAAGTTATTTTGATTTTTGTATGCCGGTCCGTCTGTGCGCACGATAACTCTAGAACGCGTTCACTTAGAAAGCTGATATTTTGTATACGGACTTTAAAAAAAAAGTAAAATTAAGCTCGAAAATGAGACAAATCAGGCAACTCCTTCGTGGGGTTGCCATACAAAATTGTGTTTTCCACTATATACTTGGACACTGCCTACAGTATTAGCAAAAAAAAATGAAAAATGTACTAAATGGGGCAAACTCTTCTTGGTGTTGCCATATAAAAATTTAGGTTTTTTACATATACTGTAAAAACGATCAGCTCAAGGCATTTTTATTGTACTAAAAACTTGTTTAGAATATGAAATCCTATAAAATTGGTTATACGAACTTTTTCTGTTCGAAGAACCGTTCTAAAAATATATGCGAAAGAACAATTCAAAAATCAAAATTGCACAGAAATTTCATACGTGCATTCACTTAGGGTATTATAAGAACTGGTTTTAGACCAATTCTAGCTTTTTTACTTCATTATTTCAATGTTGCTATTTTTATCGAAACATTTCCTATTCGAGAATTCCTAATTTCACGCAGAAATTTTTTGGAGAATCACCCATTTCTTGAATCATGTCCATTGGATTTTCTCGGACAAACATTATCTTTTTTTCTTAATGCAATACTTAATTGTTATTAAGATAAAACTGATCTGATTTTAGCCCACTTCTCTCATGGCAGTTTAATCTATTCTAAGTTAGACTCTGTATGCTTGCGTAGGTTGAATGTTGCCTTTAACGAATGTGTCAGATTCATTTTCGGTCTTCGAAGGTTCGATAATGTTTTCCAGTTCAAGTCAGTGTTACTTGGTTACCCTCTGGAGGCTTATCTTACACGTAAATCTCTATTATTTTTCAATAGGCTCATACATCTTGGTAAACCAACCTACCTAACTGACCAGGTTCAGTTTCTGCAGTCATCGCGACATCATAACCTTTTGATTCCCCGATATAACCGGCGAGTTCAGGAGGGCACTAACTTTATGCGAATAGTGCGAGTTTTGAACAATACGGCATACAATGTGCAGAGTATGGGCACGATGAGTGCTTTTGGAAGCTTTACGAATTTAGTTAGATCGCACATTAACAGTCTGTAAATAAATTGAAAATGAAATTATTGTTGGATTTCTGTCTATATAACAAAATAAAAAAAATCAGCCAAGTGCGAGTCGGACTCGAGCACGAAGGGTTCCGTACCATCGTACAAAATTTAACACTAATGTCCTTTTATTTTTATTTTTTTAATGAGAGTAGGCGTCATTTGAAAAAATAATGCTGTCATTTGAAAAAAACTGCTGTTATTTGAAAAAATAATGCCTACTTATGATAATAATAATAATGAATGAGAATAAAACGAAGAAAAAAACACCGAAAAAATCACGTTTCTTTTATGGGGGCCCCCTTTAATTTTAAATTTAATTTTATTTTTATTATTTGCTGTTATATCGGCAATAGAAATACACACTCTGTGAAAATTTCAACTGACTACCTATTACGGTTCATGAGAGACAACCTGGTGACGGACGGACAGCGAATTCATAGTAATAGGGTTCCCGTTGTTACCCTTTGGGTACGGAACCCTAAAAAGACAACATTAAAGTAAACCATAATAATTATCTTAAAACTAGCTTACTCATATTTCTTTATCTTTTAAAAGAGTAGGTACAAACATCTTTTATTCAAAGAAAAAACCAGAAAGAAACTGTAAAGCTACAAATCCATATGAACATTCGAAAAAAATATATAAATAAAACTAGCATGTTTTATTGCACCACTCAAAAACTTAAAATTGACCCCAAACAAAGTAGACATAAAGAAAACTAAAGACTCGAAAAACGAATACATTCCACACGCACAATATAAAAAAATATATGACAAAAAATATCATTTATATTAATTAATTGCTGTACAATGAATTAATTAATTCCGTGGGGAGCTATTCATATCGGACATTGCGTCATTTTTTGTAAACAAACGATGTTTGGATGACTTCAAATTTTAATTGGTCGATCCCCACTGACAATGCCTAACGCGAAGGCCAAAGCGAAAACTAATTCTGATCTGAAATGCTAGCGCCTAGAGCACAGAGTAGTGGCTTAACACCAAAAGCAAATCTCTACCTTTCCACAGCAGAGCCATAGCTCCAATATTGAATATCTCAAGAGCTCTGATGTCACCATTGTGAGTGTTGTTTGTTTACATTTTTTACATGATTTAATGACCTTGAATTTTTAAATTTCTTTGAATTGAATTTCAGTATAGACAAATTGAAAAAAAAAATATTAATTGTCTTCTCGACTCTCGATTTATCGATACTGTTCATAGTGAAAGCGCCGTTTCATGTCAATTTGCTTTTACCAAAACAAGTTGATTTTGTACATTTTTATGCTCTGGGTTAAGTTTAGAACAATTTATCAATCTATTCCGTGAAGGGCGACCTCGATAAAGTCACTCAACTCCTAGAATAATCTAGTGTTATGGGTAAATTTGTTACTCACGCATAGAGCCGTTGAAAGAACATATCTATGAAAATCTTTGTATTTGATTATTTATTGAAAATTTCGATACCATCGAATGTTGTCCTGCTGCCATGCTTCTACATATTATCGACGATTACGATAATTATCATTGAATCTTTAAATGAGTAGCTTTGCCAAATACGTATTTCAAAATTTAAAGTGAGAATCCTTTGTTCTAGAGCGCACACTCAATTTACTATACTACCAGACATCATTAGACAGCGAGTAGCTGGGACGACCGAATTTAAATAAAGAAGGGTATACTTAAGTCCAGAAAAAATACCTCTGAAAAGCGGGGTTAAATTTCATCAAGCCAGGTGTCGCAGAGATTTTGAGTTATTGTAGACATTTACCGTTCTTGGGTGAAATGATTTTATGGAAGCGGTAATAGTCCACGAAAAACGAAGATCATCTGCCTACATTTTAGCAACGATTCCACTTCAAATTATGACACGATATTACTTTGGTTTTCTAAGTCCGACGCCTAACCTGGCAAGCTTCGAGCGCAATACAAAGGATTTTTTAAGCCGAAACATAAAATTGTAGGTTTTTCGTAATCTGCAATTTTCTTATTACCCAAGTACATTTGCTGTAAAATTAACCGAAAATAAGAAAAATAAAATAAATATATTCTCAAAACTTTTTGGCTTCCCCATAAAATCTAATTAAAAAAATATTGACCTTATGAAAATGGGTTGAAGAGCAAAAAATGTACAACGTTTATAGATCTAAAGATCGTTTTTTTTTAAATTCCATGTAACTAAAATTAGATGGGAGATTTTCGAAAAAATCTTAGCATAACGCTTCTTTCAATATGGTGACTGTAACGAACTTAAGTTTGAATAGTTATCTTATTTTAATCTTGCCCCATACGGGACCCGAGCCCACAACTTTCAAAATTTTAGAAAACTTTTTATTTTTACGATTCAAAATTAAATTATTAAATACAAGAGAGAAAAAACCAACTGCCTCGTCTGGGGTTTAAAGCTGGGACCTTCTACTTTTCGGGCGATTGCTCTTACCACAGATCTAACGAAATGTCAGACGTCTTTAACTCTTGCATTTATTAATTTTTCTAGTCTATTAACTCACATTTTTTTTATCTGGTATTAACCAGTAATTGTAATTGTGTCTTGCATTTAATAATTTTATGTAAAATCGTAAAAATAAAAAGTTTTCCAAAATTCTTCTCTTCCATCTGTAACAGATTCTAAAAATTGTGAGCTTGCGTCCCGGATGGAACAAAATTAATTAAGAACACGAAACTCAACAAATCTTCTTAGAAAATTAGGAAAGAACACAAACTAATATAATCTTAATAAACATAAAATAAGAGAGTTCAAAAAAGGAATATGAAATAAATAAAATATATCAAAAAAACTTAAAATAAATAGCTTTCATAAATAAATTGCACTAAAAAGTATAAAATATTTTTTAATTTCTCAGTGATATACACAAGAAAAGTTTGATAATAGATAACTATAATCGCAATTGTCTAACTGCGACTTATGTCCAAATGTTTGAGATTTAATTTGAGCTTTGGCATTTTTTATTTTGCAAAGAAATTTTTCTTGCGTATATCATTGAGAAAAAAAAATATTTTTTACTTTTCAGTGCATTTTATTTACAAAAGTTATTTATTTTTAGTTTTTTTAATATAATTACTTTATTTTCTACATTTTAGTCATCACTTCTATATACTCTCTCACTCTCTACTCTCCACTCTCCGCTTTCCACTTTCCACTCTCCACTCTCCACTCTTAACTCTCCACTCACTCTTTCTCTCTCATCACAAAAAACTATGTAAATCCATCCACGTTTATTACCCTAAAACACTTTCGTTACGAACGGCTCTAACATGTGCTCAGGCACAAACTTATTCAGTCAGGGGTTGATGACTAGATAAAAGTCATTGAAAAATAAGCTATTTAATAGCACTTAGCAAGGTTTTAATTTGGTACCACACACGGCCCAAATTGGACAGCCCCACGGGGGTAGTTACCCCCCTCCCGCACCAGAAGTCACCGAAAACGTAAAAAATATTTACCCCATCGGAAAGCTACCTATTCACCCATTCAAAAACAAAAAACCTCATATAAATCCATCCATGTTTACTGCCCTAAAATTCTTTCGACACGAACGGCACTCTCAGGTGCTCAGGCACAAAGCTTTTTAGTCAGGGGTTAGTGAGTTGATAAAAGTTATTTAAAAATATGAAAAAACTGACAAATCTTAATTTATCACAAATTTTCTGAGCAAATTTTGCATATATGAGAGGATCATATTACCGCAAACAACATTTTTACGTGAAATATATGCATTGCTTGCACTTCTTTTATAGTGATGGAAGATAGAAAATTTTATATACTATACTTTGATCTAAGATAAAAACAAAGATACGTAGTTAACGACGGGACATCAAAATGACGTATTGCAGATTTTATTCCGCTATAATACACATGATCGGGCGTTTCGGCACCAAGTCATTTGTGGACACTCACAACCAGCATAACTAAACTTGAAGCTACTGAAAAGTACTATACGTGGAGGGGGATCAAATATAAGTATATGTTGTACATGTAGAGACGTTAATTGATCCTTTCTCAAGCAACAAATACCACTAATACAGATTGCCGTTGCACAACAAGCTGTAAAATAAAGACATCGCGTAACTAACAGCTTTTTTTTATCTTTTTCGAACAATTAAAGTGTAAGATTAAAATAAAGTCATGAGTGAATTCAAGGCCAAAATTAAAACCTGTACTGTAGGAACATATTAAAATCGTCATAGTTGGAAATTAGTTTCGTTAAGACGTAAGATCTGGACTTAACTTGACATGAGACGTCAATTAAACGGCACGTCATTAATTAAAGGTTAATCAAAATTAAGGTAAATCATCGAACAATTTAAATATTAAAAACAAACTCACAAAATAAAAAATAAAACTGACATTTACTTCTGATTGACATTAGCTAGTTAACATAACCTAAATTCTTTTGCCTTTCCACCGTTTTCCCTAAGAAACGAGACTCCCCACACAGACAGGGCTTTTACACGCTATTTAACTTTTAATTATATGTTCTATGGCTCAAACCTACCACCCAAATGATAAGTCGCATGAAGTCGGCTGTGCTATACTCGAATGAACATGCTACTGCAGTGCGATCGAATAATGAAAATGTTGATCAAAATTTTGACTCAGATCCAGATAACCTAGTCTGATCTAGATTCTGTATTAAAATATCTAAATATCTTTTAATTTATGAACAGGGTCAAAAATTGTTTTAAATAAAACTTTTTTGAAGATATCCATTATTTTGTTTAGAAATATAAAAAAAATATATAAAATGAAATTTTACTCAAATGTCACCAGTTTTAAATTACTCAATATTTTTTATTGACTTCTCGATAAACGGCAGTGTACGAGCATTTTCTATGACGTACGAGATTTTTGTAAAGTTGGTTATTCATTTGTTGCAGTCTAGCAAGTCTGGGATCGATACAATATCAAGCTCTAAATTGACTATACTAAGGAAACGAAAGACCAGAAATACAGAAACTCATATACATATAAAAATTTTAAAATTCAAATAGCAAAGCTGATCTAAGGACAAAACAAAAATTTATTTGATCGGCAATTCAGAAACCCTCTGTAGTTTTATACCACATTTCATAAAAATTCTATTTCGTTGCGATATATTTCTGTGCGTACAGCACTTTCCATTCCTCTAAATTCTTCCTAGGGGGCTAGCTCAAAAAGCAGACCACATACCCACTATTCATACAGAAGTGACTTATTGAACTCAAAAATCCTAAACTAGCGTCTCTTAGTCGCATTTGTATAGTAATCGACTCTACGATGGGACTACATACGAGACGTGGAAAATATTGAAGACAAAGTTATTTCCCATAAGTCCACAATACTTTGATGTAGTCGCTATTTTCCCAAGATCTCTATATTATTCTAGAAATAGAGTCTGTCCACATCTTGAATGGATCACATTATGTACTACAAACATGCTTAGTCTGGCCTGAACTATAATTTTGTAGTAGAGAAATTTAACTTTAATTGTTTTCAGAACAGAACACCTTAAATGGAAAAGTTTTCCGCAGTATTTGGTCATACATTTTAAGTTCTTTGTATCCAGTACTCTTTTTTTATGGAAAATAAACTGGCGGCAAACTGCTTGTGCTTTTCTTCTCTAGACAAGTTGGAAAGTCGGTGGCGACACTCAGCCTCGTCAAACAGCGCTGGATACTGGAAATTTATGTTGTAGCTAGAGAGCTGGCGAGATTTAAGCTTTTTTCCATGTGGGTGGTAAAAATTGGTATCGGATGACGATATTGGACATTTTTAGTGCCTTTTTTTTTAATTTATTTTTAGATTTTATTTGTAGATGATTTAATATATTCATGTATGCAAATAAGAAACAATTGAATTTTATTTTTATGGTTATAATTATATATGTAAAAAATTGATTATGAGATGCGTATTATATTTTTAGAATGCATTGAGGAATCGTGGATGTTTACCTCTAGTGGATCATCCATTCCAAACGTAGCATACTCAGTAAAAAGCAACTGCGCTATTGTAATTTGTAATACAAGTAGATGTATAAGATGCAATTACAAATGTTGCTTAAAAGAAAGTAATGCGAAATTAAATTAGACGATTAACGAATATTCGTCCAAGACAAAAACAATTTAAGCAGAAAACAACTTTGATACGTCATTGTATTCCGAATTTATTTTATAATAAGCCCATAATAGAAGAACTGCAGTAATAGGCTGGTGCCAATACCTTTATTTTATTATTTATTTAATCTGTTATTTATATAAAAATTCGTTATTCGAAAAGTCGAAAAGTCATTTTTTTTTATTTTTCTTAATTTTAAGCGGTTTTATGAAAAATAAACCATTTACATATATACATAATTTTAAAGTAGACATTTCAATGGTTAAAATGAGCATAGATAGAATATTTAAATAAAAAAAAACACCAATGAAGCTATCCGTGTAATATTTTGGTTTTTTTTTTAATGTAAATATCTCGGAAATTACTTATTTCTTAGATTCCAAAAAAATCGTGCTTATTAAATGCAAAAAAAGGTATAATTTCACAAAATTTCATGTAAATTGAATTATTTTTACAAGAGAAAAAAATAAAAAACCGAAAAATCAGTCTGCCACCTTTTTGTCGGGAAATTTGAGGTTATGTTGAAAAATGCCTTTTATGAAAGTTTTAAATATTTGTATTATCTACAAATTTTGTCCAGAATACTTTCCACTAGGAGGTCACCGAAAGTTTGCTGAAAATCGCAAAAAACTAATCACTTTCAACCCCTAAGCATTCTCTCGTTTGACAATTTCACTTTCTCTCGTGTTTAATTCTTGTTTTTTCTCGTAATTATAACCTTAACTAAATTATTCGCCTGGGCCTTGCCTGCTTATTATTATTATTTTTTTCTTTTTTAGCCTTCACAATCCCTTTGGCAACAGCCTATAAAGGAATCACTTCCTCTCGATTTTGATCAACAAAAACTGGCATTTGTTTCAAAAGAATTCATTTCCGAAAAAAATTCAATATCAGAAGATCTCATTCCTCATAAAACGTATTTTTTTCCAAAAGGTCACATTTCCTTAAGAAAAATTTGTATAGTTGCCATCAAAATAGCGCATTTTCATATCACGAGCAGTTGCACTTTAAGCGGGTGATTGACGTTTCGTGTAAGTTTTTCGGTGCGTAATCATATGATAAAATGTCTAATTACTTAGTTGAGAAACGCAACCGTTTGTACAGAAACTTAGGATGATATTCATCAAACCATTTAATTGTTAATTTGTGTTTTAATTCTCCCATAAGAGAGAGTTGGGGCCCACTTGAATTAAAATTAAAGTTATATATACTTAATATAACATAAAATAACCCAAATTAAATTTTAATTCAATTTTAAGTGTGCCCTAACCCTCTTTTACAGGATTACTAAAACAGAAATTAAATTGAATTTCAATTAAATAGCTTGGTGAATATGGCCCTTAATCAGAAAATAGCTTTACTTCATGTCCAATATCTACAAAAGCTTCCCATTAGCAAAATTTAGTTTAATCTGTTCAAAGGAAGGAATTTCAAAAAGTCGATTTTTTATGGGCAAATTTTAATACATACTTTGGATGTAAGTATATACGAACTTTTTTATTTGATTTCTTTACTATCACAATGGTTAAGGCATGTATCCAGAAACATAAAATATAAACAAATAAAATCCTTCCTCGGGATTACAGACTAGTATAGGAAATTTATTAAAAATTACGCCAGAGTACCCCAACCAATGACCAAGTATTTGAAAAAGTGTGCTAAGATCAACCGTAATGATCTGAACTATATATATATAAATTCGTTGGAAAAACTAACAAGAACTTTCATGGAAACCCCTGTATTGAAGTAACCTGACTTCAATAATAATTTCAAATTAGTTATAGACGCCAAGCTCTTTTGTCAAAGTAGCAGTTCTCCAACCATCCATCAGGATACGCTAGCAGAGCCCTAAGGGAACATGAACGGAATTACTCAAAAACGCAAAAGGAACTCCTTGCATATTGGGTGGGGTACAGGCTACTTCAGGCTTTAACTTCATGGCACCAATTTCGATCCACTAACCGATCACCAATCCTTTAAGGGGTTATCGCCAAAACGATTGACAAAGATGTCAGTCCTAGACTGTATAGTTGTTTGCTTAAATTAGGGTAATATAACATGAACATTGAATAAGGGGAGAAATAATAAAGTTGCAGAGTTTATAAGTCGTATAAATACGATCGATTCGATGGAACAAAACAATATAGAGAAAAAGATCGGGAAGATCACTCCTGTAGAGAGAAACGAAATCAACGCAGTTGAGATAAACGAAGAAGACGAAAACTTGTCTCACAGTAGTCAATAGTCAATAGATTCAAAGCCCAAACAGTTTTATAAAAATATAAAACAAAGGAGTTTGAACTAATACATAAAAGTAGGGTAACATACATAAACACAGAGAGCCTAGAGAATAATTTGCCAGATATCTTAAACGGTATTTAAAACTCGACAAAACAGACATCTAGAGTTAAGTGATAACGAATGCAATAGATTACAGCAGAAGATCATAGAGCTCTTTGGCAATATGACAATATTACTAATATAAAATTTTGCTGGATGCTCCTACTATACAAAGAATATGAACAGTGAAAAAGAAATGTATTCTCAAATGCAAAAATATTATAAAAATAAAACACGGAAATTACGATAGATTGAAAAGGCACATTAATTTCCCAAATCTTAAGATACCAATCCCAAGAATCATTACAATGGCGATACCTGTAGTCGAGTTAAATATGATCCAAACCCAATTAGAGAAAAAATCAATTTTTTAAGGTTCTTAGATAAAGTCTCCAAATTTGCTTCAGCTTTCTACCTGGATAGAAATATACAAACCATTTTAAGAAAAGAATTAGGTAATACAAATTAGAAAGAGGCCACTTCAATACATTAGTCACAGACAATGAGTATAGAAACATTAACATCAAGGAATATTTGAAAAACGAAAAAATTGATCTTAATCAAATCCAATAACCACACTGGAAATTCCGATGTAGAGCGGTTACACAACACCCTAAGTGAAAAAAATAAGAATGCTGGGAATCGAAGGTAAACAGCTCAACATCAAAAAAAAATGTGTAATGCCATTGAGACTTTACTATAAAAATATTATTTACGAGAATCTTAGCATAGAATAAGCTAAATACATAAATAAAAGAAATAGCAATAGGGATGACTATAATGAGGGCAGATTAGAAGAATATATTAGGAATTATAAAACCGTTATACACAAAGTATAAACAAAATTTATAAAATCCAAATTAGACAATATTCATAGTTCGAATAGATACAAGAGAAAAAGTTATAATTGGATTTAGACCCTAGATGAAAATAAGAGTTAAATGAAGTGAAAACCCAATATTTTGTATAGCAACAGCAAGAAGGGGTTGCACGATTTGTCCGATTTTCAAACTTAATTTGAGTTTTTTTTTTTTTTAAAACCCTTGTGAAAAGTTTCCACACTCTAAATGAACGCGTTCTCGAGTTATAGTGTGGACGGACAGACGGACAAACAGACGGACAGATGGACATAAAAAAATCAAAATAACTTTTAATATTTATGCGAAGGTGTCAATCCATTTAGCTCTACCATCATTATTTTTATGCATTACAAACGGAATAATAAACTTATAGTATGTTGATTTCATCATCTAGGCAGGGTATAATAAATATATGATGTATACCATGACTTATGACTTAATAAGTAACACTACCAATCTAATTTCTTACAGAATACTGACTAACGTAAGTAGGTACTTACAAGATACTCTTCCAATCTCTTTACTCTCATGGTAATCATCCCTCCTTTCTAGCTATGTCTGACATCTCGCTACGATTTGTTCTAGGAGCATTATTATTTACCCTCTTTTTATACCCTAGACGAAATCTATAGTATAGTAGAGTAGTAGAACCTATACAGTCCTAATTCCGTTTTAAACGTATAAAATAATGCTAATAGTAGAGCAAAATGCATTGGACATTTTCATATATATATTAAGAGTTATTTTGATTTTTGTCCGTCTGTCCGCAGGATAACTCGAGAATATTGCCATTAAGTGACACACGGCCTTTTTAATAAACATGCAGATAGATTAAATTTAGAAAGTGGGCCAAATCGTGCAACTCCTTTGTAGGGTTGCCATACAAATATTTCGTTTTTCACTATATATATCTAAAACTGCCTGAGAACGCGTCAATGTATTCTTTGCTATGAATACATTGACGCGTTCTCAGGCAGTTTTAGATATATATAGTAAATGAATTTTAAAAATGGACTAAATCGTGCAACCTCTTCTTAGTGTTGCCATATAAAATATTGATTTTTTACGCATACTGTGAAAACAATCAGTCTTAAACGTTTTTATTGTACTGTATTGTTATAATCCTTTTTTTCTATCTGACAAGCCATTCTAGAAATACATTAAGCGAAAAACCACTTCGAAAATCAAACTTCCACAGATGGGTCACCATACGAAATTACTTACGGGCATTCATCATCAGAATTTTTACTAGTTTACATTTAAAATGTACATGGCTAAAAAAAGAAAGAAGAAGAAGAAATAACAAAAAGAAATCAAATTCTCTTCAAAAGTTTTTACGAATAAAAACAGAAAATGTGAAAGCACAAATTACATTTAATGAAACAGAGTGGCAAATAATTCATTTTCGTAAATAAATGAGAAGGGGCGGAGTTTTCAGATTTTATTCTCATAAAATGTTCCCGCACTTTTATGAAAATCAATTTTTCTGAAATATTGGGAGAGTTGGTTCCAAAGTTGTTGTTGTAATCGTATGATATTTGAACGAACGTGCTACTGTTTACATTCGTTTTGCTTTGAAGAGATTAAATGGAATGCTCTGGCTCTCATTCTGGATTCTCTGATATTTTTGGGAAAAATGAGAATTATATTTGACAGTAATTTGACATCTCTTTTCAGCACCTTTTCCAAAGCTACATTTATCTTTTTCTTAAAAAAATGAGGTAGGGTGACCCAATATATATTTTTATGAATAAATTGAAAGGTTTTGAACGTTCTCAATAAGATTTTATCATTCGGGTAATCCTCATTCTGCTAGTCGCACTATAATAATGCATAGCCACGTTCTTTTCCCCCATTCGTGCTAAAAACAAAAGTATCTATATGACATTATTTGGTTCTTTCGTGAAAACACGAAAAAATTCCAATTTGTTCGGCTGATTCTTATCTTCTTATTAGGTACTTGATAAATTCTATCGATAAGTGAAAAAATAAAAAATCACTGTTGTCGATAAGAAAAAAAATTTAATAAATCATTTGATGAATCTTGATTCTTATTATGATTTCTAATATAAAAAAATCACATAAAATAATCATTATCTAATGAATTAGCTTAAATTTTTATATGAATTAAATGCAGTTGATATGGTGATGTAAAATGGAGAAAATAAAATTAAGCAGAATGAAATAGTTCCATTGGCGGAAAATGGAGATCACCGATATCTACTTTTTTTGTTATTGATAAACGGTAATTTTTTTTTAATTTTAATTTTGGCCACAATCTCGCTCTGAATTCCCTTCGCGCCAATAATCCATAATTTAGCAATTCTACTTTCATGTATGTATGTAATTCTCCATGGTATTATGTCATACTTTTGTTTCTTTTTTTTTCTTTTTTTTTTATTATACGTTGATAAGAATATCTGATGGTAAGAATCGAAATATTCACGCATTTGAAAATATCGTTAAATCACGATTTGAATTAATTTTTAAAAAAATTTTGACTTACCACTTCAGCTTTAAACTTGCTTAGAAAACCTATATAAAAATATGTGTCTACATATATATGATAAATAGGGAAAACAATTCATATCTATGAATTCACATTAACAATTTTGTGGTTACTGGAGCAGGAAATTGTCAGATAATCAACTTGAAAACCGCATGCAGAGTAAAAATTTGAAGAAATCCCTTTGAATGATATGTAAATATTCCGATAATGGCCACATCTTCACTGTATATGGCACTTCAAACTTCCCAATTAAATTGAAACACAACATTCTAAACTATCACACCAAAAAAAGGCTTTCCACAATACCCTCTTAAACTTCAATACAAAAAACAATGCATAATTATACTATGATAAAACTAAATTGTGATTACAACATTCTAAAAAACAACAACAACACTGATTATTACATTCGAATAATTTCAGTCTATAAGATGGATCGGATAGCTTCATCATCGACATCCTGTCTGTGGTCAGCACGTATATCCTGTATAGGCTGCTCACAGAAAAACAAAATCAACAATCGTTTCTATAACAACAAGCGAACTTTTTACGCGTGAAAATTTTTTGGAATATAAATCCAAAAAATTTGATGAACTCATCGATACACCGCGAACAATATATTGCGCATGAATGACCGCCTCAATACAGTAATAGATTTATAATAATAGCGAAGATAAATCCATCCAGCAGCTAGCCGCTAGCACCAACTTTTCCACCAGCTATTCGCTACCAACACACTTTTCGAACTACATAAATGTGACTTCACGGCACACAGCCTGTTTACGTTATGTTATGATTATGATTCTGCGGAATGACGGCTCGAATCCCATCCCAATGTGAACTCATAAAAAAAGCACAAGAGACCCAGACCCCAACAAGCTCAAGCTCCCCAGACCATAATAAACGCTAATTCACTCGATCTAGCTTTGGCGAGGAGAAAGAAGTGGTTACCCGATACCATGCGGCAGCTCAGCTAGTGTGGATTGTTTGTGTGCTCATATTAACAAAACGCAACTACTGGTTGCTAGTGTGCTTCTTCAAGTTCAGGTGACCTAGGTTACCACCTCAAGCCCAACGAATTAGCATTTCTTCAACTTCAAGTTTAATGTTTGTGTACTACATGCTCCTCCACGATACCATACCACCTGGAAAAGAAGGCATGTGCAGCTCCAACCCACAAAAATATAAATTAGCTTTTCATTCCGGCAGCTGGCCAAACAACTATCCCAGTTTCATTGATTTTTTTTATTTATTTCTATTCGAGAGGGGAGTTTCCGGCTGTATTTTATAGGGAAAGAAGGCCAATATGGACATGGTATGGAAATTTTATCCATTCCTCGTAGGTTACTTTACTAAATTAAGCCAAAACCATAAAATGATAATTACCGTTCTACATATAAATAGATAGATAGCATGGGACTGGCCAGCCCTATCTGACTAAAAGGGAATGATGGATCGAATTCTTTTGTACGATTTTCTTCTTCTTTAAGGAAAACCTTCTGAAAGGCGGAGGAGTTTTTACATATTACCCCAAATCAAAGCTAGACAAATACCTTCCTTGCTGTTTCACAATTTGCTCAATGATCAATCACGAGCGCCACTAATTTTTAAAAGAGCTGTGAGAATTTCGCAAATGTGAAGAATTAAGTACGGATTAATTGTCGACACTGATATGAAAGTTTTTTTTTTTTTTGATAAATCGTCAGATTAGGACATGATGAGTCCATCATCATTAGTGTGTTGCTAGAGCTAGTAAATAATTGCAACTCACGCAAGGTGCGAAAGGTTTTCAAGCAGTTTTAGATTAGCTTAATCAGTAGTTCGTACATTGAAAATTCATGTAAATAGTTCGTAGCTTAATTGTTAGGTCGTTCGTACTATTTTGAACGAAATATATAGAGGAATTTTTTTTATTTAAAATTTCAAGTGTTGGGACATATATACGTTGATATGTAGATAATACTAAATTATGTAGATATACATATGTACATACATATTGTGGAAGTAATTAAACCGATCACCGATTTTTGTATCAAAAGGCATTTTTTGTCAAGAATGTGAATTATATTTTTGTATGTAGAAGCGGTAAAGCATAAAATTATATGCATATGTACAATACAAGCACGTACGTACGATTATAAGTAATTTGTTATATAGATACTATTAAATTTTTTTTTCTTTTGGCTAAACGTCCGTACAGAGAAACAGATATCGCTCAAGATATGCATGGAGATAATAAGCATAGACAAAATAATAACATACTAGGACTGGGCAAATAGAACAAAAACCAGTAACGCCTCGCTTGAATATCTCGACGATGCGATGCCTCGACTTGATGACGTAACCTAGGGGTTTATTTATATTGGATCAACTTGAAATTTAGTCAAAAAGTAACTCGTTAGATTAGTTTTAGTTAAGCGTAGAATATTTGTTTTTTTTTTAATTAAAATTTTCGAAAACAAAGTAAAAAAACTGTCTGAATTTTTGAGGAAAAATTAAGTTTGTTTTTTCAGTTAGTGGCAGTTAACTTAGTAAAAAAAATTTAAAAAAAACCTTTACGATTAACTGAAACTAGGATATTTCCACCTAAATGGTCCATAGTGCAGGAAATGATAGTACTTACCTAATCAAACAAAAAAATTGTATATAAGCGTTTCTGCTTCTATTAGTGTAACTTCTGAACGACTTCACCGATTGCGGGCCGTGTCGGTCATACTCCCACAATATACTTGTTTTGTCGAGATGATGGTTCATAACTGTGCTAGGATCCGATAGATGGCGCTCAAAAAACACAATATCTATGATCAATTCGCAAGAACATTACTTTATTCTGAAGTTTCAACATATTTTACATGAAATAAACCAAAAAAATTGGGAGCCACACAAAAGAGATGTTGCTATTACTGCTTAGGAATATTTGCAGCAAATACATTAGGCTGATTATAAACTGTTCACAACAACGTGAGTGCTTTTATTTACGATTGCTATTAATAAATGTACAGGAACCAACGTCGTCAAACGAATATTTGAGAACAATTAATGATTTAATTATTATGCGCTACAAATTATGACGCTTGCCGAGAACTGCAATTGCTTGAAAGTTACAATTATAGGGATACAACCCTTGCCGATACAGCATTTAGTTCTTCTCCACATCATATCCGTCAATTATTCGACATATTGTTGACAACAAACTCAACTGAATTATGGAAAAAATATAAAAATTCAATGAGTGAAGATATACTTCAATTCATCGAAGACATGTGCATACCCATCTCTAATGAACCACTGACAAATTTGTGAATGTCTTCATCTAATCGACCAGCAAATAACTCAGTTAATAATAATATACAATGTGAGTAGCAACTTAATACTAACGATTTAGCTTCATTTGTTACGACAAATGAACAATTCTTGTCAAACGAACAAAAGACCATTTATGATAGAATTATGTTTGCGATTGCAGCAAAATAAAGAAGTTTTTTTCTTTTTTGACGCACCAGGTGGAACTGGTTAAACGTTTTAATTTCACCTATCCTTACCAAAGTTAGATGTCAAGGTAAAATCGCATTAGCAATTGCTTCATCTGGCATCACTGCAACTTTGTTGGATGGTGGAAGAATAGCTCATTCGATTCTAAAGCTACCATTAAACATACAGACTAAGGAAAATGCAATATGAAACATAAAGAAATACTCAGGCATGACTAAACACGGAAAGAATTTTTTACTAATATCGAGAAACATGAAGTTTTCAAAATTTATCGTAATTTACTAAGAACTATCAAATTCATCTCGAATAGAATTTAGAAAAAGTTTGCTGCATTTAATCAATGATTTATTAAATATCCCTTTCTGCATGAAAATGTGAACACAATTTAAACTTAAATGTTAGAATCAACCATTATTTGCTAGAACTCAATAAACACCACACAAATAAATAGAATTTAGCAAACTTTTATTAAATTTAAGGAATTATTTCCTTAATTTTTTTTTGCTGTTGGGATTAAATCAAACAGTTAATTTACATGTATGACAAGACTTTTAAAAATATACATGTGTCAGTTGAAATAATCATCAGCATTTTGGAAACAATTATGAATGTGTGAGATGAATACTTGTTCCCTGGATACAAATTGCAGCAAGTTGGTTCATGTATGCGATTTGAACAATAATAAATCACAAGTAAAGTTATTTTCATTTGGTTGCCGGTTTCAATTATTAAGAACAGTATACTTCTTGGTACTTGGGGAAAATACTTAAGTGTTTTTTTAATATATCGTGTATGTTTTGTGTGTAGAGTGTAACGCGTTTTTGATAAACATTGTTATTTAATAAACTTTTTTGATATTAAAATATATATATTATACTGTATGTTTTTTTTAATACATACTGAATAAATTGATTACTATTTATATGGAAACAATTGGTTTTTATTTTTAGATTTCCCACGACTTTTTTTTCTTAGCAATAAGATTTTCTTCAGTTTCAAATTTACGGTTGAGAGCTGTTGATTTCAAAATCTCCATTAATTAATAGCTTTGCTTCAGATAATCATACCAGCATGAAGTATAAAGATTCAGTCATGAAAAGCTATCTTGAGAAAAGCACACCTGCATAAAGAAAATTAATACACGTGTATCCTAACATCTAGCATTACTTTTCTTAATCTATACGTTTTATGGTATATATTTTAGCAAAACTAAGATTAAATTAATTGAAAAAATAAGAAAGTTATAGACATTTCATATACTTATATTAATCTCTAAATATTTAATTCAATTGAATCTGGCATAAAGGTTTTCTGAATATAGGAAAGATAACATCAATATGAATTTTCAATATCTCTAGGTTTATTACTTTAATGCTAAAAGTAAGAAAACATGACACCTTGCATTTAGTTTAATTTACTCGATAATGATATAAGCAGTCAAAAGTTAAATCAAGAATATGTTTTCTACAAAATATTAAAAATTTACTTGATGCAAAATCAACAGCTTTTTAATTGATTTTTATCAACATTTTTTTAATATCAGTATTTTTTTCTTTCCGTGAAGTACTGCAAAAATGTCACATTATTATCTGGATGAATGTAAAATGACCCATTAACATTCACTGGAAGCATTAAATCATACCCTAAAATATTTAAATTGCAACAAAAAATTGTTTCGTGGCACTCTAAATTTATTGTCAGGTGATTTCAGATGAATATTACCGGAATACCATGGAATAGTTCAACGTATGCGGATGAAATCAACGCATGCTTAAAACCATCTAACATGCCTGTTACACTAAAAAACCATTTATCCGCTGAATTATTTTCCCAAAATTGTTTTTATTTAAAATATACAGTTAATTAAGTTGCCTAAAAATTTCTGCAACATTTTTGGTTCGAAAAATGTATTTCCAAATATACGCTACAATTATCGTAATATCAATAGCTCAGTGAACGATAGATTTTGGCTACTAATATTATCGATAATTGTAGAATCAACTTCAAAATGCAAGAAACATTTCCTGGCAAATTAATTAAATCAATTGACAAAGCTGTAGATGAAAATGAAAGGGTAAATTATCCCAGAATTCTTGAATTCATTCGATTTACCAGGACTTTCAATACATAACTTACGTTTGAAAATTAGCTCACATATAATTTTGCTTCGAAACTTAAATGCCCAACGAAATTGCAATATGACGAAATTAGATTTAAAAAAAAAATTATTGGAAATGTCATTGAAGCGAATTAAACGGAAAATTTAGAGGACACACTGTGTTTTAGTGCCTCCCACCGATGCACCAACTCAGTTCAAATGTTTACAATTTCCTATTCGTTTGGCATTTGCGATGACCATAAATATATAAGTTGCAAGAACAAACAATGACCATAGACAATCCATGTTTTTCTCACGGACAAGTATACATATATTGCATGTTCACGTGCTAGAAAACCATCAAATCTTTTTCTTTATGCACCCGATGGACTAACAAAACATATTGTTCATGATTTAGCGATAAGATAAACACAGAATAAATAATATATGATATAATAAATTAAACAACATTTATTACATTATAATATACCCAAATAAAAATGTTTATACATTAATACATATGAAATATATTATGCATGAAATCGTTATAGTGAAAGTGGAAGCACTTTGAACTTATATAATGATTCTTTGTTTTTAATCTACTGTTTTTGAGATTACTTTTAAAAACGTTAATTCTGATGTCTCATATTTGAATCTAGGATCTTATTTTCAAAAATCAATGTACGAACTTTAAGTTTGAATTGTCATTACCAATGTTCACTTTTAAATATGAAGCAGCTTATTTTTCTTCATTTAAACAAACTGCAATTTTTCGCGCTTCTATATGCTTTATTATTGGCGCGGACATTTTTTGGCCCCTTGCCTATCCTCCAATCGCCCCAACAACCTCTTCTGTCCAAACATTAACCAAATCAAACTCATCCGCCACCTACCGGAAAGAGCAGAACAACGTGTACATATAAATTCCAAGTACAGATTATAAGGATTTCTACAGTACTTAGAGCAGTTTCTCTTCCTTTTATTTCATTAAGCATTACAAAAACTATTCTGCTGCTGCGGTGCTATAAGGTAAAACTATGTTACACCACAAACAACATACAACTAGATAAGAAAATCTCCATATAAACCCGGATCACTTTTTCAAAACTCTTTAACTTTATATTCAACACAAGAAAGCTATCAATAATAAATATTGCACGAAGAATTTATGTGGCATAAAATAGCAGAGAGAGGGAGAGAGAGAGAGAGAGAGAGAGAATGTATAGTGCTTTCTATTTGGGGGCCAGTAGCTCGATTTAAAACATAGCTTTAGGACTGCTTCATTTTGCATTGTTCTCGTATACATTTACAGAATGTTTCTTTCCCCGTCCTAGAAAAGTGGATGACTCTATAGGTGACGTTGAAATGCTTAGAACAGATTTATGGGCTCTATGTTCTCGAACTCGTTTGGCTGTCGCTGCTCTTTTTACCTGTAACTTCAGCTACAGTAGCTTTTAGTATTATGTACTCTTTTTTCCGCACAGCTTCCGATGCTAGCCCATCGAATTTGGCGTCTTGAAGAGCTGTACCCAGTGCTGCCAATAATTTCTTTCTAAAATCGGCTAAATGTATCTAGAAAATCGGCTAAAATCGGCAAATTCCAAATTACATTCTATACAAAATAATGCAAACTCCTCGAATGAATGTAAATGCAAAATCAGCACAAAAGGTCTCGTCGAGAATACTATCAAGTGGTGTACTCTTTTCATGATACAGAAAACTTTCTCGGGACGTTTTCGTCGCCGGAAAGCCCATTTCTTGCACTTGGGTCACATACACCCCAGTTACTACATTTCGTATATATTTTTCCGTTATTTTTTTCAGGGACTTTAGTGCTCTATTGTGAACATCTCTCTCGTAGGAAGTCATTTTCCACGACGCACCAATTTCGCACAATCACGAGCGGAAAAGATTCATTTTTTCATCAAGAAAGTCGCTCAAAATACATCCGATCGCCAAAGCATGTTAATCCCAAAATCGGCTGAAGAAATATCTAAATCGGCTGAAGAAATATCTAAATCGGCTGTCGACTAATGAAGATGAAAAGCGGCCAAATTACCTACACCAGCAGCCGCTGCTTTGCTAGCGATTCCAATTTTCGTTATTATCTTTTAGCAAGTACAATTGTATTATGTTGCTCGTCCTGTGAAGCTATCGCTACCCTTCCCATTTCTGCACTTGAATTCGCTATTTTGAAAATAGTTAATTAGGTAGGGTAGACTGGTACCGTTGTAACGGAGGGTCGAAACCTCAAGATTGTGTGACCCACTATGTATATGGGTATGGTGAGCCCTTGCCAAAGTTAACTTAATAATAAGTTAAGAAGCAGGCGAGATTTCCGAGTGTTTTACATTTAAAATGTACACGACAAGAAAAGGAAGAAAGAAAGAAAAAAAAAAGAAAAAAATCAAACTCTTTAAAACTTTTATGAACAAAGATAAAAGATGTGAAAGCGCAGATTGCATGCAACAAAAAAGAATGACAAATGATTCATTTGCGTAAATAAATGAGAAGGAGCGGACTTTTTAGGATTTACCACAAATAAGTAAATATGCAGATAACGAATCGAATAGGAAAATTGAAAACCAGAAGTCAGATACATATTGTGAGAATAAAGGGTAGCAAAATCGCCAAAAAGGTAGCAAACAGACTACAGAGTACTGATAAAACAAAATGTATATAATTATGGAATGTTATGTTTTATTTTATTATAATTATGTTTCTTACAAGTGGACAAAAAAGATGTGGTTCGGATTGATATTGCGAGGCGCTTAAATACAAATGGTAAAGTTGTGATATTTTTGGCATTTAGTTTGATTTTAATTTAGTTAATTTATGTATTTTATTTTTGGTCCATTGTAATTCTTTCAAAATAATATAACATATTCGCGATAAAAATCTGTTTCAAAACGCTCAAAACTAATAACAAATGAAATTTCAGTATCTTCTTCTTTCACAATCGCCGCTCACCGCCTGTCGTTGCAATTGTGTTCTTAATTTTTCGACTGCGTGTTTCAAAAAGGAATTTTCTGCTGTCGTCTGTCGCTCTGTCGTCGCAATTGTGTTTAAGCTTTAACTTGGTTACCAGAAATGTTGATAAGGTTTTCATTTTTCTGATATGTGTTCTTCGTCTGTAAATTTACTTATTTGTGGTTTTACTCTCATAAACTGTTCCCGTGCTTTTATGAAAACCGGTTTTCATGAAATATTGACAATGTTTGGTCACATGTTGTTGCTGTAAATGGACACATGTTGTTCCTGTAATCCTATGATATTTGAACAGCACGTGTTTTTGTTTACATTCGTTTTGATCTGAAGAGATTCATTGGGAGAACTCATGCTCGATTTTCTGATATTTTCGGGAAAAATGAGAATTTTACATCTTCTTTTACATCTTGGCCAAAGCGTTCTCTCGGTTTTTGTTTTTAACTCGTTATCTCAGTTACATTCATGCAAAAGACGAAAGTATATGAAATTACTTGTTTCATTCTAAAAAACACCAAAAATTTCCAATTTTGTTCTCCTGCTTCCAATCTTCTTATTAGATTACGATCCGATACGTACAAATGTCAAATTTGCTTATATGAGACGTACGTGCAATTGGACACATTAAACCGAAATGGATCGAAACGGAGAAGTTAAGCAAATTTCAACTTTTACGGATGACATAACCTAGAAAAATTACCTGTACAATGTTTGTGTATAACCATAGATGGTATAACTCAAGATGGATGAAGAAGTTTTTATTGAAGAAATTAAAAAATATGAAGAGCTTTATGACAAAGGCAACAAATTTTACATGGATGTAAAAAGAAAAGACAAAATCTGGAAAAACTTCAATGAGAAATTTAAAACTGATGGTAAGTTTGAACGGAACAATTGTGCTCATGCACGTAACGGATCGAATTAAATCGAATCGAATTGAATCGGAACGGCGGAATTGTGTTTGGCACTTTACGACTAAAAGTAAGTATTATATTTTATACTATTTTTGTTTTCTTCTGTTACTGTATGTGGTACAGATATGTGCATTACTTTCAAACAATAGTTGGACATTAGAGAATAAATATATTAATGGTTAGTTTTAATATCGCTATCTATTTTTTATAAAAATATAATAATATCGAGAAACAGTGATTGTGGACGGTTGTACACTTTCTTGTATCTTGTGAGAACTAGGCTCATGATGCGTTCACTGCTGGAGATCATCTATTATGTGTGGCATAATTTTGATACAGATTAATCATAATCATCAAGTTTTTTGTTTAGCTTCGCAAAAGCTATTTTATTGTTTTCTTTATGTTTTATTAAAATTGAAGAGTGTATTTTTAGTAATCTAAGTTATAAAGTTGATCTAGCTTCATATCAAGTTTTACAAGCTGTTGAACACGAAATGTTACCATCGTACCCAGTCTACTCTTTTTGTTCAAGAGCTCGTCAGGTCAAAATATCAGCTGCTGTGTACAAATCGGTGGGCAGATTAATTTTATCTTTAGAATTTTAGTCCATGACTTAAATGTTCCGAAGATAGTTATTTATAAATTAAGTGACCATGCTCTCGAGTTATGGTGAGGGCGGACAGACAGCCGGACATTCAAAAATCAAAATAACTTTTAAAATTATGTTTGAGTGTCCAACTCATTTTTGCTCTACCAGCATTATTTCTGTGCATTACAAACTGAATGACAAACATGCAGTACGTTTACATGAATACTTGAGTACTTGACTTGAAATCCGCTTGAAGCTCAGGTAGGGCGGTTAATTGAATTAATTCCAATTACTTGACTTGCATTTTTCTTGAATTTAATTTTTCAATTACTTAAGTTGAAATTTACACGTTGAATGAGCCTTTTCATGATATTTTGCTTACTTCAAATTTACTTCAAGTATACTTCATTTTTTTAAAATCGAAAGCAGATTTTCAATAGAATATGTCACTTGCTCTGGTTCAGAGCTAAGGAGCATATTACAGCCACCAGCTGTATATCTGTGCAATATTAGGCATGTTAAAAGACTTTCGAAGGCTTCACTAACTAAACATGTCAGAAAAATTATCCAATAATACTGTATGATCCTTAATAATAAATGATTATGTGTCTCTCTTAAATCAGCTACGCATTCACTTTACAATTTTCATGATAGACGTTTTTCCGCTATAAGAGTAACCTTAAATAATAAAAAAACAAAAAACAAATTTTCAACCCCTAACTTTTTTTCTTTTTTGCTAAAAAAAATATAGATTTTTTTAAAAGAAAAAATGATAAATTGCTAAGAATTTCAAGAGCACGCAAATCTTTTTTCTAAATTTTGTTCTAGTTCGATTGAGAAGCGAGATATTTGAAAAACAAATGTCATCCCTTTTTTCAAGATGAAAGATAATGCTTAGGTCGCAGCAGCTCACAAACTTAAACTTCGACTTATCTTAATATCCCCCACGACCCTTCAAAAAATCGCTAACTGCGGATCTCTTGCAAGGTCCTAATACAAAAAATCCCCTACAGACTAAACTAAGTAATACATTCCGGGTATTACTTGAATGGGCTCAAGTAAATTGCTCAACAATTCCCCAAATTGATCTTGGTCTACTTGTATGACAGGTTCTTTATGGGTTCCAGTGTTCGTTTCAAGCATTTACCTTGCATTCCTTCCTAGGCAGTAACTGGGTCTTACACCAATAATAATTTCTTCTACGATCACATATTTTTTGCGGTACATAAATTGTGTTACTGCAAGTATTAAATAAATAACGGCAACAAAAAATATCTTTGATCCATATGAACTTATACTTTCACCAGAAACAATAAATTTAGCTGAGTTTATTTCAGTTGTGCTTTGAGTCACGGCACTTTCATTTAACGGGCAATTCAAATGATTTACAAGTTGACACTGTCTTCAATTTCCCGCAGAATTTAATTTTTCACGAGTTCAGTCCGGTGATTATAGCTCAGCATTACAAAGCACATTTGTATACATTTGAATATCTACATTCAGCAGTGATTGACGTATTTAAAAATAGCTAAAAGAAAACAATGAAACTGTTGTAATTATGCCCACAAAAAATAAAAAACTGCAAAAATCTGTTTTTGGAATTTTTACCCAGTTTATGAGAGAACGGATACGTAATCAAGCGTTTACTTACATTCTTTTTTTATGGGTTAATTTCACCTACTGCTCCTTGTGTAGTTTTGTACTAGGCATCGTGAGTACGTACAAAAATCTGTCAAGACAGCTATTGGGAAGAGCTTCGGATATTTTTCAAGAAAATATTTTTAATTGAATGTACATATATATTAAAACCAGGGTTGCCACATTACTTCGATCGAAATAGATCTACTTCCTGTCGGAGTTTTAAGAAATTTAGTCCAAAGTAAAAGAGTTCTACCCTTGTAGGTATATAGAAGTATCTAGTGATTGCGAAAATGCTTCCATGTGATAATGTCAGATGGCTCCACTTGTACGTGTACCATTTTTCAAATATTTTTGAATTCATTCAAATAATTTACATAAATTGGTTTATCTACCGTTTAATAATTCCCGCATCATGCTTTTCAACATTCACGTACTCACGTGGGTTTAATTTTACCTGAAAGATTTTGTATTTTTTATTAGTACCAATGTTAATTACATCACATAATCAAAGTATTGTAGGTACCTGAAAATAACAATGTCGGCCACCAAAATGAATAAAAATTCTACCAAAAAATGTCGAGTCTACTCGTCTCGTCTACGCTCATAAAAATTGTTGTCGCCCTCCAAAATAAAAGTGCGTTTAAATTATAAGAAAAAAAATTCCAGTAAATTTCTAAGAAAAAATTGCGGTCTTCCAAAACCCCCGAGCATACTTCCCAAGCCATGAAACAGAAATCTATGTATATGTGTGCGTTGTGACTCCGTTTTCTAAAATGTTCTAGGTATATTGAAACTTATGGAAAAATTCCAAACATTGACTTTACATATGCTATAAAGCCTATCCATACAATAAAATAGTCTTCTAGTAATTTATAGCTTGGTTCCTTACAAAACCTTCGAGAATACTTCACAAGCCATGAAACAGACTCCCTCCCTACCACATGCGAGGCCCAACGGAGTCCTTACATTCTAAAATATTGCAGTGTTCTTATGTAAAACTGACAAAAGTTTGTTTTAAATAGCTCCTCGGCCCCAAACTACTATTCATACAGAAAAATTGTGCTCCGATAATCTTAAGCTTGCTTTCTTATCTTCCGAATTGTAATAAAATTTTCATACCTTTCCTAACAAAATTATTTTAAAAAATTTATCTTAACCAAATGACTACGATTTCTCAAACAAAAATTCTCAGCTGCGTAATCATTGTAATGTTGCTGTGTCGTCATGGGATGCCGTGGGCTGATGATAGGCTGAACTACAATAGAAATATACGTTAGTAGATTTACTTACGTAAAGCGAACGCGCTCTTTAATTTAACAGGCGTACACAAATTAACTTTAACTCGTGTGAGGGGAACTTTCGTTAAGTTTAAATATCCAATTTTCAGTAAGTATATGTAGTACGGTAAGAATCGCACATTCCGTAAGAACGCGATGTGTTCAAACAAATAAATTAATACTAAATGATTAAAAGTGCAATGTAAAAATTAAAATGGAGTGAAAATGGTACTGCGAATTAATAGACAGCACAAATCTTCAATTAAATCAACTTCCATTTGTTAATTTTTTCACTTTTACCACTTTTCAAAATTGAAAACATTAAATATCAAGATAATAACCCTTACGGAATGTGATACCTATATACATATTTAGGCTAAAAATATCAATTTTTCAAAAGTAAACCTCAGTCTCGTTTAATTTCGTAAAGTTATTTACTTCTATTGTAGTTCAACCTGCTTGAAGAATCGTAGTGATTTGGTTCAAACAAAATTTTTTAAATAATTTTGTTAGGAAAGCTATAACTATCTTATTTCGGTTGGGAAGATAAGAAAGCAAGCTTAAGACTATCAGAACACCATTTTTCTGTAGGGCGGAGGATCTATTCAAATCAAACTTTTGTCAGTTTTACATAAGAGAACTGTAAATATTTTAGAATGTGAGGACTCCGTTGGGGCTCTAATGTGGTAGTGAGGGAGTCTGTTTCCTGGCTTGTAGTGATGGAGAAAATTTGTCGAGTGACTAAAACCATCGATGTTTTTATAACCGATTAGCCGATATTTTTAGTCGATTATTTTCGTGCGATTTTTCTTACAAATCGATTAATTTATCTTCGGTTTTTCAATTTTTTTGAATATTAAAAAAAATCTCATTATTTTTCTCATTCCTATTTCCCAGTTTCATACTATCATGGCAGCACTTATATTTGCCGTCATCCAAACGACGGTTGCTGTTTTAGAAGCACTGTAGGTATTGTGTGCAGGCACGCACAAAAAGCTCTACAGCCGCAATAGTTTTGTAAAATTGTAATTGTAACGCGACATGTTTTTCTGCTGTTTGTGCATCTAGGAATTGTGAAAAATTGTGTGTTATCGTGGTGTTATCGAAATTATTAATATCTTTATTGAATTTTGCAGCTTTTATGCTGTGTTTTGAGAAATAGAACGTTCTAGGAATTTTGAAAAATTATTGAATATATGTAATCAGGAATCGTAAATAACTGTTATTTTTGGCAATCAGCTAAAAGGGTCCCATTAAGACTGAATGGTATACTTAACGTAATGGAAAATTGTTAATAATTGCTAAAAAAAAACTTTTAAGTCTCATAATAAGAGTTTCAATACATTTTTTTATTTTAAAGTTAATTATAACTGTTCCGAAGACTTAAAATATAAAAAAATATTCCATTATCTATGAGGAAATAATTAAAAAAATTTCTGTACACAAATTATTTAAAAAAAAAAAGAAATGCATATTTACCCAGGTAAATACTGAGCGGGTGACGGTTAAGAGGAGTCAGTACCAAGATTTTCAAGTTTCATACATTTTTCAACGCGAATTTCTGGCAAACTAATTGTAGCAGAGTAATGATTTATATCTTAAAGTAAAGGTAATGAAGAGGTCTAGTAAAAACCGTCGGCAAAAATTAAAAAAAGTGTATTGGAATGCAGATATTAGCTCGGAAACTTGTAAAAAATGGTAAAAATTGAATTCTTTTAAATCAAATTCCTGTGAGTAGGTATTCTCATTTGTTTAAATTGTGACTTTTTTAGAAAGATAAAGCCTAGATCTAGCAAATAACGTCTAGTTTTTTTTCATTTTTAATTGCCATTATTTGACTCTGATAGTACTTGTTTTTTCTCCCGATATTTGACCGACGAGAAATTGCAATATTTTTTTGAAAGTTGTTGCAATACAAAGCAAAATATCATATTTAACAATTATGAGCAAAACAAATTTAGGAGAGTTAATTCTCGTTACAAACTTTCAATTTATGTGAAACTGCAAATTTTCATTTTTCGTCTTAAATTGTATGGTTTTGTCAGATGTTTGGTTTCTGTCTCTAATGTGCTCCGTGGTCTAGGTCTAGGCTAATTTTATATAAATTTTCTCACGTTCAGGACACAAACCAACGTATAGTATATTTTATAACCTACAGGTTCGCTGGTATCTAAATTGAAACTTTTCCTGAGTACTGACTCCTCTTAAATAAATAAAAGTCTTCGGTAACAGTTATAATTAACTTTAAAATAAAAAAAAATTATTGAAACTCTTATTATGAGAACTCATTCAATACAGTTCAAAATAGGGGCCTTTAAGATCATTTGGCGATGTGGAAATAATTTGTTGTATCGACTCACTCGAGCACCGCCATAATGTCGTGATGTGCGAATATGCAGCAGTTTACCATCAAAATAATCATATTTATAGGATGTATAACAACAAATCTACGGTGTGTTTTGTAAAAAACAACATATTTCTTTAATCGCTCATAACTCCGAAACGGTTACCTATGTAAGTACTATCACCTCCTTTTCTTTGGACCACTGCGACAGAAGCAGTGTGTATAACAGGTATCCTGATTGACCCACCGATGATTGGCCACGTAGTTAAGTTATGAGAACAGGCGTTAACTTAATATGATTTCATTTGTGGATTTACGTGGATCAAACACTTGGCTGTGAATTCGTCACTATTTTCTAATTTTCCTAATATGCGGATATCAGTCAGCTCATCCTGGCAGTTGAAACTTAACGTCCAATACAATCACTCAGAATACACCCATAACAAATCTTAAAAACTTTTATTTTTAACGATTATAAATCAAGATGAGCGTCCAGCTCGGAAGCCATATTGGCCATCGTTGATGAGTTAATTAGTTTCTAGATACTTCATTGCGGCTTGCCAAGTCTTGGTATAATATTCTGGCCAAAAAGACATTTTTCTCTCTGGATATGTTCTAGAAATGAATGTGCAGTAATAAATTTTCTTGACGTTATAAGGATCTGAACACACCTAATCATGAATTCATTTTCAACTAGTCGAGCCCATGAATGGGAGCGCCCGTGTATAAAATATAAAAATTTATCTGTACCTATATGAGAAAGATTTTTAACATCACTTATAGTGTTCTACTACTAGCCAAGTCGGTGATGTAAATATGAATTCAGTTAGAGCTTACAACTACGTTACCTGACGAGAACAAAAATTTCGGTTCGGACAAACACTAAATGTCCCTTCTCAATATTTTTTTTATGCTTTATGGGTTTGATAGAAGCAACTCATTCGTAAACAATTCAATGCGTGCCAAGAAACTCTGGAATTGATG
This sequence comes from Dioctria linearis, assembly GCA_963930735.1. Taxonomy (NCBI): domain Eukaryota; kingdom Metazoa; phylum Arthropoda; class Insecta; order Diptera; family Asilidae; genus Dioctria; species Dioctria linearis. Next base: position 314,883,702 of record OZ005741.1, read on the forward strand.
GGAATGATAAGGCAGACTTACTGGCCAAAAAAGCAGCATCCATGCCCCGAAGAGGACCGTAACCATTTTGCGGTATTTCTTCAAAATGCAAACCCAAATGAACTAACCAACCAAAATCCAAAAGGACCTTCACCAAAAAAGAGCCTGAATCTTCTACCTAGGAATTCACTCAGAATCATTACAAGAGTCCTAACCGAACACATGCATATGCATCGGATAGGTATATCACCCAGTATGTAGGTTGTCTCTCGAAGAGGATGAAACATCCAAGAATGTCTTATGCGAATGTGAAGCCATTGCATAATGTAGATTCCAGACTTTTGTCTCATCTTATTTATAAAGGTTGTGGAAGGAAGATTATTAAAAAAAAAATATACTGCTCTTTCTAGGAACAGTGGGATTGTTGGATGGACTGTTAAGAAAGCGGTGCACACTAAGCCAATGATGGTTGCGGTGCACACTAAGCAAATGATGGTTGCGGTGCACACTAAGCCAATGATGGCTGCGCTGCATACTAAGCCAATGATGGCTGCGGTGCACACTAAGCCAATGATGTCTACGGTGCACACTAAGCCAATGATGGCTGCAGTGCAAATGCCACTCGCCCCGATTAATGCTAAATCAAATCTAATCTATCATTCGTAACTATTTGGAAGAAAAAAATCAAAGAGAAAAGATAACTCTTGCTTTTGCCGATTTATTTACTTATCATTTTGAGTTTTTACGATTTTATAATTTTAAATTAGAAGAGACAAATAACTTCATTATAAAAGTGACGAGACAGGAATTTAGATTTTCCTCATTCAAATAAAATGTATAATTACAGTGAATACATGTTTTAAATAGAATAAAAATAATCTAGCTAATCTTCATATGATATTCAATATTTTACTTGTTTTAAAATTGGCTGACCCGGATAAAATTTATTTTCAACGATTTTACTCAATGTTTTTCCCATGTAGTTCGATTCGAGTACAACTCTTAGCCATGTTGTTTATAAATTAATTTTTTTTAACTCGAAATGGTCTTATTTCTAACAGGAAATCCTACAATTGATGTCCCTTTGATTTTAATCATATCGTTGAATTTTTGAAAGCGCGAAATACTGAAATAATTTTGTTTAATGGCATTGTTTTGTTTTCGGCTATAGTACATTATTTTAATTATCCTTTTATTATAAACCACCCCACTGGAGTAAGTGTAAATAATCAAAAACAGCAACGTTAGAAAATCTTCTAAAACAATTATGAATATAAAAAAAAATTGTAAAAAGAAATCCTCCTGGAAACCATTCTTCGTTGCTACATGCTTAACGCCTTTTAACATTAGTCCATTCCCCATCATCTCTGTCTCGATTATCTAAAAAAAAATATATTTAAAGCCGTAAAAAAAAAGTCACATTTATAAAATAAAACCAGTACCTCGTTCAACTCGAGCAGCAGGAGCTCGTTCTTTCTTCTCTTCCTCTTTTTCACCTCCTCTAGGTTTTTCACTGCGCCAGTTTCCATCCTTAGCGGGCGGACCACGAGCAGCAGGACGATCTCGATCCCTTTCGCGATCTCTGTCAACAGGAGCTGGTCTTCTGCCATCACGATCTTCATCTCGCTGTGATGCTGGTCGTGCGCGCCAATTATCAGATCCACCACCACCACCTCCTCCTACTCCTCCACCCCCTCCACGAGGAGCGTCTCTTTCTCTTGGTGCATCCCTTCGTGGAGGAACATATTTATCATCCCTTCTTTCTTTGTCTCGATCGTCTTTACGAAAATCGCGGTCACGATCTTTCACTTCATCTCTTCTGTCATCACGACGAATACGATCATCATCGCGACGAATGCGATCATCGTCGCGACGAACGCGATCATCATCGCGTCGAATTCTATCGTCATCACGACGATTACGATCATCTCCGCCACGACGCCATTTATCTCCAGCGGCGGGAGCAGCTCTTGGAGGTTCATCACGTCGCACACGCCAAGATGACTCTCCGCCAGCTTTGGTTGGCTCAGGAGCTGCAACAGAACCAGCAGCAGCAGTTGCAACTGCAGTAGTACCGCTACCTCCACGACCAGAAGTTCGCCAATCGTCGCCTCTCTCTTGAGGTGGTCTCCATGCGTCACGATCACGTTCTTTTTCCTTAGATACCATACGAGAAATTTGTTCTCTATCTTCTTGGATTCTTCGTTCTGCCTCCTCTTGTTTTTGGCGCTGTTTTTCAAAGAGAACTCGACGTTTCTCATCTTCAGCCTCTCGCTCCTTTTTACGCTTTTCTTGTTCCTGTCGTTCTTCTTCTTCTTTCTGTTTACGAATTTCTTCCTCGCGACGTCGCAATTCATCTTCTTTCTCTTTTAGCCACTTCTGGCGTCTTTCCTCCCTACGTTGTTCAATTCGTTGAATGAGCCGTTTTTTACGTTCCTCTTCCAGGAATATGTTAAAAGCGGCTAGTTTCTCTACATATAGAGAATTACGCTCGGTTCGTAATTTATCCAAAAATGCATCACGATCGGAATACATACGCTTGAGACGTTCCTGTTGAGTTACAGCATTTTTTCGTTCCGATATCGCATTCTCGATTCTAGATTTCTCTTGCTTCTCCCAAAATTCTTTGTCTTGAACTTGTTTTTCGGCCAAAAATTTTTCTATCAAAGGGATTTCCTCCAAACGTTTTGCTCTTTCGTAGTAATCAATTTTCTTTTCCAGGGACTTCAATTTAGTTTGAAGTTCTTTGCGTTCCTTTATTAATTCTTCAGTTTCACGAGCAGCTATTTGTTCAGCATCAAGTTTCTTGAGGCCTTCTTCATCCAATTTTTGAAGCATTTTCTTACCATGAGCGGTTTGAGATATTTGTTGCATTTTTTCTTTCAAACTTTTCTCTTTAATAGCTTGAATCTCATTCTGATGGCGTTTTCGTTCTCGTTCTTCCATTTCAAGCTCAAGACGCTTCTGCTCTGCTAGCTTTTGTTTCTTGGATAATTCTTCCTGCCGACGAAGCTCTTCTTCCTCACGTGCAATATTCTGTTTCTCAATAAATTCTTTGCGATCTTCAATAATTTTCTGTCGTTCCAGAACACGTCTATGCTCACGATCTTTATTATCGTGATAGTTTTCAACCATTTGAGTACGTAGTTTCTCACGTTCCGCCTTCTTCCTATTAGGATAAATAGCGGTAATGGCTCGATGTAGAACAACCGACATGTTAACGAGTTGAGAACGAACTTGCTCTGAAGGCATAGATTGCAAATTCGGCCCATCAGGATGATCTTCTCGCTGGCTTTCTGTTAGATCAGTACCAAAATGAATGCAACGTCTCTTGTGGTCAATGCGTATTTGCATATCATTGTGGCGTACACAATCTACTAAGATTCTTTCAAGATAGAAGATATTGGTAAATGGTGCCAGCTCTATAAGTCTTGTAAATTCTATGCTTTGATACACCTGAGATACTTGTCTTATGAGGCGCATTAACGTGACATCTTGTAGTGACTGGGTGTATTGTTTTAATAAGCTATTTTCATCTGCCTCTATAAAATCAATGACGGTCTGAACACGTTTGCATAAGTTTAGAGGATCAAAATCAACCTCCAACCAAGTGTATAAGTTATGAAATTTATCAGAAGCTAGTTGAACAACATTTAATCGCACCTGCAACGAAATTTTGTGTTATAAGGTTAAAATATCATAAAACAAAATTAATTCAAATAATTAATATCAATTAAATTTGCTAGTTCTATGATCAAAAACAATTTCCTACAATTGTTATTCCTAATCTATAAATTATTTTTAACTTACCACGTCTTTTAGAAGAGAAATTCTAGTGGGCGGTTGATTAAGACCCAATAGAATAGCCAATTTCTGAGCTTTTTCCAAAGGACTTTTATCAGTTTCAATAAAACGGTCGAATTCGGGATGTGCAGATGGTAATGGAATTGAAAGAGTCGCGATAAGAACGTGTGAAGCCATTCGCTGCATTTCATCTTTTGTAATATTTTTCTTCATTTCTCTTGTTAACTGAAACAGTTTTAACAAGGCTGCAGCATGGAATAGTTGGTTGCCAGCCTTCCAAAACACCATTGCTAATTTTTGGTAGTAATTTGCCATTGTTTTGGCAACTGGAGGTTTTTTCGATAAAATCATAAGTCCATGAATATCTTCAATTGCTTTATACGCTTCCTGCCATAATTCCATTTGAATAGCACTATCAAGTTGATGTAGCCTAGTGTCCAAATTGAGTTGCTGTGTTTCAGCTTTTGCAATGCTAACTCCAGTCGTTTGTGTCGAATTTTTACAGATATCCTCTAAATGTTTTCGTAGTTTATCGCACAATCTTCGGAATTCACTTTTTCGATTATACTTTAAGCAAAATTGGAAAGCCATTCGGGCAATATCGTGATATAAAATCTCGCAGTGTGTATTAACCCTCAGCAATTCTAAACATTGGCAATAAGATTCCCATAAGAATTTTACCCAAGGTAACAATATAGTTCTATCGGAACGGTCTTGCGCATCTTCTCCACAAACTGCACTCATTAAAATACTTTCGGGTGTAGCAATATCATCCAAATCGTCAACATCAAGAACCGCCTGTGATGATTGCTGTTGCGCCGCTTCTGCTCTTTCTTCTGCCATACGAAGGTACCCACGAATAACATTTTCCAACGAGACAACATTAACCTGAAAATTAACATTTCTTAATTTAGAGAATACTAATGTTGATTGAGACAAACCATTTGAAACATGTTTCTATATTGAAAAAGTCCCTCCTTAGCAATATGAGACTTCTTTAGTTCCACGCATAAGTACAAGTACTTGAACATTATCGGCTCAATAATAGATTCTGACCAATTGTAGGCCCACTTTTTGCTTCGAAATACTTCCTGTAAGGTGTCCAACGCCCGCGCCGGCTTTCCAACATCAATAAACTCTTCAAAAAAATATTTATTAATTTATCAAATGTAGTTTATGTATATTCTATAAAATGTATCGTATCTTCCCAAGTTTTTGCCATGTTGTTTTTCATTGCATGTACTTACCATTAGCTCTTTTAAGAGCGTTCTCTGGTCGCTGCATATATCTCGACATTTTCGTTTAGCTTGTTCAATTCTGAACACAAAAATTAGTCGATTACGATTTTTAATTATATTTTGGTTCAACTTTTTTGATAAAATTTGTCCGGCACGACCCATATGCTCTTAAATTACACAAAATGGCGAAGTCTGCCTAGGTGGCGGCAAGAGTTGTCAAAATCTAATCCACTGAACTCATATTGCATAAATAACTAACAGGAAGTGGCATACCAAGTGAAAACTTAAGGCCCAACCCAGACGAGAACTTTTTTTTCCGGTACGCTAGAGCCAAGGAATTTTTCCACTTATTTCTTAAAGAAAATTTGACATTAGGTCAAGGAATTTTTGACAATTTGGATTTGTCAATTGTGTGATATTTCTGTCAATAAAGAAATAATAAAGAAAGTGAAGAAATGGATAATTTCCAATGAAAAATTAAGATACACGTAAAACAATTTTTATTCGTCCATTTGTCATTTTAAAATTGATACACCTCGTGCAAAATTGCCGTTCCTTCGTTCAATTTTTCAATTATTCCACCACCTCTTTTTGTCAATCGGGAAGTAGAGTTTTTCTGTTCGAATTACTTTTCTCTAGCTTACTAAGGAAAAAATTCCTTGAGCATTCCATGACACTTTTTTTACATAGTTTTTATTCCTATACAAAAACTATGTAAAAAAAGTGTCGTGGAAGGAATTTTTTTCTTAGTACGCTAGAGAAAAGTAATTCGAACAGAAAAACTCTACTTCCCGATTGACAAAACGATGTCGCTGTTTTACGAAAAATCCATTTATGTCTGCCTAGGTGGCGGCAAGAGTTGTCAAAATCTAATCCACTGAACTCATATTGCATAAATAACTAACAGGAAGTGGCATACCAAGCGAAAACTTAAGGCCCAACCCAGACGAGAACTTTTTAGGGAGGAAGCAGTTTTTCCTTCCTTTGGCTTAAGCTCGGTACGCTAGAGCCAAGGAATTTTTGTTCCTATACAAAAACTATGTAAAAAAAGTGTCATGGAATTTTTTTCTTTACCGATTCCTTGAGGTAGTACGCTAGAGAAAAGTAATTCGAACAGAAAAACTCTACTTCCCGATTGACAAAAAGATGTCGCTCTTTTACGAAAAATCCATTTATGTCAATAATTCTTGAAGAAATAAGTACCGATGCACTTATTTCTGTAAGGAATTTTGACGGTGGTGGAATAATTGAAAAATTGAACGAAGGAACGGCGATTTTGCAGGAGGTGTACCAATTTTAAAATGACAAATGGACAAATAAAAATTGTTTTACGTGTATCTTCATTTTTCATTGGAAATTATCCATTTCTTCACTTTCTTTATTATTTCTTTATTGTCAGAAATATCACACAATTGACAAATCCAAATTGTCAAAAATTCCTTGACCTAATGTCAAATTTTCTTTAAGAAATAAGTGGATAAATTCCTTGACCTAATTCCTTGGCTCTAGCGTACCGGGCTTTAAGGGGAATAATTGAAAAATTGAACGAAGGAACGGCGATTTTGCACGAGGTGTATCAATTTTAAAATGACAAATGGACGAATAAAAATTGTTTTACGTGTATCTTCATTTTTCATTGGAAATTATCCATTTCTTCACTTTCTTTATTATTTCTTTATTGTCAGAAATATTGTTATGGTCGTAGCATATTACATATAGCAATATGCTACACGGACTGAAGCATGTAAGCGGCAATATCAAGCAGAAAGATCGAGCGCACCCCGACCGAGAAAAGTGACATTCGGACGGTAGGAAAGAAGAAGAAGAAATCTTCTCAAAATGGTGAAAGTGTCAACAGTCGTGAACTCCCGAATATATTTTTAATCATCCGCTAGAAAAGCCAAGTTTTTATTTTCCCACAATAGTACCGGAAACTTTGTCCGAGAACGAGACGTGGAGAACTTCTACCAAAGTTGTAGGATTAATTTATCCAGTGTGAACGTAAATTTCTGGAGAAGTTCAGCATAATTTAATAAATTTGCCCCTTTTGCTGATGCAATTAAGGGTGCTGATGATACTGTCCAAGACGGTCTTGTGCACCTAAGAATCCAGCCAGGGAGCCCTGTTCTTGGGACAGTGCAAATGTCTGCCGCTAGCGATTGGCTAAAATTACAAAAGGTGTAGCAAAGCTCTTGAGCACAGTGGATGCAGTATCTACTACAAAGAAAACATTAAGGAAGAAAGCCTAGCAGGTATTGTTTGTGGAAAAACATTTAAAGAGGCTCCGACTTTGGCTCAAAACGTCACTCAGGTACGTTCCGACTTATTTAAATAACTTAGGAGACTTCCAGTACAAGAATTAGACTCATTCCTCGTTGACAACTCATTAAGAGTAATATTAAGTCTCAAAAACTAGACATGTGTTAGAATTATTAGGCTTAAAGGAATCATTCGCAAATATTAAGTTAGAAGTTGTAATGTTGCAAAATGCTGCTATATTAAGCAACAGGAAAAATGCCCAAAACAACAGCAGGTAATTCACCTGTTCAAGAGTTGAAATACCAAATTTAATAAGATTTTAAGAAACACAATCGATAGTAGTAGTAAATTTTACAGTAATAATTCAGGAGATTTCGCATTCAATAATTTGTACTGTCAATGTGACTATCGCGGTCAGGAGTAGTAAGTAATTCGATTTATAATAAAACAGAAACTTTTCATGTACTGTCACTGTAAAAAATGTATTCCACTAAATTCTATCGCAACCGTACGTAAAGCCTGACGACAGGGGAAATACATTTTGTAATTTTATATTGTGCCCCAATATTAGTAGCAAAGTGTGATTCAAATCGCGTTTTTTTTTCATAAATTCAAAGTTCACTCACCTGCGTGCTATTTCAATTTTCAGTAATTCTTATTTCAGACATAAGTACCTACCTAAAAAAAAATACGTATTTTTTTTCTTTTATTGATATAACAACAACAATGACTATCTTATGTAGATGCGCACTTCTTTTAACAAAAAAAAAATGGAACTGAAGATAATTTATTTATAAAAGATACTGTACACACTATTTGGATGTTATTCTCGTCAGTTCAGCGAACAAATCAATATTATTTCATTTCTTAAAATCAAGAAATATTTATTTTGTTATTCATTTTTCATTATTGTAACTAGAAAATCTGTAAGATAATCACGGAAAATGCTATGAATTTACAATTTATTTAATAAGTAATTATAGATTTTGTAATTTAAATATTTCGTGAACGTGGATAAATCAATTTTTTTTGATATTTTGCTGGGGCTTAAGAGTCTGTTCATATAAAAGTTATTTATACATCTAGTATTAAATGAGTAATTATAACGTAATGCACTCCTAACGTTTTTCTCATTCTCCTCACACTCTCCTGGAGCCCTCTAGCATGAAGGTCGCCTAGGTCCGCTACTCTCTCTCTTTTCAGGTCAACATAGGGACACTGTAAACAATCTGCCCACAGTGTCATTGGGCGGTTGGGGCAAGGCAGTTGAAGGCAGTCCATCTGCGCCTTCACCAAGGTAAGTGGTGTAAAGGTCCCTTCTGGACTGAGTGTGTGCGTCGGCCTTTGGAAGTAGGCACGAATTTTTTTGATTATGGCTGACGGCAGCGGCAGGTTCTTCGTGGAACCTCCCCACACTCTCCGCCAATAGCCGAGGCGAGCTAGCGTGCCGCCCTGCATTCAACGCTGTACGTCGAGTGATTTGTCAGCTCATGCTGGCAGTCTGGACTTCACGTCCAAGCAAATCACTCTAACATAGTTCCATAACAATATCACACAATTGACAAACCCAAATTGTCAAAAATTCCTTGACCTAATGTCAAATTTTCTTTAAGAAATAAGTGGAAAAATTCCTTGACCTAATTCCTTGGCTCTAGCGTACCGCCCTTTAGACGTGCCATAACAATAATGTTGCTTCGCGTGGTTCCTTATAAGATTACCGAAATTAATTGTGTGCGTGTTCAATTAAGTCACAGTTTTTGATATAAGCAATAACTGTATCACAAATTCACAGCACGTAATGATTAATAAATTATTATATTATCACCTCAAATTGCAAATAAACATATGTACAGCCGTCCGATGAGAAATTTCAGAAATTTCGTAATTTCAAAATGGCAATGTTCAAATTAAAATTAAATTGGATAAAGCTAAGCTTAAAATCTAAAAAAAATTGACGAGTCTGAAGTCGAAAGAATTCATTTATGTTTATGTTCAAAAAAGTCGTAAAAAAATGCATTCTCTACAGATGTTAAAGTTTCATTGAAAGAAAAGTCATGCGAAAATGGATCCAGAATTATTAAACAAACATTCACGGGGTAAAAAAGCTGACGATCCTGGAATTAAAAACGGACTATTTTAAGGAAAACTTATAAAGGAAAGAAGTATATTTAGGGCCTGTCCGAATCCAAGTCTTTGTCTTCGTGTAACATCGAGTCAAGCTCTATCCGAATCCATGTCTATGCCACCGAGCATTTGCTACTTGGTATAACAGTTTATATATCTGGTTAGCTTGATCATCGAGTCAAGGTTCAAGTTGACTATTTTAAATAGACAACATAATTTGCGGTTATGTTTATTCGCTGGCTGTCGAAATCAAGCTAAGCAAACGAATTCGGACAGGTTAACTTCGCCTTGATCTTGATGGAAAAATGGCGAACGCTGCTAAAATGAAGCATAAATATTGCGCAGGCTTTTTACTGTTTTAGTTCCTTTAAAAACAAAATTATTAATAGAAATGAGCGTTCATAAAGCAGTAATTTTGTCTGGCTAATAAAATTAATCTTGATTTTTATAATTATAGCTTATCGTAGTAAGTAGATACAATACAAATCATGTCGGCAAAATTTATAATTTTTTGGTGAATTTGTCAAGAAATATATGACTGCCTTATAAAACCCTAACTTATTTAGCATTTCATAGACAAGAGAACTTGTTTTCAAGTTGATCAATGCACGGCGGGAGGTATAAGTACAAGACCAAGTAAAACAGCACATGCTTTTAACAAAACGTCAAATATCGAGCTAAGCACACGAATTCGGACCGGTTAGCTTCGTCTTCGTCTATCTATTATAACAGCATGAGCTTGTTGTGTTACGTCATTAGCTGTAATAATAAGACGAAAACGAAGACATGGATTCGCACAGGCCCTTAGAGTATGCCACTGAAAAAGCTGCACGAACGGAATTATTGTCAAAAGAGGATCAAGGTTATTGCAATATACAACTCTGTTCCAATATTTCCTAAGCTGATATTTTGCAAAGTATTTGTACCTGATGAAAGAATTGTTGATATACGTTAGAACATAATCAACATGTATCTTTTCTTAATATATATTCTATATATATTTTAAGATAAAATATTCTAATAGGTGTGTTCTTTTGTGTACCTTGTTCTAGAACTCCCATATACTGGAGAGAACAAATTGTTCTGTCGATTGAAGCGAACTATTTGTACTGTTCGCTTCATTTAAATCTTCTATGATAAATGTATGAGGCGTTCTTCTGTCTTTTGTTCTGCTCTATTCTGCGGACACAAAAGATGACAGCTTAATATAACAAATCCATCTAGGGTGATATTACAGCAGTAACAAAACATTTCGATCTAAAATTAAATTTTGGACCGTGTAAACATTGCTAGACAAAAAAAGGTATGCAATTACTTTTGTATTGAAAAATGTATGGCATGTACTTGCATTTGATCGGAACACGAAAAAAGCTGAATGAACATGGCACAAACTCAAGATATATCTGGTTATATGCTGAGAAATTGTTTGCTTGAGCTAAAAAAAAAAACGGTTTACTTCTATGACAGACAGAGTGGAAATTTATTGTGTTAAAAGTTTATATCGTGCACATAAGTTTGAATTATTATTGCCTTAAGACTTTTTGCTAGTAGCTGGTAATACTGAAGGCTATTTATTATGTTTCTATTAGAGAACATACATACATAACTTGGTGATATTCGAATGTGTTAAAATCCAAAATCCGCTATTTTTACCAAGATTTGGGTAGCTACAACTCTGAGTATGTAACACAGCTTTGGGAAGAGTAATAATTCGTCCTCATCAGCCACCCAATAATTGGTCGAAATAATATTTTCGTGGGAGTGGAAATGGATTCTAGGTCGCAAAAGATCCGAAGAATGTTCTCCAACCTGCTGGAGCCCTTTTATATCTCCTTCGTTTTGCTCTAGGAGTTATACAGTCACATTATCTGCTGTTTCTTAAAAACTTGTTGGATGCCGCGTTTATCCTTCGCTTTTTTTCCCTAGTTTTAGCACTTTTTGGTTTTACTTTTGGTTTTGCGACACTTAACCAACAATCTTTTTCGTTCTCCACTTTCTGCTAGCAGCCTTCATCTTCTTCCAATAAAAAATTGTACTCATTCTTCTCAACTATTGAGATTCACTCGATTTCTTTCCCCCAATAAATGTCGAGCTACTTTTGTTCTCAAGTCCTTTGCCAAATCAAAAAACTTGACAGCCTTTTTCCTCAACCTCGCTCGGAGTTAAGTATAGTTCACACAAGCGAAGTTACTGTCCCAAGTAGCCTCGTTTTCAGTCCCTCACCTCCTCTTGACATACCCATCAGTTTACTTGCGCCAGTACGAAAACGAGTTCCACTCACTTCAACTTTTTAGCGAAGTGGAACCTGAGAAATAGTCAAATTGAATACATTTTCTGCAACTGGTACATTTTTTGATTTAAGCAGTCTTTAATAATATCAGCTCGTGTGGAACTTGTAAAATGTCAACACATTTATGTTTGCAATTTTATACGGAGGGAGTGCTTTTTATTTTTCAGTAAGAAATTTCGTAAATTTAAAAGATAATTATGTAAGCAAAAGTATTATTCCTTAGCAATCACTGTGCCAGGAACGTACTCGCACTTCCTTTTTTCTTAGAATTTTTTTCTCCGAAATTGCCCTTAATTACATTGCTGACCTTTTCAATATGTAATTTTTCACTTGAAACCATTTTCTCTAAAAAATAAATATCTTCACATTTCACAAGTTACACGCCAGATGAAATTATAAATGACTACACACATCAAAACGTGTACCAATTGCAGAAAATACACTCAATTTGACTATTTCTCAGGTTCCACTTCGCTAAAAAGTTGAAGTGAGTGGAACTCGTTTTCGTACTGGCGCAAGTAAACTGATGGGTATGTCAAGAGGAGGTGAGGGGCTGAAAACGAGGCTACTTGGGACAGTAACTTCGCTTGTGTGAACTATACTTTATGCCTCAGCCAGGGCCAAGTCGTGTGGTCGTGCCAGCCAAACGTGGCAGCACCGTCACCGTGTGTGACATAGTGCATACTGCTGCTAGCTTCAGTGTAGCATACTGCTGCATGCAGTATGCTACGATCATAACAAGAGTTATCGCCGACTTCATGGTTTCTATATATTACGGGGGTTACGCCCTAGCCCACACACGAAAGTTTTTTTTGGGACTTTTTTGGGTGAGAAGTACTCTGGGGAAGGAAAAAGTACCAAGATCTGGAGTACGGGCAACATACCAATACTGCAGCAAGCCGGCCATTTTGAAATTGCGAAATTTCTCATCGGATGGCTGTACCGTAACCCCCGGAATATAATACAAGCCATGAAGTACCCGAAGGCACCGATACATTAAAAGGCCTTAACGCGCCGGGTACAGCATGCAGTAAGAGCTCACTCCCACTAAGCTAAAATTTCATCTTAAACAGGTCCTAAAGCCCAAAACTGTCGCTCCACCAGCATAATGAAGTTAAAACAAATTTCAGCCAATTTTGTTTTCTTTCTAATAGTTAAAAAAATAGCATCTAGAACAAATTTATGGAAATTATAGCGTTTGAACAAAATACAAACAACTTTTATATGAAAAACTCCTGCAGTAAAACAAGGCAAGATGTCGCCTGCTGACCGGCCCGCTGCTCTCTTTTTTCGACTTTGTTCATGGCTTGTATATTCCGGGGTTTACGGCTGCACAGATGTTTATTTGCGATTTGAGGTGATAATATAATAATTTAATTAAATCATTATGTGTTGTGAATTTGTGCTACAGTTATTGTTTATATCAAAAACTGTAACTTAATTGAACACACACACGATTAATTTCGGTAATCTTATTAGGAACTACGCGAAGCAACATTATTGTTATGGCACATCTAAGCCAAGAGAAGTAAATTCCTTCCTTCCTTAAAAACTTCTCCTATCGGAAGGGTGATTCTGATCCTTTGTCGTACTATTTAGTCGTGTTTGTTGACATATTTTTCGTACTTTTTTCTCAATACAGTTCATTTTGTGTCTTCACTATTATCTACCACAAAATGAACTATAATGAATTTTCGATGAACAAACGTCAAAAAACACGCCTAAATATGCGACAAATTAGTCAACTGCTCAAGAGGTTGTGACAAAAATTCTACACATAATTAGAGCATTTCAAATGCTAAATTCGAAATATTATTTTAAATTTGTAATGTGAAGTGTCATTTTCAGTTCTTCTACGTCATGCAAGGGTTGCTGAACTGAATAAAAACACGAAAAAATCAGTAGAAAAGTACATTTCATTTAGGCGTATATTTTTACATTCAAGTACAACAAAAGATTAGAATCACCCTCCTGAACTTAAATTAAAGTTAATTATCTTAAGATATAAAATTTTCCCTTAGCTCCCACCTGTCCTAAGTTCAACCGCAAAAACAATGACAGCAATGTTAGTAAAATGTTTCCAACACAATAATTTACTTTCGCCGAAAACACACATCTATTTGCTAGGTAAGTAGAATCCTCAAAGAAAAAGCAGCAAGCTGCGAGTTTTTTTTGTGTAGAAATTCTTCGACTACCTTTAGCACTAGACCTTAATAATTGAACGAACGATATACAATAAAATGGCGAAGTACTGATTTAACTGCAGCAAACTTAAGTCTATTCTCTCTTTCTTCCGGTCAGCAATAATTAGCAAAGTACGTGTTGTCAGACTTTTTTAAAAAATTAGTATTTTTAGGCTTAATAATCAATTTTTCTAATATATTTGTTGTTAGAATTTGTTCTCACATTTTATTTAAGTTTGAAAGTAACAAATTTTGACTAGAAATGTATAATCATGAACTTGTTTACATGACTAAAAAATTCCGACAATTGAAATTCCAATTCTTTTGATTTTAGATGCCAGGAGTTACAGTAAAGGACATTGATCAGCATTCTGCAGTAAAAGCAGTTGCAGTCTTTTTAAAAAAGTGAGTTTTCTTCCTAGTATTTGTGTACATAACCTTAAAAAACAATTCTCTAAATCGCACGTTTATTTATGTGTTTTCATTGTTTTAGAACTGGCAAACTAAAGGTTCCAGAACAAATGGATATTATCAAGACTGCAAAATACAAGGAGTTGGCACCATATGATCCCGACTGGTTCTATATTAGATGCGCTTCAATTCTTCGACATTTATACCACCGAAGTCCAGCTGGCGTTGGATCAATCACGAAAATTTATGGTGGTAGAAAACGAAATGGTGTGCATCCAAGTCATTTCTGTCGTGCTGCGGATGGGGCAGCTCGGAAAGCACTTCAAGTTCTTGAAAAGGCACGATTGATTGAGAAACATCCTGATGGTGGTCGAAAACTGACATCTGTTGGACAACGTGATTTGGATCGCATTGCAAATCAAATTGTCACCAAACAAAGAGATGCACGTAAAGAAACAGGTCCAATTGTTATTTCGTAAATGATGCAGTCTTAATAAAGTTGGTTTTTAAGATATATTGGCAGTAGTTTTTCCTTAACTATTTAAATTTTGTGCAGCTACAATTATAATTTTATTGCCTTGGCATAGAAGACAGGAAGACGTAAAAGAGATTTGTTGAGGGAACTTCAGTTTTCTGAAGATAATTTCTACAAGTGATCTCTAAATGGATAGAGGGTAGAGAATGTGGAGTTATGCGCATAATAATAGAGCAGATAACGTTTATATATCGAACAGTCTTGAGACATAGCTTTAGTATTAACAGAAAAATTTTCTGGTTTTTTGCATTGAAGGATTGCAGGCTTTAGGTCTGTTCACGTACTCTCTGGTAAAAACTTTATTGCCAAATTTCGAAAGTACATCAACTAGTCAATTTTAAAATTTTAATTTTATATTTATGTGTTGTTACCCAGAGTTTCTCATTGGGTGGACTTGGACTAAAACTTCATAAAAGGGGTAGTGTGACGTTTACATATTATCTCCTATTTGCTGAGTACGTAAATAGATAGAGTGGGTGAAAATGGTATAATGCATTCACTTAAATCTGAGTACGTAAACAGACCTTATATCTGAAATCTCATACAACTTTGATTTACCCAACATTTATACTCCTTCCAAATAACTGCTCTCTTGTAGCGGCTAACATTTAGTAGTAGTATTAGTAGTATTTATTGGTTTCAAAAAATTTTATAATAACATTTCATTTATCAAACTTCAAATTGACCGCTAATATAAAATTTAAATATAATTATTTTTAATAAATTCTGCTAGCTTTATCTTAAATAGGTGCATTCTGTTTTCGGTTTTCAGTTCACCTGGTAAATTATTGAAATACTGTAGTCCCCTATACATCAAAGAATTTTGTGTGCCCAGTACTGAACCTTGTGGTACACCAAGATTAACTTCGACTGACTCTGAGAATATGTTATTCACCTCCTTAAATGTATTGTTCCGGGTTATGTATATCCTCTCCTCGATATATAAAGTAAACTACAACTGCTTTTATTTTGAAAGATTTTAACAGGAATACCGACTTTCTTAAAACGCTATTGCAGTAATGTGAACAATTTTCTCCAGGAATGTTTTGTGTAGCGTGTATTACATGTGATCTGCAGTGCCGTCGGCCGCCAACCACATTATTGACTTAATTCAATTATGACGGCAAGAGAGGCCGACGGCACTCCCTCCCATAGAACGTTTCTGGAGAAAATTGTTCCTGTTACTGCAATAGTCTACCTTCGCAACTGTGTTTATGCATAGAGTAAAGAAATCTATAGAGACCGAAAATTCTCATAGATTTGAAAATATACTAAAGCAAATGTATTTGCTTATCATAATTACCGCGGACCGCCATATGGCTGCCCATCTCTATATTGGTTCCGTATGCATGTATTCTGACATGGAACTTTGCAACTTCTTTTTCTTTAGTTTATAGAGAAATACTTCATACGAAGCTTGATCGTGTACATGCAAATGTATTTCAATCTGTCTTTCTAATAAAAATATTTGTGCCTTGCTTTTTTTTGTGATAACTGGAGAGCAGAGCTACTGTACTGCATCGACTTGCATCGGAGAACAGCAAGCAATACCAACAATTTTTGTTGCGATTTTTCACTTCTGAGTACAGAAAATGGTAGATTTCATATTTTTCATTGCTATCTTTATGATTTCGTTTAAGACTTTATTGATTTGCTAGTAATGATGGATAAATTTGTTTTCTCGCATATTTTCATTTCATCCTGCGATAGATAAACTGTTTTTAGAAAGATCTAAAAAAACGGTTGCACGTAGGTGTGTTCACTTGCAGGATCAAATGAAGGGTAAAATTCTGAGATTTCCAAATCTTGGAACTAAAGCTATGGTGAACATGCATTTTGGCTGGAAAAAGGTTAGAATTTCAAAAAATTTGCAAACCCAACGCTTATTTAATCAAAGAAATGCTCACAATAATGACTAATTGCATTATGTGAAATTTGAGACTTTCTTTTCCAATTAATTTTATTAGGAATGAATACATGTATCATCACATATCCCCTATTCCATGTCTATTTAAAAAAATTAAAAGGTTGATTAAAAGTAAATTTTGCAAGGAGTTTCAGCATCAGCATTTCAAATTGAATAATTAATTATCGACCCATATCGCTCCTCAATGTATTCGGTAAAATATATGAAAGAATAATCCATAATCAACTAACAGCGTTTATGCAGGAGGTTTTGATAAAAAACAATATGGATTCCAAAAGCAAAGCATCACCTTTGTTATCATGACTGATGTAATGGAGCACAATAACAAATAATTAAATGCCCGTGACTATGTCATTAAAGTATTTTTAGAACTGAAGAAGGCGTTTGATACTGTAGATTACAACGTGCTAATAGAAATATTAAGCGAATTGGAAATTAGAGGAAACGCTAACCAGTTGCTAAGCAATTACCTGAAAGATAAGACAGTGCTGTACGAAAATGGAAAACTGTTATAGTGAGAACGAGGTGATGAATACTGGAGTCCTTCAAGGATCAGTTTTGGGTTCGCTCCTCTACTATCTGTACATCCAAAATTTAATAGAAGTTGAGATGACTACAGAATACATCCTGCTCCTGTACAAGGAAACTAGACTACAAGTGGAAGGAGAGCACATTAAGAGAATTGAATCAATAATATATCTGGGAATGATAATGGATGATAATTAAACCTGGAAACATCACACAACATATGTGACGAAAAAAGCTGCACAACTTATAGGAATCATGAGGAAAAGAGACTTTTTAGTTACTAGACGAGAATCCTAATCTACAATGTATTTATACTACAAGTAATTAAGCCTAGTACTAAGGTCCGCACTAAGCTAAATTATATATAAAAATTTAGCGCGCTAAAAGCTATTGGCGAAAATTTATCCTGAATTTTATCGAGAGCAGTACTAAAGTCAACACGCTAAATTTGACTTCTGGGCTTTGGTTAGAGATGGCATCACACCAAAAATTTAGTTTGAATTTATCCGCCCGGACCGTGCTTTAGCACACTAAAAATATTTATTTGTCAGAGTTCTGAGATTTGATAAATTTATTGACTGGATTTTTGTAGTTACTGTAGTTTTGTACGTCTTTGCTGTAAGGACGGATGAATTGGATTTCTTCTCTGCCCGTATTTTCAAAATCATTGTTAATTATTTTTTTGTATATTATACATATGTGTCCATTCCTTCTGCTTAGCGGCAGTAAATTAGAACTCAAGCCAAGGTGGAACTGCATACGTCGAGGGCTGCATGGCCAAGGGGAAGCTTGGTCGCTAGTATGTCGAACTCCGGATAACTGGGCACCTACGGCTTCAAGTAAGTCCCTTGCCATAATATGGGGGCTCTGCTATGGTCGACCGTTAGTTCCCGCCATCCAAAACAATAGTGTATGAATTCATTAAATAAAAAACCCTATGAGGGTGATGCCCCTCCAAGCGCATCGTTCGTCGGGACTGAATAAGACCCACAGGACAATACTTTATTTGAGGACAGTGCTCGTAAGGACACTGCCCTCAACAAAATTTTATCAGGAACGGAGAGGTTATCGCTCGCGACTCCACGCACAAGCGTTTAAAATACCTCTTGGAATCAGGAAACCGATGGCTGAGCTGAAAAAGCTAGGGAAACGTTCCCGATCTGCCGGATCATCTCCAGAAGGCTTAAGTAGCAAGCGTGGCTGCACGGATGCCCAACACAAGGAAGAGGGATCATGACAAACAGAAGCTCGTCGATGACCAACCTGTCGGGAATCAACTTGCCCTGGTCGCTAAAAAGCCCCAAAATCCAGTACCAGGAAAGGGCACTTCAACGTCCAACCAGGACAAGTCGCAGGACCCTAAAGACATGACAACGAAATGATGCCTCTGACCGGAGCATCATTACGTACGGACACTGACAAGACAGGACTCTCGACGGATGAGGCAGGAAACACCACGTGCCCCCTGCGGCAAAGATCAAACATGCCAAATCATTCACCTCGAGCGGGATTCCCCATTTGGGCCCCCTCGGACAATGTTAAGGCTACAAATATTAAATGTGTCCATTTTAACATTCACAGAGCAAAATGCGCTTCTGCAGCACTCTCTGAACGGTTTCTCAAATCTGGATGGGACATTACCCTAATTCAGGAACCTTGGGCATATAACAGCAAAATCTGTGGCCCTTCTTGCGGGAAGGAAACCAATAGATTTTACTGCCTTAATAACGACAGACCCCGAACAACAATTATGTGCGGTAGGGATACTGTCACTTTTCCCTTGCACAGATTTATTACAAGGGATCTAACTACAGTGTTAATCGAGTTCAAAAATCTCCAAAATGGCAAGGAGCAGATTGTTTTGGCGTCTTCCTACTTCCCAGGAGATCAAGAACACCCACCACCACAGGAGGTTAAAGATCTTGTGAAGCACTGCAGTCTAAATAATCTGAAACTGATTATCGGCTGCGATGCCAATGCCCATCATACAGCTTGGAATAGCAGCAATATCAACGAAAGAAGTGAGGAGGCTCTACACTATGTACTCTCAAAAGGCCTACAAATAGCCAACCGAGGGGTAGAGCCCACCTTCGTTAATGCAATCAGACAGGAAGTCCTTGACCTGACGAACTGGCATGTCTCAAATCAAGCCTATATATCGGTACATAGGTACATAAGATTCAATATTGGGCAGCATACAGGGCCCTGGTCCAAGAGGAACTAATAGGCCTTCCAAAAAGGATCAAATCGATCGAAGAAGTGGATCTCTTAGCAGATCAACTTGAAACAACGCTTATTCGAGCTTATGAAGAGAGCTGCCCTATTACCACCATTCAAATGAAAAAAGATGTTCCTTGGTGGAACAGTCAGCTAGGTAAATTAAGGAAAAGCCTGAAAAAGCAGTTCAACAGAGCTAAGGCCACTCAACAATAGGAGGCATATAAAAAAGCTCTAACCGAATACAACAAAGAGCTGGAGTAACTTTTGCGAAGAAATTGAGAGCACCTAAAAAGCTTCGCGACTCCAAAAAGCCTTCTCCAAGGATCATAACAACGGTATTGGCTCCCTCAAACACTGTGAAGGAAGCCTTACCTGTAATACCAAGGGAACGCTAGAGCAACAATATGCCATGCTGTCGGATATCAATACTATTTATATATTGTTTAAAATTCAAGGAAACTCAAGAAACTCGCTAACTAAATTGTTGCTTTCAAATCAAAATATGATATTCGTAGAAACCAAACAAAATTAAGGAAACTCAAGAAACTATGCGCGTACCTCAAAATATGATATTTGATATTCGTAAAGAAAACCAAACCGAACAAAATTAAGGAAACTCAAAACTCAAGAAACTCGCTAAATAAATTGTTCTTCTTACACTTCACAAAAACTTTTTATTCGCTAAATAAATTGTTGCTTTCAATGCGCGTACCTCAAAATATGATTTTGAAAAAAAAACGACAACATACCGAATACCGAAACTTTTCTTATAATTTTCTATTTCTTTTTTTTCTGGATTATTTATTGATATATACCTAAAAAAAACCTGAAACCCAGCGCGGGGGGTACTTAAAACCGGCCGGATATTCTAATATTCTCACTTTTTCTATGCCCCGCCGGAGGGCGGCTCGGAGCGCGTGGGTGCATTGGTTTCGGGAAACGGTTTCTGTAGACGGTGAAAAATCTATTGGCTACAGTTGGCGTGGCGGCTGCGGCTGCCAAATCACGAGGGTGGGAAGTGACACGTTTTTACCATGTTTTTACGACGGTGCTACCGCAAGTAGAATCGGCAAATGCTTAGGGGGTGTTTGTCTTTGCATATAGCTTTTTTTCCCGCGTGAGGGCGCCATGCGGTTTCCAACGGAGAGAGATAACATTATTGGCGCTAGTGTCGCGTACATTTTAGCAAAGAAAAGACTCATTTATTCAATGTTTGTTTTGTAGAAAACTAGAGGTACCAATCTTAAGAACATAACAACCACGTGGTGTTTTGAATATTTGACAGTTTAACACACAAGCAGAATATGCCGCATATTTGATTTCGCGGTGCGCCGTGCTGTTTTGTATTGTGTTAGTTAAAGGTGTAAAATGAAAGAAGAACGGATATTTATGCATTGTGTAAATTCCGTTCAACCGACGTCTGACTGTCATTAGGTAATTTATATCTCTCGATTTGCTGTTCCATGTGCTGTTTCAAGTCGCGATTTATAACAGAAATTAAAGACATAATAACGGAAACAAGTAGCATTTTATCTTACTAGAAAGTGGAAGAGACATTTAAGAATAAGTTTAGTGAATAGTGGATATGTGTTAAATGATAATAATTAGTTTAAAAAGTGGACAGATTGTGAGGTTATAATGTAACACGTTTCGATTTCGTCCCTTCAAGTACCTTTCACACAAGATACTTTTAGATATTAAAGCTGTTTTCTTGGATTATCAAAAGGATTTATAACATTGCTGTAAGTTTATTCTGGCTGGATTTAGTATATTTATTTATTATAAATAGATTCAGTATCGTTTGAGTGTATACAACAATAATGAAAGCACAATAACAAATATGTACTTTGTGCTTTACCTATTGTAATTACTTAATCAAATTCTAATTCTACTCTTATACATTATTTATGTTAAAAGTATTACAATAACTCCAGGTTTAATTACGATTACGCATAATTCATGACACATCAGATGTTTTTCTTTTAAATTTGCCATGTGTCTCGCATGCAAAACAAACTTCGTTTTGTTGCTTTCTCTAAGTAAACTCCAACCTGTGAACATAAAATTAGATAGAAAGGTGTAACCATTCCCAAAATTTGCAAAAAATTATTAATTTTGTTTAGGTTTTTCGAATTACAGAGGTTTCTTTCTTCGGAATGTTGTTCTATTTACAAATAAGAATTTTACTATACAACGTGGCGACACTTGAAAATTGTTGATGCGGCACTTGATGTTGGCATGAAGGTAAAGCGAAAAATTCAATTGGAATTTATTAAATTAGTTGAAGAATGGGGGAAGTGAAGTAAGTGGTATCTTGAATATTCATTAAATTGTAGAATTTTATGGGGAAAGGATAAAAAAAACGCTATTGTTTAAAATTGTAAATATCATATTAACCATCTATTCCGAGCTAAGAAAAGTTCAGATATTTATATAATTTCTTTTTTTCTGATTTGATTAGATACAATATAAAATAAAACTTCATTAAACGATCCTTGTAAAAACGTCGTTCATGAACGGTGGGGGTAGGTACATAGCATTTTTAATTAATAGCAGGCATAAAGCAAGCAAGTTATTTACAATACAATAGAATAGAAAAATCATTTATTACAGAACCTCAGCTTAAGCTACGTAACAACGTTAGCTACATCGAGTAAGTATAGATGGTTGGCGTAATTGATATGGTACAAAGTTATTAAGCAAACTAACAAAGGAGCAATGAACAATCTCATTGCGGTAGAATATGATACTAGTAATATAGTTAGATTATGATAACAAATAATACAAAAATACTTTATTGAAAGTCCCTGGCCAAGGCCACGTCCTTAAACGTTGGGTAGGTACATAGATCCACAGTATGTAGTTATTTAATTATAAGCATAAACTCTAGCAAACAATAAAAATAAGGTAAATGGTGTAACACAAGTACTTAATAAGGTAGGAACAACACATCTGAAAGTTAGACTTTAAGATTTTTTTTTATATGAAATGTTAAAATTAAGAACACAGCACTTTGGTTTCAAACCCTGCCTGTGAAGAAATAAATATATACAAAATCATAGGTATATAAATATCCCCGAAGATGTTTACAACCGAAAAACAACATAACAAGTTAAATCAGGTAACTCAATCAAGTATCTTTGTATTATTTAAAGTAATTCAACATAAGTCATAAAGAAATCAAAATATCCGTCATAAGAGATATTAAAAAACTACCACATCATTCAAACTTAACACTTAATAGGTATTCAAAAAAGTCAGGCAACAGTACCATTAATAGGAAATCATCAAATCAAAAATTACGGCCACAAGATGTTAATTCTTATCCTGACAATTTTTTTAAGTTTATTTAGATTTATAAGGATTTTCTCTTTTATAGTACAATTAGAGGTGTCCGGAATGAAAAGTGGTCGGAAAGTCATCGTTATAAATTTGTAAAAAAAAATATTTATTGGAGTAATTTTTTTTACATAATAATTAAAGTCTTTCTTAACTTCAAAATAAAATTTAATTTATTTTAACCATATAAAAAAAAATATTTTTTTATTTACTCCTGCCATTAAGTTCCGTACATAATCAAAATTCATAGTTTTTGTAAATTTTTTTTTTGAAATTTCGAGAGTCCTATTTCCTTGTCTTTTTCAGATTTTGTTTTATATGTGCCCAGTAGCGTTCGATAGGTCAAAGCTCTGGGTAATTCGGAGGATTTTCTTCCTTAGGCACAATATTGATGACGTTTTGGCTCCATTGCTGTATTGCTATAATGGGATGTTGCCAAATCAGGTCAAAACATTACAGTAAACATTCGTTGAAATAAATTTTACCGAAGACGCTTCCTTTTGTGATAAATGGTCTAGATTTCCAGTCACAGGAACAGATGGCTTGATATTTAAGGTATTTTTGTGGGAACTTTGACGCTCTGCGCACTCTGAACTTTTGTACTACCCCAGACGTGTGGCCACAAAAAACTCTCGGCCTGGAATTTGGCTGAAGTCGGCTTTACAATTACTTTCGTCATCCATGATACAGCAGGAAAACTTCGTTAAAAATTTTGTGTACTATTTTTGGGTACGAAATTATTATTATTACTTCTTATCAGTATGATATATACTCTCTTTACACATCTATTACATTATGTAAATATTCAACTCTAGGTAATCTATATAATCATGATAATTGTTCAGTATTCACATAATTAATATTCATAACAAATTCTATACAATTTATTTTATAAAAATTCCATCTTATTTCATTTTTTATATCACTAGGAAGCCTCTATATATCAGTCAGTTCTGACCAGCTCGTGTGTTACATCTCGGCAGTATTATATCATTGTTTCTTCTTAGTTGATATGATTTGGACATCCCCCGCATATTGTATAAGTTTATTTAGGTACCTCGATAGTTTTTGATTCTTCACTTTTTAAATAAATATTAGCATACTCAACTGCAGTCCCTGTCGGACATTCAACCAATTTAAAGTATCGAGCATACATTGTATTGGTGTATATCTGTTGCGTGTTAAAATTATTCTCATTGCTTTATTCTGTAGCTTTTGTAAACGCTCAATCATTCCTTGTACGCCTAAGAATAGTATCGTTGAGCAATATTCGAAATGAGGTTTTATATTCACATTCATGGATATATTTTCCTGATTCTTCTAAAGAATCCCACCTTTTTACCGATTTACATATTTTTTCTTCGCATCATCGCGATAAGGATCCTTGGACACCTTAAAACTTCTTAGTCTGGCATCATCACGATCAGGAATCTGGGACACCTTGAAACTTCTTAACTTCAGTCTTTTTTTCGTATCTGAATGGTAGATTTCGGGATTTTAAATTTCTCTGCAGTATCCGTGATCGAGAGGTTTGGTTTGGATGTCTTTTGAAGAGAAGTTTAATCTTCTCCTCCTTAATGTCTCTCTCCTGATGAGTTTTTTTTTCATTTTGGCAAACTGAAATGTATGACCACTTTTTATTCTGGACACCTCGTAGAATAGAATAGAATAAATATTTATTAGCTCAAAAACTATAACAATGTTATGCACAAAACTCTAATATTACAAATTCATTAAAAATTAAGTAAATTAATTAAATTCAGTTAACATTCGTTTTTCACGTCGTTTCTAATTAAATTATAAAAAAATTCATTCTTTATTTCATTTTGTAGTCTATTGAACAATTGCAGTTCCTTACACATAATTCTATTTCTATTTCTTTTATATAAGGAAATCTAAAATCTGCTGCATTTCTTAAATTATATCTAATATCATTCATATAATTTAAGTGGTTTCGCAAGTATTCTGGAAACATGTTATACTTCACTTTAAACGCAAAAAAATGTGCGATATATTTACACATAGCCAATTTAATGTCTAACATATACACTACCGGCGTATATATGCGACAGACAATTATTATTCGCATGGCCCTATTTTTTTTGGTTTTTGTAAACGGTCTATCATTTCTTCCCTGCTGATAAAAACTATAAATCAATAGCAGTAGTCATAATGCGGTAATACATTGGTGTTATCTGTTTTTGAGGAAATTTTCTGGTTACTTTACTTTTGATTCTACCGAGAATATGTTTTTTTTAAACATCAGTTCTCACAACATACACTCAATATATTGTGACCATGCGACACAATTTTACTAACTCTTTCAATTATTGTTCATTACAAGACATTTTGTTTTATTTCTATCATCGAAATTCTGTATTAGGCTATCAGAGATCACCACACTGATGAGACCTCTATGATCTCTGGGTTAAAAATTCGGTTTTTTCTACACTTTTAATGCATTTTGCAAATTCAGTGAAATTACTCTCAGTGAATTTCAAATTCAAATTCAAAAATTACTTGATTGAGTAGCCTACTACATACAATAAAGTTTCTTGCTCCACGGCTGCGAGGCATCTGGCCGCTACTTGTAATCTTAATTAACAATAGTAATTTTGTTCCTAAAGTCTATCGAGTTTTAGTGCTATAGTTTTACTGATTTTCAGTCTTCTTATAGAAGAGAAATTTCCACCTACATGTTTTATTTACATTCAGCTTTAGTTTTTCATGTTTAGCCATATAACAACTCTTATTAGTTAAAATATCCTCTTCAATCAATCTTACACGTTCACTTGCATTTGTCCTTTAAATATAAATTAATGTGTAAATTAGTCAATAAATAAAGCAAGCTTGGAATATTTTAACACGTTTAAAATGTCATTTATGTACATAACAAATAATAAAACACCCAAAATTGATCCTTGTGGCACTCCTAAGTTTATGTCACTTTTTTCGTTTTGGAGGTATGTACATATGTATATAAAAATGTTTGAAAAAAAAAACTTGTGTCGTTCTGTAGTAACTACATAACTGCACCTCCCTTCAAAATGATGGGTCCAAAATGCAAAACACCAATAAAACTGAACATTATTTCGGTTCGCTCAACTCCGTAAGTCCCGCAAAGTAAATTTTTGGAAATTGTACTTTTGACTATAAATACCATAGAAATTTAAATAAGGTTAAAAAAATTCTTCTGTTATGTAGGTATCTGCTGTCTTTTACAATTAAGTTTCCGAAATTGATTCCTCTAAGTGCTTCTTTGCGGTGTTCAACTATGAACTTATACAATATGCGGGTGATGTCCAACCATATAAACAGAAGAAGAAACAATAATATTATAAGACTGCGGAGATGTAACACACGATCAGGTCAGAGCTCACTGATATATAGAGGCCTCCTACTCTTCAATGAGCTTCCTAGTGATATAAAAAATCAAACAAAATGGAATTTTTATAAAAAAAAATTGTATAGAATTTGTTATGAATATTAATTAAGTGAACACTGAATAATTATCATGATTATATAGATTATCAAGACTAATATTTACATAATGTGATAGATATGTAAAGAGAGTATATATCATACTAATAAAGAAGTAATAATAATATAATATAAACGACATTAAGCGTTGAATCATTCAAAAATTAAACTTTTTGCTGATGTTGCGTTTGTATTTGTAACTGATAAAGATGTAGAAGTAATATTTAACGATGTAATAATGGATTTAAATGAATTAAGCAGAAAGAATAAACTGAAATTAAATGTTAAAAAAACTAAATTTACGGCCATAAATAGCACGTAGCACGTATAATGACGACTTAGAAATTGAGAGCGTCAGTGAAATTAAGTATCTGGGGTTATTATTGACAACAACTTAAGCTTTAATGGATATATTGACTATATTTGTAAAACAATTAAGAACAAAGTCGCTGTTTTAGAAGAATTCGAAGAAATTTATCGACATTTAGGGCGATAAAAATATATAATGTTTTCATTCAATAAAACAACATTAAACTATCTGTGTACAAAGATAAAGAATTCAAAAGCTATGCGCATAATACTAAGGTGTAATGGATTCCAATAGAATTCCAATAAGAATGATGCTAAACGCCTTAAAATGGATGTGTTACAGCCAAAGAATACATCTTAATGTACTTCTCTTCATTTTTATATCCTAGATGAAATCTAAAGGTCCCCAAGTAACAATTTTTCCAATTTCTGGCGACTGAAGGTGATGGGTAGTTTTATAAGGGGTATATAATGGTTACTCGGTTATATAAGAATTTGGGTGGTTATATAAGAGTTTTATAATATTACCAATTGTTAACGTAGTTATATTAGAGTTTTTTAAGGTTACTAATGGTTATCGTGGAAGTAAGTTATTAAAGGTTTTATAAGTTGGTGATGGAAATGGTTCAATCACCGGTGTATATAACTTACACTAGTAACCATTACTAGAAGATATATAAGAAAGTTTTATAATTGTTTTCATCACCATGTTATATAACTTATTGGTAATAAGTGTTTATTGCTGTATCCGTGGTTACCCTTATATAACTCGACAGCATTCAGTAATTTAGGTGACTAATATAAATTGGGAACTTTCGGTAATACATATACCCACTATAAAATAGCGTAAAACTTTGTGGTGGCCCTTTAGTAACTACGGTGATCGTTATAAAAACAAATTACTTTTCTTGTCGAATGGAGCCATTAGAAAACTGTTTTTATTTATTTAACACAATATAACCAAAGGGTATATAGGAACTCTAACATCTATTTTTTGTCACTATAAGATATATAACATTATCAAAGGTTACATATTATGACCAAAGAGAATATAAGGACCACTTTCGAGGCATGGTAGATTCTTTAGTTTATATAATATTTCTAGAAGTTTTATAAGGGTCATTCAATTTATATAATAGAGCCAGAGTTTCATCTGTGCATAGCAGATAAAAAAGAAAATGTCGGTTAAGCCAATTTTTTAAATTGCAGATATATGGCTTATGTTTTATTTTTATATGAAGAAAATACATCATTTTAGGTATATAATATTTGTAAATGTTACTTTTATGAATTACAGTGAAAACTCTATATAACGAAAAACTATAAAGTAAACACTAGTTGAACTTGGTTGGTTCACCTACGAATGAATATATTAATTCACTCTCAACGAAGTGACTCACTCTGTAACGAAGTGACTCACTCTGTATAGTGAAAAATTCCCCAAAAAAATGTTTGTGATAGGTTGCCAAATGCTTACGAAAGTACCGATATTTTCGGGAGTAAGTGCCTTAAGTTCTAGAGGTATGTCGGTTTTGTGTAGTACTTCTACTTTTGTTTATTGTGATTACCTTTACTGACCACTGACTTATCATTGTCATCTAATGGAAACGATTTGCTGTCAATCGACGCGAGTCAATCAGTGGTAACCTGATGTCTGATATATGTTTATTGTAATTTATTTTGTTTTCATTTTTTTACACATTCCTTATAACGAAAACTCTCTATTACGAAAGAAATTGCTCGGTCCCTTTGGTTTCGTTATAGAGAGTTTTCACTGTAATATCAGCTAAGTGAAAATTTTAAATTTTGAAATATTTAATTAAAATTCTTTTGGTCTTCGGCTTTAGGCCAGAAACTGACAATACATCGGTACTTGTTTTTTAATTTTCTCTGCTCATATGCAGTAGGTTGAGAATTGCCTGTAGACTCGTATTTTGTACGGGTCTCGAAAGAGTAAAAACTCATTACCACTTTCCACTTAAAATTCTTAAATATTGTTTATTTTTGGAGCGGTCTGTATTTTATGATGATATTCACAGTAACAATTTTAATTGCAGCTGAGTTTCCTCACGTACATGCCGAAAAATTGTAATTCAAAAATGTAAAATTATTAAACCCTTACATTATAAAAATACAATATAAAAAAATATCTAAATTCTATGTCCACATATGATTCGTAAATAGTTGCATTATATTGTTTTATAAAGGTAACGAAAAGTAATTTCCCTAACATGTCAATTACTAAAAGTAATCAGTCTGAGAAAATTTCAAGCGTTGTGGAAACCATTATAAACAAAGTTTATAAAGGTAACCGTACTGCAACCACTGCTATGACCAAAATAGATTAATCGAGAGCACCCTAGGTTATATAAGAAGTTATATTAAGTTAACTAAAATATTTTTGTTACTCATTTTATAAAACTTTTAGTTATATAATGTTACCTAAATCAAGTCACGGTAACCTTTATATAATCCTCCATTTAAGCTCTATAAGGGGTTTATAGTGGTTACAAAGAGGTTTCGAGTACTAGTCTATATAACTTGGTAATGGAAACCTTACGGTTACTACTATATAAAAAAAATTGTTTCTTGGGGGGTATACTAAGTTTGTCATTCCGTTTGTAACATCTCGATATAATGATGAAAGAGCACAATGGATTGGACACCCACGCATAATATTAAAAGTTATTTTGATTTTTGCATGTCCGTCCGTCTGTGCGCACGATAACTCGAGAACGCGTTCAGTTAGAAAGCTGAAACTTTGTGCACGAACTTAAAAAATAAAATAAAATTTAAGTTCGAAAATGAGACAAATCGGGCAACTCCTTCGTGGGGTTTCCATACAAACATTTCGTTTTCCACTATGTATTTGAACATTGCCTGAGAACGCGACAAAATAGAGAGCTGAAATTTGGTACATGGTGTTTTTATAGTAATAGCAAAAAAAAATCAAAAATGGACTAAATCGGGCTACCCCTTCTTGGTGTTGCCATATAAAAATTTAGGTTTTTTTATGTATACTGTGAAAACGATCAGTTCTAGACATTTTTATTGTACTAAAAACTTGTTTAGAATATGAAATCCTATAAAATTAGTTATAGTCATTTTTTCTGTCCGACGAACCGTTCTAGAAATATATGCGAAAACCCACTTCAGAAATCAAACTTGCACAGACCATACGAAATTTCATACGCGTATTATAAGAATTGGTCTTAGATCAATTCTAGCTTTTTTACTTGGTAAAACTAGAAACTGTCTATATACCTACAGGAGAGAATTAGGATGGTATCAGATGTTAGAAGTAGGACACAAAATTCACATATATAAAGGATTTCAATAATTTAACGAACTACCATTAGAAATAAAAAGAAAGTCATTTTAAAATTTTTAAATGAAAATGTGTGCAATATATAAAGGATAGAGCTGGAATTTATTACTCCAAATACTTTTGACATATAGAGCTACTCCACCGTGTATGTTATTGGTAAAAACTTCAGTGTCATAAATATCTTAATTTTTTCTGTTAACGTACTTAAATCAAATTCATTATCATATGCCAGTTTTGCTTTTTCATCAAAATTATCTGATTTCAACGTTTATATTTCAGTTTTACAATGGAATCCGGACTTTTAAATGCTTTCCATGATGATCATTATGATGGAAATTACTCCACTTTTGAAACAGAAACGAATTATTGGCCTCATGGAAACGAGTAAGTTATTCCTTAATGATATTACTCTGAATAGATTAAAAACGAATATTAAACTTTCAGCAGTCTAGGACTACAGCTATCAGAAGCTCTTGACGGTATACTACCGCTTTCACCAGTAGAAGAAAAACCACTTATTGACAATGAGCATGATCGCAAATTTTCCTTTCACTTACATGATACCTATTCGGAACAAACTAATTGTATAATAAATAGTTGGAAACAGGTAAAATAATCCCTTGAACTTTCCAATAGGAATTCATCTTAGTTAAATGTGTATCAGAAAACTAATTATATATATTTTTTATATTAATATGCAGGATACCATAAATTCGCAATATTTAAAAAATGAATTTCACGAGAGTGCATCATCTCCATCAATAGAAATAATATCTGTTGACCCGAATTGTGATTATACTTCTTCTAGTAGTAATTCTGATGAAGATTCAGAAGAAGAGTACGATGAAGATGTTATATCTGTTGAGTGTAGTAGTCGGGCAAGCCGAAGAACACTAAGTTCATCTATAGGAGATTATGAAAGTCATACAAGTGATGAAATCGATTCTGATGATAATGATGAAGTAGTAAGCAAAAATGGAATTTTTTTTTATGGAACTGATACACTTAAAAAACAACAACAAATTGAATTATCACATAAGTTAGAAAAGGAGGATGAAATCAAAGATCAATTATTACTTAAAGAGCCTATTACAACTTATCGGGTATGTTCAGAAGGAAAGAATGGACTAAATTTTCTCGAGGCAGAAATCATCGATATGAAAAACTTTGATTTAGCGTCATTCATAACTCAAGATGATTATGGGCTGACACAATATTCTTCAAATCATGTCGATAAAGGGATTCGAACATCAATTGATCATCAGACTAATTCTATCAAAAATTCTAATTTAGATATAGATTCTGAGGCTGAAAGTATTGTTGATGTAGAAACCGTGGAAAGTGATGTGTTGTTTGAAAATAAATCACATCTAGAAAATAATGAATTTAACAACAATTTTACTACACAAATTGAGGATGATCCTATCAAAGATCCGTCATGGACTCCAGCCACAAAAAACTCAAAATCACAAAAATTACAAAAACCTCGCAATCGTAATTCTTTTAAAAGCCCTAATCCGGCAAATAATAAGGCTCTTTCGGTAAGTATGTTTGCTTCAGAATTTTTATGATTAAATATTTTGTGTTTCTTGTGCGCGGTTTATTATTTTTGGTGACAAAATATTGAAGACTTACTAAATAAATATCCGATTATTCTTGGACTAAGTAAAACCAGTGTGTGCTGATGTCAACCAGTATCATATTTTTGGTAACAGCATCGTTCCTTTATTACAAAAAAAAAATTGTTTCATCTCATTCTTCTATGAAGTGCCTTAAATTTTAGCCATATAATGGATGGAAATCAATTATCAGACGATAAAAATTTGTAGTGTCAGTATGTCAATACTTTTTTAAGCTTTCTTTTGTGTTTTACTCTGTCTATGAAAGAACACAGCTATTTAAAAGGGCTAGGTGAGCTAAAGGTCTCGAAGAATTTTGTCCATGTTCCATGTCATCCCATGTGTATTATTCTCTTCGCTTACTTAATTGACTGTATTGACCGTCCTTAGTCAGGATAAGGTTCGCTTTGAGTTGTCTCAAAATGTTTCTCATGATTACATCAGTCAACTTGTTTTCCTTGCTGTTGCCCTACAGTCGGTGGAACAAATAACACATACACACTGCAATGCTTGAAACTATAATGATCACATTACTCATAATAGCCAATAAAAAGACGTATAGTTTGAATTATAAATTGCACTTCATTCCTGCGCCAACCATCATCGTACATACAAATTTCGTCCGTCAGATGCAGCATACTAACCCATCTAAACAGACTTATTGTTACTCACGGTGATATCATAACAGTCGAGTGAGAACGAATAATGGATTTATTGAAATCACCACTGCATATGGATTTGCAAGAGAATTAGTTCCAGGCTCGATATTTTTGAGATGAATCGCAGAAAGCTTATATTATGTATAAAGCTAAAGAAAAAATGTCAAACTTTCGCCCAATCCCTAAACACTTTTTTCATGTATAAACCAATTTTTATTCTTTTTCGTATATCTATAGGTTTTCCAAACATGTAAAATGCTACCGGAACTGTTTTTCCAAATTTGTTAATATATTTCATGTTGTAATTACTTTTATAACATTAAGATTGAGACTCCTGTAACTTAAATAAAATTTATTGTTACACGTTTAGTTTAACACAAGAATGATTATTGAGGTAATTTTATTCAGTAGTCCAAAAACCGGATATATCCCGTAATTAGTTTATTTTACAAAAGTCAATTTGTAAACATCTATCGTGATAAAATGAATGATTTATTCATTATAATTCTCAAAAGCTTTTCGTCGTGACGACAGGATCTGTAGTCCCAGCAAATACTCAGTTTTGTATATATGTGCATAATTTTGAATAGTACTTTATAGGCATTATTGGTGGACACTGCTAATGTGATTAGAACGAAAGCTCACGCTACTACTATATAATCAAAATTTTGGAATCGAGAGCTTTTTTTTCTGCCATTCAGCCTTAAGTCAAATGGTTATACTAATTATCAGTCTGTAGTGTAATGTGTAGCAAATAGTCGAGTTATTCTGTTGGTAACAGGAATCGCTACAATATGAATATGTCAAGAAATAGAAAATAAATTTCTGCTGCCATTCCTTTGCTTATAAGCTTTTTTATATTAGCTGTGTTCTTTTGTGTACCTTGTTTTAGAGCTCCCATATACTGGGGAGAACAAATAGTTCTGTCGATTGAAGCGAACTATTTCATTTAAATCTTTCTATGAAAATTTATGAGGCGGTAATTTGTGTATCTTTTGTTTTGCTCTGTTCTGCGGATACAAAAGAACACAGTTATTATTAGATTCGGTATTTTTCTATATATGTATGTCTGCATGTAATTCTCATCTATAACTTTCGTCTCTCTTCTGTGAATATTTAAAGTCTATTTGCTTCAATCATATACGAATGTTTCGCGCAATATTTTATATATTTATGTTCTAAGCAATGTTTTAAACTAGTTCATTGATGTTTTCTACACATCTTAACTAAGCTTAGTATACCACTGGCTTCGATGTTTGATTTGCCTGTAAAGTTTTTTCGCAATAACAATTGAATATTATTATTACTTGGTAATGTGGTGAACATAATAATAATTGCGAATTATTCATGCGATAAGTGTCAAAGTATTAAAACTCTTAATATTATCTCAAGCTCTTTCCTGTTTCGAACTTCGGTAAGAATGACATATACGTAGACAATTATATAGTATATACATAATTAATTAGATGTACGTGGTATCGAGGCTTCTCCATAAATGAAAATTGACAAGCGAAGAATCGAAAAAGACGCTGGTAGATTATCCAGGATGCAGAAGATCTCACTCGACAACGTTTAATCTCACCTTTAAAATTCAAGCAAAAATAAACAAAATGCTGCTGATGTTATCTAATATCCACCTTCCGCTACACTTACGTGGCTTCTATTTCTAATACTTCGACCATACTTCTTTTCCAGCGCTATGCATGTAAAATTATATTTGTAAAGCATGCCTGAGCTTACATAATTTTAGAATATGCCCAAAAAATACTAACAAAACTAGATTCTTATTTTATATTTATATATTTTTACTTTATAGGTGAACAAGTTAAGGAGCTCTATCGTGAAAAAATTACCCTCAACTACCTTAGGAAAAGCTCAATCCCTTATCGAAAATACGAAAAATATTGGACTTGGACGGGGGAAAAATATTTCAATGTGTTCAAAACCCGCCAATGCGTGCTACTCAGAACCAGATCAGGAGTCGCAAATGCAAGACAACAAAATTACAAAAGAAATTCTAAAAGATAATCCACAATTTTCTGCAACGAGCCAACATAAGATTAAACCGTCCGTGAATAGTAAA
Organism: Dioctria linearis; assembly: GCA_963930735.1. Classification (NCBI taxonomy): domain Eukaryota; kingdom Metazoa; phylum Arthropoda; class Insecta; order Diptera; family Asilidae; genus Dioctria; species Dioctria linearis. Next base: position 314,918,017 of record OZ005741.1, read on the forward strand.
GAAATAACAAAAAGGAACATATTGAAAAACAATGTTCACGAAAAAATCTTACCATCAATGCGATGTGTAAAAAGAACTATAGAGGTGGAGATTAAAGGCAATCAAATTGTAGAAGTTCAACCAAAGGAAACAGCAGCAAAACCAACATTTTTGAAAATCACTAATTCTGCAGAAGCTCAAAATCTCGTATTAATTGGAAATTGCATAAAAAATGAGAATGAAAATAATGCCATGAACTCTGAAGGAAATAGTACTTCAACAAAAATCGAAGAAAATCCATCACAATCTATTTCACCACCTCCGAAGAAGAAATTAAATTTAGAAGAATACAAGATAAGAAGAGGAAAGAATCTACCGCACATTGAAAATGGAAACGGCGCTTCTTCATATCAATCAAAGCTTAATCATGTGCAATCAGATGTTAAGGTTAAAGATGTTTATACTAATTCCAATCAACCAAATACATTGAATATGGCTTCTATAAAATCTGAATTGAGCCAAAAACGATTAGTTAAGGGGAATATAAAAACTCCTGGTGTAATAGAAAGACAATTCTACGACCCAATAATAGAAGCAAAAAATAAAGTACTCCGCCTTCAAGAACTAAAGAAGATAGCACAAACTAAGCTAATTGATTCAACGGTGTCTGCGAAAGTTGGACCTGTTACAAAGATTTTGCCACTAGAAGAAATTGTAAAAACTAGTAAAAACAATAAAACTCAAAATAAACAGATTTCATTATTATTAAATGCTGAATATGAAGAAATAATTATTGTTTCCGCAGGCGTTAACACTATTGTAAGCTTGCCTCCTTTTGAAAAAGTGTCAAAACTTGTTAAAAATAGTAATAATTGTAATTCATTGCTTCAATCAAACGCACTTTTATATAATATAAGTAGCACCTTGCAAAAGGCAAACTCATCTGAAAATATAAAAATATCTAGTAATTCTTTGATATCGAGTATAAAAGACGTAGTTTTGAAAAAGTCATCACCACCATCATTGAAAGCAAGCATACTACCTTCATTGAGTCCTCCTGAGACTGCCAAATTGCCGTTGATTCAACTTTCCTCTATAAAGCCTGTAATGCTACAAAACGCGTCTTGCAATGGACCAATACCTGTTAAAAACGATGTAGTGTCTGAACACGGAGAAGATAAAATTATAATGCATCTTCGCAAAGATAGAATACGACCGAAAAAACAAACAATTTCGGTTCAGACTAATGTTTTACCAGAATTCCCACCGCTAAGCTTAACAATTCCTAGTAAATCTTTGGTTGAAAAATCCAAATCTGCTGTAAATAAAGAAAGAACTCGTCGGAGGCAGTATCGTACTCGCCGAACATCATGTTCTTCAGATGAAAATGATTGCAATTCTCGGAGTAGATCTCGTGTGCATTCAATTAGTTCACAAGGCTCTGGAACACCTTCAAGCATATCTAAACATACTCGGCATCATTCTCGAAAATATAAGCGCCGTCATTCGAGAAAACATTCGTATAGAAGTCGAAGCCGGTCAACCTCCAGATGTGGTACACCGACACACTTAGATAGCCATTATAAAAAAAGAGATAGGAAAAGAAAAGTCACTTCTACTAGTTGCTCAGAACACAGTTATACTGGCAGCAGTAGAAGTTCATCTCGATCCCGTAGTTCTAGCGATAGCTGTGATTCTTCTAGATCTCGTTCACGATCAAGATCTGAATCGAGATCTCGTTACCTTAGTAACAGATCTCGCTCTGATAAAAGACATTTCGAACGACATAGTTCTCCAGGTAATATTCCAACCATAAAGTATACAATTTTAGCTAAGTACATTTAATTAGCTGTAGAAGAAAGGCGAATTGTGTACGTAGGAAGAATTGAACCAGAAACTTCCAAAGAGGATTTGAAGCGAAAATTTCAGTCATATGGGCCTATACGGCAAGTAACCATACATTACAAGGATACGGGGTAAGCTATTTTCTATAAAGTATACAATTTTTTTTATATTTAAAACACTTTTAGAATGAAATATGGCTTTGTAACATTCGAAAAGGCACAAGACGCTTTTAAGGCAATTGATAACGGCGCACGTGATGCAAAGATAAACGTATACGACATTAGCTTTGGAGGAAGGCGAGCATTTTGTAAAGCTACATATTCAGATTTGGGTAAGTTGTTTTTATAAAACGTTGGTCAAAAGAGTTTTCGAATCCTTCCATAACATTGGGATTATACATTTATTTGAATACCTCCCATATTATGACACGCATGTTGACGGTATTCTTTAGTTCAAGCTTTTTTTTAAACTGTCATTACGTTTGTTCACAGTAAAATAAAGTTCCAGCAAGTGTATAAATATAAATATGTATGTACTACTTAAAGACAGCAAAACAAGTTCATTAGGATTTGTTAATGATATTGCTAATATGGATGCCCGTGTATTTCCATTTACTGCTATTGTTCTGAGGTTTTTTTAGCGAGGCTGAATTTACCCTGCATTATATTAACAGTCGAACGTTTTTCAGTGTACTATCATCTTACCTTCAAAAATTGTGTTTCTGATAGTAATTAACTTATTGTTCACCGGTCACGAGTTAATTCGTGTTTTCATGCCCAAACGTTGTTGACTAGTCCGAGCTGTTTCGTGCTTCATGTCCAAACGTTGATCTTGTGTTTTCATGCCAATAAATTGTTGACCGATCACGAGGTAATTCGTGTTTGTACTTGCATTATCTATTTTATGCTTTATCTGACTGTCCGAGTGATTTATAAATAAATTGTCGTGAAGACTGTTTTTCGGAAGACATGAAACAGCTCCTGTGTAAAATTGCCGGTCAAGAATGTGTTAATATCACATGCATACTTATAGATTGGTGTCTTTTTTTTATAAAGGGGGGATTCGCTTATATTTTCTACCACCCCAATTCAGAGTTCAATTATAATTTGGATTAGGTACGTGATTCAAATGTATATCATCTGTTGATGCTTCACTTATCGCAGCCCAAATGTGTGTGATGATAACACGGTATTTATTTTTGACAGGCGATTTCAATGTATATAATACATCGTGGCTGATTTATTGAACTCTTCTAGGAATCCCTTAATTTATATCAACTAGTGGATGCATCGAAGGAAAACTTTCTATTTTCTCACCCCGACAAATATTCCATCTTGGTCCAATCTTGCCCCCCCCCTCCATTGTCAATTCATATCACTCTTTAATCAAGTCCCAATTTATCACAGCGTCACAATCAAGCAGACTTTTGCATTAGAAAAGGTTTAATTGCGTAAAAACTTATAGGGAGATTCATTGAATCATGAAGAACAACTTTTAAGTATATCTATATCTATATCTATATAAGGACACAAAATTTTAGTAAAAATTGCTGTGGTACTGGGAGGTACCTTCTAACCAAAGCTTTTCGAAGCTTCGAAGTTTCAAAGTCGATTCCTTCGAACCATGAACGTCTTGACAAAGCTTCCAAGTATGAATGTTTTACTAATAGCTCGAAGCTTCGAAGCGTGCAATTTTTCTGGTATCTGCTTTGCAGTGTTGAGGTTAAATTATAATATTCGAGGTGACTTGAAATAATTTTTGAATAGTTGAAAGAGTGTGAGTTCTTCGGGGAATATACGTATTATAAGTCTTTTGGTTATAATAAGAAAATATAAATATTTCATTGTAAGTATGTACATACATATAATTTGAAACCCAAAGTGGTTCAAAACCTTTAACAATAATTTCACACTCTTTTCTTGTGCTTTGCCAAACTTACACATCTTGGATGAAAAACACATTTAGAACTTTATATAACATAAAATCAAGACTGCGGCTGCTCCAAAAATGCTAGACGAATTTCATCACTTATGGTCAATTTGGACTAAAAATTGATATCAGTGGGATTTAAGGGTCGCTAATTACGAATTTGTGGTCGAAGTTTAGAAATTAAAATTACGGCTCCTTATGGTCAGATTACAAATTTGTTTAATTTTAACTTCACTTCACAGTTACGATCAAATTTTAATAGTTGTAAGATTACCTTTGCTTGGTTATAAATGTATAGTTGCAAGATTTTACTCAACTGTATTCTATACTGTATAGTTTTTTTTTAATTTAACAAAAGAGCATACCTACTACATACATTTCTTTGTAAAACAAGCTCATATGATATGATGCCGATCACAGTCTCTGATTGGTTGTCTTAGATAAATGCCTTCCCTGAGTTCGCTTTAGGAACCAATGGCCGAAGGGTTATTCGCAAGCTGGAAAAAGCATTGTAAAATTTCGAATCAAACACAATACCCAACAGATTTCATCACGGTATAATAAGAATGTAAATAATACTTTTGAATTGAGTTATGAAATTATACCCATTATTAAATTTTAAAGCCCCATTTAATTAATTTTCAAATAAATTTATCCATTAACCCATTGTAAATTTGGAAAAAAATTTTAGAGTTTGTTTTAATATTGTTTAATTCTGTTGAACGTGGCCCTGGATTGCTCCAAAGGTTGATATATCACCCGAAAAATAAATGCGCTATCCAACATTGTGCCAAACTTCGTACATTTTAGTTCGCTCGAATTCTTTATAATAAGTCGGTACTTATTGGTAATATGTTCCTCCTTCGAAGGGTTCAACTTCCAAGCCCTAGACGATTTCAAATCCTCTGAGGTGGAATCTTTAAGCAAAATAATTTTGCCTTTAGTACAATTTGCATCACCATAAGTATATACCCACACCCATTACAAATTGAAGCGAGTAGTAAATTGCATAATGTTTGAGACATATTGGCGCCGCCATATTTAAATTCTAAGTTTTAACTAAATATTCGCAATCTGCGACCCCGACAATCCTAAGATATTAATTTTGACTCGAATCTGGCCATACTGACCATACTGGCCATATAGCCTTTTCATGTCCTGCGTAACATTTCCCAGAAGGTGGAGTGACTTAACGGACTTGGAGATGCGTGTTTCCTTTGCGGAATTTTTGATAATTTGAAGCAAAGTATTGCTAAATTAGAAATTTACAGTTTTCAATTTAATTATCAAAAGTTATTTTTATATAAATTCAATTTTAAATGATTATTTTTACCTCCATATTTTATTGAACAATCTTTAAAACCGGAGTCAACTAGATATTTGCCTATGGTCCTATATTTTTACGCAATACTCGGTATATAATTTGCCTATTAAATAAAATTCGCAATATTCTCCTTTTACATTGTGTATAAAATAGCCATTTTTTTCATTAATTGAATCAACATTTTTTACATTATTTATAGATGGTGCAGCTACAAAACCTTTTCAAGTATGCTCATCTTATTCTCCTGTAATAAAAAAGCCTCCTGCAGCAGCGGCAGCAGGATCCTTTGAAGATCTACTGAAAGAAGTAAAACAGAGAATGCTCAGTGTAAAATCTGCAGGCTCTTCACGTGTTAAGACTTGACATTTTTTCGTGCGAATTAAAACATTTTTAGTAAGTTTTAATAACTCTTATGTTAATTATTGCAGTAATTTAATTATAGAAAGAACTGTTATTATATCATGATGACTATAACAACTGAATAAGGAAATAGTAGATGCATCCTTGTTATGTTATGTTTTTCTTTTCTCCTTTTTTAAAATTAAATTTATTAAATTTTTATTTAAATTTTTAAATAGTAATTCTCAGTAAAATAATGAATACTACTTACATGAAAATATAGCTGTTAATTACTGGGATAAACAAATTTAAAGCTTAGAATTTAGCAAAATATTAGTCAATACTATACTGCCTGCTTAAAGTAATACGTAAATAGAGTTCTTGCTATAGGAAAGGCACATATCTATGTACATTTAAGAAAATTGTATCATTTTATGCGAGCGAATGAGTAAAGCCTGAGTTACAATGTGAAGCTGTCGCGAATGATGTTGCAGATGCTGACGCGGACACAGTGACTATTGCATATGCTGTTCCAATGATGACGCTCTGGCATGGTGTTAAATTTTCGTTCTATCATTAAATAAAATAATTAAATTGTAAATAAATAAATTGACTAGTAATTAAATACTGTGGCATTACTTAAAACTTACCATCTTCACTCACACTTTGAATTTTCTGCAAAAATAAAAGCCTCAACTCCAGCTGCCAAGGAGTTGCGCGACTCAAGTTAAAATGTAATGCGACAAGCGTCAGCAACACCCTTAGCTACACACTATACCTGCCCTTGAGTACTTTCATACATTTTAACTTTTGACAGGTTTAGCTTTTGCGTCTCGCGACAGCGTCACATTGTAACTTAGGCATAATGATAACGGTATTTGATTTTCTTAACCGATTTTAAATACCGTAATTGTGTACTGAAATGTTTTTGAAATGCATAAAATCCCAAAATTGGACTAACTGTAATGTTGCAATATTATTATTTTATAATAGCACAAATATTTGATTTGTGAATTGTACAATTGTAAAAATGTAAGTAAACTAATAGGTCCAATTCGATATTTTTCTTCCTGCTATTTATTATAAAAAAATATAATTAAGTTAAAACAATGAGAATTATTTGAAAGACTTTTAGGTACCCTTATGTAAATTTTGATGTATATTCTCTCTGCCCCCGAAGTTTTTCGATTAGAATTACTCACAAAACTAAGCAAACGGGTAAATTTCTTATACTCTTTAAGGTAAATAAAATTTAGAATGCATTGTTTTCAGATTATTAATAAATCAATTCTCCTTTATGTAAAGGAAGAACAAAATATTCTAAAAATTCATAATATTTATATCTGTATACAGAGAAATATTTACAAATACGTTAACTCACAGACAGAAAAAAACTAAAAAACAAAGCTATTATATTATCGTAACCTTAGAAATGAAATACGTTTTCACGATAATTATAATAAAATCATTGTTCACTAACTTACAAAACTGCCCTATCTCAACAATGTTTATATCAACCCGACACCGCACTCATAATTTGTAATTAATCTATAGCTAACTGAAACTCGACACCAACTGCCGATTATTTTGCTCTACCAAGTACATACTTTCACAGACAGTTCGCAGTGAAGTGATCGCAACTTCTGCAACACTGACAGTATAAAGCCTCCCTTTTCTCTCTAGACTGCACTATTTGTGTATACGTTCGCGAATCTCACTTGCTGCATACTGTTGATACATGTCCATAGTCTCAGCATCTGATGCAGATTGGTGGCTGTCGTTCCCAACCACAATCCTTTGTGAAATGTCTGTCCTTTCCACATCGAAAGCATTGTTTAGATCCTCGGTATTCTCTTAAATTTGACAGGGAGACCCTGGCCCTTTCTTGACAATTCTAGGGTTCCAATGAGTGATTGCGGCTATATTTTTAAATATCTATCCTACCCTCACCATTTTTGGAGATCGGTCTCCGAAAAACATGGGTACGTACTTGGCTATCATATCCATCACTTTATCGTGTATATCTGCCATTTTTATGTGAACTTCGTTTGATTTCCTGCTTTCGTTTACACTAATTACACTGCCGCGTGCGATCGATTTGTCCTAGTTCCGACTGTTGATCCCAAAATATCAATCCTCTTGGTGACCCCTTTTTCTGCTGCTTCCTTGGTTGTCTTTTTTGTACTACTTGTTCTAGTTCGGCCGCAGTCTGCTCTATTTCCTTCAATTGAATGTTCAAGGTGCCTACCATCTTGGTCACAGCTTTAATTTCCTCGCAGCTATCCTCTAGTGATTTTTCTTTCTGAATAATATCGGATGTTATCATTACCAAAAGATCCAAAACTTCACCCTTCGTGCTTGTTACAGTGACTGTTTTTATTTCCTGTTGAAGCTTCTTGAAATCTCCACTTGCCACCGGTTTTTTTCAATTTTCCTGTGAAATGCTCTGTGATATATTGCCAGTCCTTCATAATTCTGTAGCTTTGTTTGGGATTGCTTTAATTCTTCTGATTTGTTTTTAAATTCCTGTCCTTGTGACTGAAATTGTAACAATTGCCATATGCTCAATACTTTATTCCTACCCTCTGACAAAGATGTTCCTTGTGCGTTGGATACTATTGCAAACGCGAGGAAACTTTGACCAAATAAGAGGAACTCAACTTTTAAGGGATATAAAAGAAAACACGTTATAATTACAAAAATTACAACTTCTTAAATAACTACTTTTACTCTACCATAAAAGAAAAATTCGCTTTCTCTTGACTTACAAATTCATCTTTCAGCAACACAAAATTATCACACTTCCTATTTATAAAAAAATAATCACACTTTTCTTTTATATATAATACAAACATGAGGCCAACCATGAAAGAACAAAATACTTATTTCTCCCGATTGAACGCAAAATCAATGCAAACAAAAAACAAAACTGAAAGCCCCCGATGAATTAACTACTTAATCTATACTTTAAATTTTGAGCCTAGAACACATGGAAATGAGAGAAAACTTTCAAATCAAACCTTAACATACCAAAAAACCCACAGCAATATCGTGAATCAATATCACACTCAACTCGAAAAATTAAAAGAATTTAATTCATTGTAATATCTAAAAACAATCAATTTATAAATAAACAAATTTCTATCTTAAAAAAAAAAAAAAATTTAGCAATAAGTAAGAAAAAAAATCAGCAAGAAATTCTCAAATTTCTTACCTAAGTTTCACCGGCTACTTCAAATGCCTTGTCCCTAATCAATAAAAACACTCCGATTGCACTTTTACCTACTTACTTTTATTACAATTGACGTATGTACGTAGCCTCATCTCTAAGATTTCCTACCATAACTGTAATACAATAAGTCACAATGTATTCTAGAAATTAGTCACCGACCGCAATTCAAATGAAACCCAAACTGACCAACAGTTCAGTTGTGCACTTCGAAAACTTGTACACGGAAATCGGAAGTAGAACCTGACCTTCAACATATGTAACTATGCTCCGGTACACCTGCCAGCCACTTCCGTGCATTTGTAGACTGGGTCACAACAATATTTTGAATGAGCAATGCATCATTATGCTCAAATTTTAAATGTGAATCTCGAGTACAACGACCCTTTATTTGGATTTAGTTTCTCGACTGATTTCATTATCGTTTTTTTATGAAAATATGTAGCCTGTGTTTTACACAGGGTCTACAAATGCTATGGCCATCGCCATTTCCATTTGCTATGGACAGTGGGGGCGCTTGATCTATAATCATTTCTTATGGCAAGATGTTATGGAACTATGCTGAGTGATTGGCTTGAAGTGCAGACTGCCAGCATGAGCTGAGAGATCACTCGATGGAGAGCGTTGACATGCAGGGCGGCGCGCTAGCTCGCCTCGGCTATTGGCGGAGAGTGTGGAGAGGTTCCTCGAAAAACCTGCTGCTGCCACCAGCTATATACAAAAAAATTCGTGCCAAGCAAAGGCCGTCGCACACATCTGGTCGAAAAGGGACCTTTACACTGCTTAACCATACTTACAAGAAGGTCAAAGATGTTTAGCCTTCGGCTGCCTTGCCACATCCACCCATTTGACACCGAGGGCAGCAAATTATTTCAGTGTTCCTGTGCTGACCTGAAAGAGAATAGAAGGGCGGACCTTTTCAACCAACCCCTACATCAAGAGGGCTCCAGGAGGAGCGGAAGAGGAAATTAAAGCTTAAAACATCAGTACTTGTCTATATATTTCTTTTTAATAATTATAGTTCACTAGTTGATGTCCCCTGAATACAATTATTTATTAACGAGTACAAATGATCTCGACAATGCCTACTGCTTACGTTAAAATTTTGACAACAAATTCAAATTCAATTTCGTTTGCTTTTGGCCACTAATGCCTACGGTACTGGTTAAAAAAAAACAACAACAAATAATTCCTTTCGATAGACATTCAAAGCTGGGGAACATGGTGTACATTACTGAACTATTCACAAATCCTTAAGAGACAAAAAAATCATTGGCAGAAGTGCCTGAAGAGGGAACTAATCCAGGGTTCAAGCTCGTCATAATGTCAATTCCTTTTCGAAAACAAACGTATATGCACATATACAGATATTAAATATTAATATAAGTTATCATTTCAAGGTTCTATAATTTATACTCGAATTCAATTGTTTTTCTTTAAAAAAAAATTTGTCTACGAATCTATCGTCATTAGTCAGACTTTCATTCAAAAATGAATCTCTAATTGATTTCCTTTAAAAAAAAAACGTGCTTAATCATTTATTCGTTAGTTAAACCTCCATTTAAAAACTTTGTTTGCCATAGCTATACATATATCCTTTAAACTAGTCATCCGGTGACTTTGAACTTATCCCGTACGTTTCTTATTTCTTATTAACTCTCTTTTTGCTTATATATTTATATAATTATTTATTGGATATAATTCTCTTAAACTGGTTTTGAATTCATTTTCTTTTTATTGGTTTAATTATTGTTAAAAAAAAATATGGTCGACTATGGCCCTTTTTGATCTACCATGTCCAATATGCTTGATAAATAAGTTTTCTTGTCAATTTTCCTTTATTTAAAAATTTAGCTACGATAGTTTTGTGAGAAGGAGTTAGAACTTACAGTGCGTTATGTGTGCCAGGTGCTCCATTGTTATAGAAGTATGTAGAGTGATTGACATCGGACGTGAGGTCCAGACTGCTAGCATGAGCTGACAGATCACTCGGTGGACAGCGTTTACTGCAGGGCGGCAGGCAAGCACGACTCGGCTATTGGCGGAGAGTGTGGGGAGGTTCCACGAGGACCTGCCGCTGCCACCAGACATATACAAAAATTTTCGTGCCTACAACTCAAAAGGCCGTAGCACACACTCAGTCCTTAGGGACTTTTACACCACTTACCTACATCCATTGGGAAGGCGCAGATTTTTGGCCTTCTCTGCTCGCCCCAACCACCCAATCGACACTGAGGGCAGATAGTTTTCAGTGTCCCTATGTTGACCTGGAAAGAGAAGAGCAGCGGACCTAGACGACCTTCAAATCAAGAGGGCTCAAGGAGAGTGAAAGGAAAGAAAAAATTTTAGAGCTTTATCACGTTATAATTACAGGTATTCTGCTTTATTACCAAGAAATTCATTATATACATCACCTCAACACAAATAGAGGGAATTATGTTCAATTTAACAACAATTTAGAATGAAAGCAATACTTCTAAATGGTGTGTATAATACCGAATCACAACTAATATTCTAATGTGAAAAATATAGACAAAAAAAAATCTCCCGAGTTACAAATTTTGTATATAGAATATCTAAATATGAATAATACGTCTGTGGCAAATATAGACAAAAACTTTCAAAAAGTCAACGACTGATAAATCTTGTCTAAATAATATCTAAATGTGAATAATATCAGTGTGGTAAATATAGACAAAATATGTATACAAGAATTGAAACACTCACGTACTTTCCACCACAGAGGCGCCATCGAGGATAGGATACTCCACGATGCCGCTGTTAATTACAAAAATAAATTTATTCTGGTCTGAATTGCCATCACTCTAACCACCACTCGCCACCTTTTTTCTCCTTGAGGTCCGTCCTTTTTTGGAACGACAAGTAGTGGCGAGTTCCACGGACTTTTATGTACTAGGTTCGATGATGTCATTTTCTATTATTTCCTCAACTTGCTCCTGTATAATTAACTGCTGTTTTTCCGGCAGTCGATACATCTTTTGATTTATTGGAGGATGATCTGTTTTAATGGGAATAGTGTGGGTCAATTTATTACCTGGTAGATAAAAAATATCAGAGTACTCCTTACAAATAGAAAGTAACGCATTTTTCTCTTCTGTGTTCAAATCATCATGTAAAACTTCATTTTCTAAAAAGCTTTTTGTCTCATTCGATTTGTTAGATATATTAAATAAATTTATACTACTCGTTTTTGTGTTGCTATAATATTTATTTGTAAACCTGTCATCGAGTTTATTCCGGGCTTCTTTAATTTCGAATTGTGTTAACGGTACTAAATTTAGGTTAATTGATTCAAGTTCATGATCAACTTCTGTTGCATTTAAGATACTAATCAGAACTTTATTCCTCACGGGGCGAACTAAACAGTTTGGAAGAAAAATGCCAGGTTTAATTTCCTGGGATAAGCAAAGCATATCTTCAACTGCTTCAGAAGGCACTTGAACCAATTTCTCCGCGCGTGCTGGAATGCGAATTTCTCTCGGAGCCTCTTCACATTCCTTTCCAATATTAAAACTGGACACCGTATTTTGTTTATTCACCGCCGTTCTACACTCCAATTCCGGATATATTTCACCATTAGGCGGTTTTGAGAACAGGTTGTCTAATTTTTTATGTTCGACTGTTTTCGTATTTTTCATTACATTTCTACCTTTAGAAGTACTATTGGAGCCATGTAGAATGGTGTTATGTTGATCTACACCAGATTCCCTCGTGAAAGTTTTGGGTTTATCAATTATATTTACTATGTTATGTTTAACCGATTTTACCCTTGAAGATACCTCAGTTGTGGTTTTTAAAGGAGTCTGAGATTTGTATTGCTGGAACGTGATTACTTTTCTCAATATATTTGTTGCTTACACTTTAGTGACATTTTCTTTTGGATTAGCGTTGTCGTTGATTTAACCATTTTGTGAAAGCATTTTCGGATAGCATTTTGTGTTACCTTTAGAAACTAATTAAAAAAACGTTTCTTAAATTTTAGTGGGAAAATTTCTTCTTCCCTTAATTGAATTTTTTTTCAAAAAGTGCGTATTACTAGTAATAAATTTCTTTGCGTAAATCAATCTTTCGCTAAATAATTATTCAGTTGTTTTCTTTCTATAAACAAAGAAAACTATCTTGTTTATTGTGGTGAGTGAAACACAAGAAAGCAAAATAGTAAACACCAGCAATAATCGGTATAGCCTTGTCACAATGGCTCCAACAACGCCCCCTCCGCCAGAAGCAGAGTGCGTTTTTAAAATTAGCTTGGCCGACGCACAAATTTTTAACGAGCTGCGATGCCCTATTTTCAACTGAAAAGACCCCTGCAGATCTGAGCTTGTACCTCAATCTCCTCAGAGGCAGATTGATTGGGGCAGCTTATGATGCATTGAAGTATTGAAAGCTTCGATACATGGGAAGCAGCAAAGGAATAAAGTCCCAATTCCAGGAAGAAAAGTCACGCATCACTGCCCAAAATGAGCTGATGCGACTTAGACAAGGTTTCAAAGAAGAAACTAAAGATTACGCACAAAGAGTATCTAAGGCATTATCAGAGCTGAACGAAGCTACTCATCACGAGATATCTCATACTCAAGCGTGCGCTTTATTAATCAAAGAAAATGAGAAAGGAGCTATTCTTATTTTCGAAGACGGATTACGCGACGAACAGTTAAAAATTATAGCTAAAACAAAGAATGAAGATAGCTTACGAAAATTAATTGCATACGTTACTGTTCATGCAACTCGCATAACAAGATCTACTCCCCAGTCACAAAATTTCCAAAAAAAATTTCAGAAACCAAATCCTTATAATTTTTCTAGAAATATTCCTTCCTGTGACATTTGTAATAAGGAAGGTCACACTAGTGCAACGTGTTTTAGGAATAGAGCTATTCCTTCCTTCCACTCCTCAAACCCAAATTAAGAAGGAAGTAAATCAGGTCTTCTGTGCTTATTGCCAGCGACCTAATCACCATATAAGTGAATGTCGGAAAAGGCAACGTAATGAACAAATCCGACTACAACAATTTCATGGTACTGCACTACAAGGGACCTCTAGTAAATCTACACGTAACCATCTACAGCCTGATTATGTGCGGCAAGTACGATGGGCCCCTGTTGTAACGTCATCGGAAAACGATATTGTGCGGGAGGAAGCTCACGGCAATCTCCCCCGCCAAATCACAACAGAAGCCGTGATTCACTGTCAAACAATTTAAATAGACCCAGGTTTTTAAGTATTCGTATACCCATCAATATAACCAATAACTCCGTTACAGTGAATCTTGTTATGCTTCGTCTCCAGAGCATAAGAATGGTCTGCCGACTAGCTGTGGAGAAAGGGTTGGGTGGTAAATGATGTACATGTATCACTGTAGAGGGCGCCACGTGGTTTGTTTTAGTCCACGAACTCTATATAGGGTTGTTGCGGAAAAGGAATCAAACTAAAGCCGCTCTAAAATTCACGTTATAAATTTTATTCCGGCTTAACAATATAAATTCAACTTTAGCGCTTTCTCGATTCTAATTATATGCACTTATAACCTGTACATGTATAAATTTCTTCGACTAAGAACAATGAAAAAGAACTTTTAACTAGCACACAAGGCAGCAAGCACATTAATTTAATGATAATATAAACAAAGAAATTTTAAATTATGTCAATCTGTAAATGAAAATGGCACACGGTACTTATCTTTTCTTCTCGACTAATCCGTTTACTTTTTTTTTCGTTTTAGTTTTGACCGGGGAGATTCTCTCCTTTCTTTTATTTCCTCACCATATTACTTTGTTCAGCTCGATTCGTTTCCAACTTTGAATAATTTTTTTTTTTTATATAAAACTTTTTTTACTTCCTTTTAAGTTTACAACTTTTCCGGCACACTACTTATCGCTTCGGATTTCCGACGTAACTGGTCCCTGCACCTACCAAAGCTTTCGGCTTTATTGAAAACGCCCCCTATTTTGGAAGTTTTCCAATATTTTTCCAAAATACCTCCTAATCGGTACTGACCGTTTGGAATCGGTTTATAATTTTTTAATAATATATTTTTTCTGTGAAAATAATCGGGAGGAAATAAACTTTAATCTGATAAATTTGAATATCCTATTAAAATTCGTTTTAGTGGGATAATCATCGATTGAAGTTTTGTTTTGACAGCCCCTTTTTTTAAATTTCTTGAAATTCCTTATTTAAAGTAAATTTCATTCTAAATTCTTTACCGATGTTTGCTTTGGGCTGGGAACAGCTCTATACGTGTATTTTTAGTATCCGGGTTACAAAATTTCGGAAGTAAAATGAAGTTTTTATTGTGCGAGGTTAGGAGTATGATTTTGAAATAATCTGGAGGAGAATCTAGACCGGGTAAGTTTAAATTTGATTTTCTCAACAATTATAAAGCGCAGAATAGATGAATACTGCCTGACTATAATATTTTCTTTTTTTTCCGCAGATTTCGTGTGCAGCCTTATCTGCTTTACATTATCTTGCCACTCAAAATGTAAGCTTATATCATATTATTAATGAAAATTCAAAACCTAAATCTAATAAATCTATTGAATGCATGATACTAACTCTAACCAAACCTAATCTTATGCTTATCTAATTACAGCTACTCATCGCATATACTATGTTGTCGAGAACAAAACTTAGTCCAGTGACTGCAGCTCATCATGAACATATGTAGGTATGTTGTGTTACGTTTATGTTAAGGCATGCCGTATGGATCATGTGTGCATAATTTCCGTTTTCTATGTTGTAACAGCACAATTTATTTTATGTTTCCAGGCTGATTAGTTAGCATTCATGTTTACGAGATCCCGAATCGACCTGGCCGTTCTTTCACATAGTTGAAACCAATCGCTTAGATCTCTCCAAGTGAGATTTAGGTAAGTGTCATCGATATTCTATTTCTGAAATGTGTAAAAGCAAATCTTTTGCAGCATCATTCCAGTTGAGACTGAGGACGACACGCTGGACAAAACGGACACAAATGAGGTAAATATACATGCACACATAGATATATCCTAACTTATATAATCAATATTCCACTTCCAGGTTCAGGCAGCAGGCGAGGCGTAACAATCTACCTATATCGATATCCAATAGGAAATACTCAACTTTCTTGGTTGATACAGTTGCCGAGATAAGTTTGCGAAAGCATATTTCCACTACCGAAAACTGCCTGGTACATGAAAATCAAAAGTGTACAATCACTACCCTAACCGGTGATTTCATTGCCTCTGTGGGCAGAATATATGGTAGAATAGTAATCGATTTGGCAGAAGGTCAAGTTCAAATTGACCACCCATTTCAAGTATTAGAGCAAAATACAAATTTGGGCTATGATGGACTCTTGGGAAATGATTTTCTCAGGCTGTTGCAGCCGCAATGACTCGCAAGTATACATCGCAATCAAAACGAGTAAATCTAGTAAGCCTAGAGAATGCAGTTCTAACTTCAGTAGCCGTAGAGAAAACAATACATTTTACTGTCACGTCGCTTATTGAATTAAAATAAAGTTTTGTTTAAATATATTGGAACATTGTAGTATTTTTATTCTCATTCTTACCCCCGCTAATACATCGCAACATATTTTTGATCCTTCGAATCTGGATTGAGAAGAAAAGATAAACCAGCCACGGAATCACCTTTATTCATTTCTCGCTGAAATTTTAACCAAGACATCCAGCATTTTCAAGAGGTGAAGAAAACGCAAACGACGACAGTTATAATTTGCAAGCCCTGTTATTTCTTACACGTTACATACTAGCGTGAATATACAAGCAGGAGAAAGGGAAGTACGTCACTTAATCTGAAACTTATTGCGTAAAATTGTATTCCCACGATGTTTGAAGTAAGCAAACGTGACACTGTAAAAAACGCTATAAATCGTTCATTAGCTGTAAGTAAACAGGCAGCAGGCACCCACGATCAAAGCAGCATTGAAGCTTACATTAAGCTATTAGACAATCAATGGAACTCCTTTCAACTAGCTCATGATCTAGTACTGGAATCCTGCAGACAAGCCACTATATCAACGCACGAACATGAGTTTATTCAAGCTGAAGAGTGGTGTAGGGGAGCATTAAATAATTTTTACCGACTACTATCAGTGTTTAAACTAAATGAACAAGCAACATCAATAACAACACATCCTTCGATGAACATTTCCGCAGCAGCAACACCACGACCCGCATTTAAACTACCGCCTATTACGCTACCTACATTCGATGGTGTGCCTTACGAATGGAAATCGTTTCATGACA
The DNA here is from genome assembly GCA_963930735.1 of Dioctria linearis. Lineage (NCBI taxonomy): Eukaryota > Metazoa > Arthropoda > Insecta > Diptera > Asilidae > Dioctria > Dioctria linearis. The sequence goes on from OZ005741.1 coordinate 314,934,936, forward strand.
GATTTGTGTCACTATTTCACAACAATGAGACACGAACATGAAGTCAAAAGTTGCATTATTTACGCAATAGTTTGCAAGGTGAGCCACTTAATGTAATTCAGTCATTCCCTATTACAGATGATAGCTTCAATGAAGCCTGGTCATCTTTGAAGAATCGATACGATGTCCTGAGGGTAATTGTTGACTCACATTTAGCAGCCTTATTCGCTATTCCTAAGGTAAACGATGAGTCCGCTACTGCCATCAAGGCACTGTTAGATACTGTTCTGACACATTTTCGGGCACTCAAAGCTCTTAACCGCTCCGCTGATCAATGGGATGATTGGCTAGTACACTTGACTGTCAACAAACTTGATGCTGAAAGTCGAAAGCAATGGGAAATGTCTCTAACAACATCAACGGTACCATTGTTCGATGACCTCACGCAGTTCCTAGAGAAAAGATGCCGCTCCCTATTAGCCTTAGAGTTACATACCGCACGAACGCAAGCATCTAAGAACTCAAAAGCTAAGCACACTTGGGATTCCCTCCATATTAGTTCAAAACGTACTGATAGCAAGGAAAAGCAACATAATTATGCACAAACATCTGGAAGCCGCTCGTTGACCCTTAAACGAACCGTGTGTACATACTGCGGAGGAAATCATTTTGTATACGCGTGTCAACAGTTTAAATCCCTAGCTTGTACAGCTAGATCTAATGCAGTAAGGCCTAAGAACCTATGCCTCAACTGTTTGAGCAATGGTCATCAGTCTGGCTCTTGCCGCAGCCTACATTCGTGCCGCATTTGTGATCAACGTCATCACACGCTCTTGCCTACGGGTGGAACCATATCTGTAAACTGCGCCAACATTTGTCAACAAGTATTGCTCGCTACTGCTATCGTGAATATTTTGGACTCCTCTGGGTGTCAGCAGCCAGCTCGTGTTCTATTCGACACTGGCTCTCATGTATCCTTTGTTACGGAGGCCTGCGTGCAACGTCTTAAGGTAAACCGATATTCTCATGCTATCTCTATCACAGGCATAGGTGCCTCTCCTGCAGGCCAGTCCAAAGGACCAGTGCCATTGTTATTATCTTCACTGGTAAGCGACTTCTCAATTACAATCGAAGCTTTAATCCTATCCAAGATTACTAATGAGATCCCTAGAACAGGATTCAATAGGATACTGTGGCCTCATTTGAGCCATCTACAGCTAGCAGATCCACAGTTTTTCAGGTCTGCGTCTATCGATATCTTGCTAGGAGCAGATGAATTAGGCGCTATTCTATTAGAAGGCCTTGTCAAGGGCCCCATCGGAGCACCAGTTGCACAAAACTCCGCTTTTGGCTGGGTAGTTTTGGGTCAAGTTCAGACAGTAGATACTTCAAAATCTAATATCGCTAGAGTGTCTCTCCACGCAAACGCAGAGCTCACGGAAGCTGTTTCCAAATTTTGGGAACTGGAAGACATCCCAATGACCAAACATCGGACAGATGAGGAGCAAGCCTGTGAGAAGATATTTGCGGACACTCACTGTAGACTTCACAGTGGAAGGTATGTAGTTGAATTACCTTTCAGACCAGAACTACCGCTTGGAAATTCACGTAACGGTGCTATCAAAGCTTTACATCGTGTGGAAGCCCAATTCAAGAGAAACCAAACTCTACATGATCAATACAAGGCATTTATGAAAGGATTCATGGACTTGGGCCACATGGAGGAAGCGCCTTCTAATCCACCTCCTGAGAAATCATATTACATGCCTCATCGAGCTGTTATAAAAGAATCGAGCACTACAACCAAGCTCAGGGTAGTGTTTAATGCATCGAAAAAGAGTTCGAGTGGAATTTCCCTCAATGACACTCAGATGATTGGCCCTCAGTTGTAACCAGATTTAGCAACGATATTGTTACGTTTTTGCACCCACCGCTTCGCAATGACAGCCGACGTGGCTAAAATGTACCGACAAATCAATGTTGCCAAGGAACATTGCGAGTACCAAAGAATTGTTTGGCGTGAATCTTCTGATGATCCTATCAAGGATTACGTGTTACTGACTGTAACTTATGGCGTCGCTTCCGCTCCGCATCTCGCAGTGAAATGTCTGCAACAAGTGGCTATAGATGAGGGAAAGGATCTTCCAATCGCTGCAGCAGTCGTACTCACTAACTTTTACATGGACGATCTGCTTACTGGATGTAATAACGAGGCTGATCTCAACATACTTCGCTCTCAAATTTGTGTGCTACTACAGCGAGGCTATTTCGAGCTACGTAAGTGGGTTTCTAATTCCGAAGCAGTTCATAAAGCAATACCAATTGATCTCCGTTAAACCAAGACCTCATTCACTGGCTGATGAAGGTACAGTAAAGGCTCTAGGCCTCCAGTGGAATCCAGCATATAACTATTTTAGTTTCGCTGTCCATTTACCAGACGTCAAGTTGCCAGTAACCAAGCGCTCGTTATTATCCGATTCTGCTAAACTTTTCGTTCCCCCAGGATTTTTATCGCCTTACACAATCCTCGCTAAAAAGATGTTTCAACAGCTATGGAGACCAAGGCTAGATTGGGATGATCAAGTTCCTGACCACACTTTACCACAATGACTTCACTACAGACGTAATTTGGATTGCCTATCTAATCTTCGAATTCCGAGATGGCTAGGAATGGGGCAAGCTGGTGCTGTTACCGACTTACATTGTTTTGCAGATGCCTCGCAGGCCTGTTAAGTAAGAATCTATCCTACTTAAACTTGTTGTGGTTTCTTTGCGAAGAAACCGTTTGACTTAATTTGTTGTTTTTACTTTTGCTTTTCCCGGCAGCGACTGTCGTATCTCTAATGTGAGAGTAGTTGCGTGGAGTAGCTTGTTAAAGCACAACTCCCGATATTATTGTGGAGTAGCTTGTTTAAAGCACAACTCCTAATTCAAACGAACCGTTTACTGAACACTAACTCGACTCAAATCGACTGCTTTTATTCTTCCAATTCTTTGCTTATTTATACAGAAGAATCTTCACTTCATTTATTTCTGTTTACAAATAAATTGCGACACTCGTCGCTTCCGTACATACATACAGATATTTTTCTGACTAGAATCGTACTGAGCGTTTCGTCAGTACATTATCGCATTTGTTGTTACATACGTACATACATAAATCTTGACAAACGCTAACCGCTTGTTGCTTGTTCATCGTGATATTCATGATTTACATACATACTTACATACATATTACTTTCTTCATATGCAACTCGTGAACCATCATTTGGTCACCTGGGTTCTACAACGTGCGAATTCTTGCGCGCAGGGTATTGCGTCACTCAATTCTACCTTAGTTATTTCCTCTACTTGTTAAGTAATTGGGGAAGGTCAGTAACGAGTGCAATTATAATTTAATGAAAATGATGTAGGCATGTATGTTCATTGAAAAACGATGAAAATATGTACGCTTGCGGTTGCTAGCATTTCTTTGACTATTGTTATAGGTATGTACATATGTTACAATGCTTTCTTAAAATTGTGGGTGGAGGTATGTATGTAACAAATCTCCCCCTTTTTAAAAAATATGTGTTATTCTTAGAAGAGGAATAACACATTAGAATATGGTTCAATCGTTTGATAATGTTCGAGAAATTTATTGGTTTTATATGTATGTATATACATAATGCCGAGTGCCGGTACAATAATTGACTTATCGATTTACAAATTTATATCCATTATTTTTCTAGGTTATTAGTATTACTGCTATGTTATGTTCATTTTTATTACATGTGCATATTATATATATATATATATATATATTTTTTAATTCCTACATATATAAATTTATAATTATGGCTGTTTGACTTTTTATATATGTGTGCATACATAATTTATTTTTACTTAAAAAAAAAATTTTGTTTATACCTACTTTTTATAAAAAAAAAAATTTTTACATGTGATTATACATATTTCTTCTTTTATATGTGTTTATACATACTTTTTATAAAAAATTTTTACGTGTGATTATACATATTTTTTCTTTTATAAATAGGTATCTTACTTCTAATGCATATAATGTTTATAAATACTCTTTTATTGGGTTACGTTTTACATCTTCAATCTTGTTTACATATTTCTATTATTCGTACGTTCAAAATAGTTAAACTACCTGTAGATGACGGGTACGTGTAATTGGATTCTGCTCTACATGAATTAATGATTTTGGAAGAGGAGGGGTGGAGGCGGTTCTCTTGTTGTTAAATTTACTTTGTTACTTGCCTGTGTAGGCTGGGTAGCACGGTGTTTGATTGCATCTTTTAATTCCGAACTATTTATTTGTGAGGTAGTTTTGTTTGTGTTGTTAGTTCTTGGGTAGGTGGTAGTGAGGAAATTCGGGATTTGTTTGCTCTTACGATTTCCGATTGGAACGTTTGTGAGATTTGTCTGACTTTGTTTATCGAAGGTGTCTCTTGTATTGGGGTGGAAATTGGTAGATTGCGATTCTTTACATTTGCAATGGGCACTTGACTTGGGACTTCCGTGGCTTCAATACAAATTTGAGGGTGTGTCTCAGTGTCTAATTGGACTTTTTGGTTATTGATTGTTACTATTTTAGGTGTTTTTACTATGACATTCCTTTTCTTTTTCCTTATGACCTTACAGGGTTTCAGTATCCCTATTAAGCTGAGTACCAATATCATAAATGTTAAGTGGTGGTATTATGTATTTCGCATAATCTATTGAGAAGAAAACCTGTGTGCTCCATTATTGTGGTTTCCGCTTCCAAATCACTAATATTTATTTGCGTGAATAGGTTTCAAGTGTCGTGGAATAGTAAAATTTGACCTAATTCCTCGAACATTATACCCGTATTGTTTAGAGTCTGAGTCTTGTATGGATCCGCAGCAACATTTGTTATTATCATGAAGATCGGAAAAAAGGTACCCAATAAGATTAGTTCCATATCTGGAGGAAAAAGAATGTTATAAAATCATATCATAAATGACACAGTAAATATAGATTGCGCAGAAACCTCAATATTTTCGATCATTGCTGTTGCAATTGAAATTATTGTAATGAACTGAATAATGTATTGATTTGTACATTGTGTAATTGTGCTTTGCTTGCAAATGCATTATTCGCTAATAATTCAAGAGTGTTGTTTTTTATATTTTTTTTTTTTTGGTTATAACCCACATTTAGTAGTGTTGTTATTTAATTGACCGGAATTTTTTAATTATTTGGAGGTAAGCAATAATTTTAGTTATAAATATCGTGAAAAAAATAATTCAGTCTCACTTATTGGTATCAAGTGTTCTGTTCAGGTAGTTTATCTATATTCTTCAAATGGCCCGCGAGATTAGTAAGGCGCTTGGCAAGTTAATCGCTAAGGCTGAATTGTTAAACGTTCCCGAGAGGCAGACTAATGGTCTGACCTTATATCCAGTGGCCAGGCCGACAGAGCCATATGTGCCCAAGGCGTCTTCTGGGCCAGCACCGGATGTTCCGTAATATACACCAGGGCCACGAAAATTGACACTGGAGGAGTATCAGAAGAAAGTTGGCGGTAGCGGCAGTAGCGTAAGCAGTTTGGAACGACCTAAATTGGTCCGAGGCGGTAAACGTGCGAGACTGTGCAGAGAGTTGCACTATTTCAGGATGAGGGCCAGTCTAGCTGACGATATAGCCGAAAAGAGGAAATTTGAGGGCCTAGCGGATCAAAGATCGAGACAAATAAATTCCAACAAAAGGAAAAAAAAATAAAAATAAAAAATATTATTTTTTTATTATTATAAAAATAAAATGATTTGTTTAATTATTCACTCTTTTTCTTAAACAAAATTTTTCCCTTACTTTTTTTTTTATCTTAAATGCCATTGTAATCCCTTCCTTGAAGGTTAGTAATTATTCGTGAAATGGTTTCAGTCTATTATTATGTACGGTTACCCTTCTTTTACCGATTTGTATGACTGTGTTAACAGGCGTAAAAGCTTGTACCACGAGATATGGTCCTAGCCATATCTGGGAAAGCTTGTGTTTTTTAGCGGGATTTTTTAATAATACTTTATCTCCTGCTTTGAATGTTACCGGACGTGAGTTCCTATCATAGTACGCTTTCGACCTTTCCTTGGCGTCCAGTAAATTTTTTCGGGCGATAGCATATGCCTTTTGTATTTTGTATCTAAGAAGGTGATAGTAACTCTCGTGGTTATAAATGGGCTCTGGCTCTCTTTTAAGATTAGAGGGAACATCTGCTGTGAATCCGAACAGACAGTCCATTGGTGTGAGCTTGGTGCCATCATGTGGACTATTATTGTATACAAAAGCCGCGGTTCTCAGGAATCGATCCCAAGCCTTTGGATTTTCAGATACAGTAGCTCTCAAATACTCCACTAGGGGTTTGTGGGTTCGCTCCAGTGCGCCGTTGGATTGCGGATGGTAAGCGGAAGTCTGCATTTTTTTTATTTTCAGAAGTTTACATACTCGTTTGAAAAGATCGCTTAAGAAGTTAGAACCCTGGTCAGTTACTACCTTTTTAGGAATGCGTAACGAGTGATTATCTCATCGAAAAATATTTCTGCTACCGTTTCTGCTTCGCCGTTTGGTATGGCATAACAATCTACGAATTTCGTTAGACTGTCTTGGAAAGTCAGAATATATTTGTTTCCTGAGTGCGTTTCCTCAAGGGGACCTACTATGTCTAAATAAACTTTGTCAAAGGGCATATGGGCAGTATCTGTTATGACCATTGGCATACGATACTCCGGGCTAGCCTTAAGTTTTTGGCATTTAGAGCATTTCCGAATATATTTCCTGATAGAACTAAGCATGTTTTTCCACTTATACTTCTTCTTTATTCTTCTATAAGTTTTGATTACTCCTTGGTGACCACCAAATGCGGAGTCATGATAGTCCTTCAGAATTGTTTCGATTTCCTCAGGGTCTGAGATATTTTCTGGTAAAGTATGTTGAGAATTTATTAGATTTTGGTTCCAGGGTGATTCGCCGTGTTCAGATGCACTGCTTTCGGATTTGCTGCTATCAGTTGAGTCAATTTCGACTAATTCATTTTGGAGGCTCCGTGGATATTTTTGAACTTTATTGGGAGTTTCTGTGTTTTGATTTTCCTCTTCAATATTATTTTGTGCCTCCCTTATTTGAGCTCTCGTAACAGCATGACAATGTTTTTGTTTAGGCTTTGAGGGTGTTGGAGAACTAGAATCATTTTCGTCGATGTCGGAATCGGCTCGGTGATGTACCTGAGCTTCCACAATGAACGAATTGGGGTTTGCCTGGTTTAGCTCGGCAGGTATTCGACTAAGCGCGTCTGCATTAGTGTTATACTTTCCAGGCTTATATTCAATTTTATAGTCAAACTCTGAGAGTTTATGGTGAAACCTGACTAATCTCGATGTCGGGTCTTTCACATTGAATACGCCTTTCAAGGGCTTGTGGTCTGTGTAAACCGTAAAAGCTCTACCTTGTAAATAACACCTGAAGTTCCTGGCGGCCCACACAATAGCGAGCAACTCTTTTTCTAATGTGGAGTATCTTTGTTCCGCCTTATTTAAACTTCTACTTGCATACGCTATTAGCCTGTCTTAACCTATTGCCCCTTGTGATAAAACAGCTCCCAATGCCTCGTTACTAGCATCTGTTGTTAGATTAAAAGGTTGGGTAAAATCTGGATACTTGAGTAGAGGCGGATTTATAAGGGAATTTTTAATTTTATTGAAAGAGACTTGGCACTTTTGAGTCCAATTAAATTTGACGTCTTTCCGTAATAGATTTGTTATTGGCCTGACTATCTTTGAGAAATTAGGGATGAACTTGCGATAGTAGTTTGCCAATCCCAGAAACGATTGGGTTTGTCTCACAGTTCGGGGTTGAAGAAAATTTTGAACGCAACTTGTTTTACTGGGATCTGGAAGTGCTCCTTCGTTTGAGCATTTGTGTCCAAGGTAGATTACTTCTCGGCGAAGGAACTGACACTTTTCGGGTTGTAATTTAAGATTATGGGCTCGAAGTCTGTCGAATACTTTAGCCAGTTTCTCGTTATGATCTTGTAAATTTTTAAGGGGTGAAGAACCTGGGTATTACGACCTTAAAAACGTTTTATTTTATTTTTATTTATTTTTTTCCTTTCAATAGCCAATATTTCGGTCCCTTGATTGGGCCATCTTTAGGGCATACAGTGATTTAATAAATAATATCATATTAAAGTTACGAAATTTTTTTTTTTTTTTTTTTTTTTTACACATGAAACAAGGTAAAAACTAAACACGGTAGGTACATGTATGAAACAAATTACTAAATAAATAATTAAATAAATAAACATATAAACGTTACACTAGTCGATATATACGTCGTCCGTTTTGGTGTATCTAGTGCTTCCTGTTTGATTATGCTTACTTCAGCTCCAGTGTCTACTACCAGCCGAACGGCTGTATTTCCGCTTATATCTAATGGTAACTCTACCACTGATACGTTTTCCCTGATCTGTGGGTTTTTCAGCTGGGAGGACCCTAAAGTATTTTGCGATATTTTATTTAATGTCGAGCCGGGGCTTTTTCGGTCGACAGTGTGCCGTTTCCCGATTGTGTAGCCTCCCATCGTTGCTTCTGTTGACAGGTGGGCACTGTATGACCTCTTCTTCCACAAAACTTACACATCTCTTGACCGTTAAATCTGTGTTCGTGATTTGGATTGCCCCACTGAGTGTTGTTGTTACTATTTAGGTGATTCCGTGGTGCTTTGACATTTTGTTTACAATATTGGGCATCATGACCCTTTGTTCTGCAGTTAATACAGAAGGGAGTATTTTTACGTTTTAAACAATCATCATACGTATGTCCCTTGTATTTGCAATAACTGCATGTGATCCTACCTAAAAGTAATTTTTGCTCACCGTATGGTTTCTTGTCTGGATATTGAGAAGAAGAGTTCTGGAATGCAGGTGGACTTCTTAAGGATTCTCTTGCCATACTGGCTTGAGTAGAGCACCAATTATTTGTTTGATTTTTATCAGTATTAAAGGATACTGAAGGTACCTTTAATGACTCCAGATTTGGAGGTATACCACACTCAGCTTTTATATTAGGTTTTCCTGTATCAGTTGTGTAGGGATATATAGAGGAGTTTAAATTTTCGTGTATGGGATAACCATAAGCATTAGCAAAATTTGAGGTATTTGGTCTAAAGAAATGGTCCATTTGAAAAGAATTTGTATGTTGAGGTAAGTAGTTTATTGGTTGTGGAATGAAAAAGAGACCCTGTTGTAACCTTTCCATATCTAATGCTTTTTGAATGAGAGTCTCTAACGAGCTTTCATTTATTGTCAATAGATAGGCGCTTAGATGGGGGTTATTTGCACCACTCTTTACGGAAGCCATTGCAAAGTCCTCTATCTGTTGCTTTACCACATTAAAATTTTCAGCACCGTATTTGCTTTGTGCTGCCTCGTTACATTGTACTAAAAGTCTTTTTAGTCTAGTAGTAAATGAATTAAACGATTCTTGGGGGTATTGTCGGCAAGTTATTAGTTTGTTAATTAACTCATGATATGTCTCACGAGGTAAGTAAGTCCGATATAGCAACTGCTCAACTTCTTCAAATCTCGCGAGTGTACTGGATGCTATTAATTGATATGCATTTCCTCTCAATCTTGTTGGGAAAATTTGCATGAAGGCTGCCTTTTCCTCCTCTGCTAGACATTGTTGTACTTGCTTACAACAGCCTATGAAAGTTTGCAATTCTGTGAGGGTCTGAGAATTAATTTCTCCAGAGAACAAAGGCACCATTTGTGCAGTAAGTTTAACTACTTTCTCATAATTTACAGGCATTTTGTTTGTATTGTGTGGATGCTCAAACTGGGAAGTATTTTGTGTATTTATATCTAGATTTGAAGTGGTTAACGATTTTTCGGGTATTATAACGTTTAGACTGTGAGTTCTTATGAGGAAGTTAACCAAACTGTGTCTTCCAAAACGTTTACCTGACCGATGTTCACGATACCAATTTATTCTTCTTTGGGGTGAACTTTGCTCTGCTCTTGGGCTATGCGGAGGGCATACGTTGTCGAATGAAAGTGAATTTATTGTTGCTTCAAAATCTGAGCAAGCAGGGCTTTGATCAGATTTGTGCATGAAAGCAGAATTTTCTTGAAAAAGAGGTAGTTTAACTTACTTTATGTACATATATATATACTGGAATATTTAAAAAGAGAAAAAAAAGGAAAAAGATTGAAGATGTTTTTACACTGACGTTATTTAATGTGTAATGTATAGTGGCTTATCGATTTAATACTGAAGTTCTGCCAAGCGCTGAATTTGGATTGAAACTTACTTAGTTTTTAATGTCTGCAGTTTCAGAAAAGTTTTGATGTCTGTCCAAGCCGATAAATTTCCTTGGGAGTATATTCCCTTACTTTTATTGTAGTTGTTGACTGGTTGAATTAAAACAAACAAATTAAGTCAGAAGTGCCCCAACGTTAGTTTTAGTTTCACTTCTTTGTGAGTTCGAGGATAAAGGTTTTTCAAGTATTAAATTAACTTCCTTGATCCTACCGGCTGCGCCAAATTGTTAAGTAAGAATCTATCCTACTTAAACTTGTTGTGGTTTCTTTGCGAAGAAACCGTTTGACTTAATTTGTTGTTTTTTCTTTTGCTTTTCCCGGCAGCGACTGTCGTATCTCTAATGTGAGAGTAGTTGCGTGTAGTAGCTTGTTAAAGCACAACTCCCGATATTATTGTGGAGTAGCTTGTTTAAAGCACAACTCCTAGTGTTATTATGGAGTAGCTTGTTTAAAGCACAACTCCTGATATTATTTTGGAGTAGCTTGTTTTAAGCACAACTCCTAATTCAAACGAACCGTTTACTGAACACTAACTCGACTCAAATCGACTGCTTTTATTCTTCCAATTCTTTGCTTATTTATACAGAAGAATCTTCACTTCATTTATTTCTGTTTACAAATAAATTGCGACACTCGTCGCTTCCGTACATACATACAGATATTTTTCTGACTAGAATCGTACTGAGCGTTTCGTCAGTACATTATCGCATTTGTTGTTACATACGTACATACATAAATCTTGACAAACGCTAACCGCTTGTTGCTTGTTCATCGTGATATTCATGATTTACATACATACTTACATACATATTACTTTCTTCATATGCAACTCGTGAACAATCATTTGGTCACCTGGGTTCTACCGCTGGCGCAAGGTTATCGTATTACAACGTTGCGAATTCTTGCGCGCAGGGTATTGCGTCACTCAATTCTACCTTAGTTATTTCCTCTACTTGTTAAGTAATTGGGGAAGATCAGTAACGAGTGCAATTATAATTTAATGAAAATGATGTAGGCATGTATGTTCATTGAAAAATGATGAAAATATGTACGCTTGCGGTTGCTAGCATTTCTTTGACTATTGTTATAGGTATGTACATATGTTACAATGCCTTCTTAAAATTGTGGGTCGAGGTATGTATCTAACAGGCCGCTTACGCAGCTGTAATTTATGCTCGCACAATTTTCGCTGACGGATCAATTGTTGTGAAGCTAGTCACCGCTAAGACCAAGGTGGCTCCTCTAGATGTAACCAGTTTACCTCGCTTAGAATTGTGTGCCGCCGACTTACTAGCTAAACTCCTGGAACATGTGCATTTATCAATCAGTAATCATTTTCGGTGCACTTATGGCTAGACAGACTCCACAGTTACTTTGGCCTGGATTCATGGGCACCCCAGCAAATGGTGACTTTCGTCGTAAACCGAGTTGCACAAATTCAAAAGGTTCTGCCCCCAGAAAATTGGAGACATGTGAGCTCAGCAGACAACCCCGCTGACTGCGCATTCCGTGGTATACTTCCTGAGAAAGCAAAGGAGTGATCCGAGTGGGAGGACGCCTCCGGCAGGCTCCATTACGAACGGACGTCAAATACCCAATTCTATTACCAGCTAAATCAACACTCACTAAACTGGTCTGTACGGAAATTCACTCCATTACGCTTCACGCTGGACCTCAACTCATGGAAACTGTACTTCTAAGACGCTTTTGAGTACTAAGCGCCCGAGGGATTCTTCGTAAAACAGCTCACGATTGTGTTTGTGATAAACCTTTAGTTTCGTTTGCCTGATTTATCAAGTTTAAATGCACGAAGAGCAGCCTATGGGCTTTACTCTTAACGTGATTTAATAGGAGCAGCTATTAGAGCGTTAACTCCAGTGATATATATACGGAGAGCAGCTAGATAGCACAACTCCACCTAAGTTTAAAAAAAACACGATGAGTGAACTTCTGATAATGGTTCTTTCTTTAATTTTCTTAGCTTATTTATACAACTTAAAATTAGCTTACGATAACAATAATTACTATTGTGATTACTTACTTTATTATTATTACCTCATCGAAGCCCTCATGTTGAGTCGCGGTCAGTGATCGATATTTCGTCACTGCTTGTTATTTGCACGCCACTTGTAGGTATGTAGATAGATATTTATGTATGTAGGTAGGTATGTAGGTATGCCACACCCTCCCCCTTAAGAGAAAAAAAAATTTGGTTTTTTAAAAACAATCATGAGGCCTTCGTGTTTTTATAATGAGCTAAAAAAAATTTTTTTTTTTTTTAATTATGGAATAAGTGAATTAAATTATGGAATAAGTGAATTAAATTATGGAATAGTGAACATTTAAATTATTAGTTTTTTAAAATCTACTTACAGTATATGTTACATTTATATATTCATTAAATTTGATATTTTTTAATAAAAATTTTTTTTGTTATATTTTGTATGATTTCCGTTAATGCTTTTAATTATAATTTTCATGGATGTGTATTAAATTTTTAATAATATTTATTAATCGTATCTGTTCCTATGACTATGTACGTTTACGTTATATAATGGGCGTAATTTCTTTTGTTATTTTCGAACAAAACTTTATTTTTCAATAATTAGTTGCCCTTAATTTATTTTATCATTATTATGAATGGCCTTAGGTTTGTTGTTTATTCTTATCTCGTATATATATTCTTCTTTCTTGTACTTTTAATGTTTCTTTATTTTTATCTTCTTTCTTTAGATGCGGCTATATTAATTAAATTATTTATTTGGCTTTCTGCAGAGTGCGTCAGACTCTTGGTCTGATATTTTTAATTAATGTCAATCTCCAATCTTTCGATTTTCCTGCTCTAGTGCGGGTTCTACTCATTGGTTGACTTCCAATATTTCGATTTTCTTGCTCTAATACAAGTTCTATTCATTGGTTTACTTCTATTTTTATATACCGCTCCAATATTTCGATTTTCTTGCTCTAATGCAAGTTCTACTCATAGGTTTATCATTCTATATTTTCATTCTTTATTTTGTGCACATTTCTTATGTTTACTTCTTTTACAGTTGCAGCTATTATTTTTTTTTGTTCTGGCAAGTTAGTAGCCTTCTTTCGGGATAGTACCTCTTTAACGCACAGTTGATCAGACTGCGTCGATGTTGGCATTTTTCCATTAACGAGCTTTATTTTCATCGAAATTTAGCAGTAATCTTTTTACAGATGTTGTAGCATGTTTTCAAAGACGTACCCAATAATCTTTGGATTACACGTTTTTGTTAGGAGAATTTTTGCATATTTTCGATGCTATAGTCTTCCATATAATGATGTTTTGTTATATATTTTTATATGTTTTGTTGCCCTTGTTGTATCTTCAAAGTTTGCTTCCATTATATAACGCTTACAGTTTATTTTTTTTTTATTATAACGTATTGAAATGGTATTTATTTTATAAAATTCTGATTTTTTTTTCAATTTTATAAAAAATTATTAACACATATTTATTATCTTATCAGTAGTTTCACTAATTAAGTTTCTAAGTTTCTATAGTTTATTTAGAATTATTGATAATTATTATTTCTTTTTCTTTTTATTATATTTAATTACTATCCTGAGTACCTGTTCTTAATTGATTTTTCCATTGATCGTTATCCATTAGATGATTGATTTCGATATGTTTTCTAAGATCACCCATATTATCAGAGACATACATGCATTTGTTGCATTTGTGAATTAATTTCTCTGTTAACGTTGCTCTTATTTTTGGTCTCTTTGTTATAGTCGAAGTCGAATCGTGCCGATCATCTTTACGATGATTTATTTCCGTATGTTCATTCAGCGATTCTATTGAATCCGCTATAAACTGGCAGTTTAGACAATGAAACATACTTTCGCTCAATTTCTTCGCGCTGCTATTACTAGTGCTGCTATGAGACCTAACATTCCCAGTTGAGTGTGATTTTTTCAAATATCCATCGTTTTTTCCATTTTGATTTGATTTTTCAATGATTACCGTATTCTCAAACGGTATTGCTTTGGTATATTTTTCGTCAATCATAATGGATTCATGGTACATTTTAAGATGTTTTGCCATATTTTCTTTTTAGGCACAGAGAATTAAAAAAAAAAGAAATAATTTATTTACTAAATAGAAGTCGGTTTTCGGAGTTTAAAGTATTTTAAATTGGATTATTATAAGTTCTTGCGAACGAAAATAATGAGAAGAGATCTATATAGAAAAAAATTAAACTTTTAACACTGCACATATTATCTAATATTGAGAAATATTATTTTAAATGATGGTTCTATAAATCTGTATCTATGAGAAAAAGAAATATTTTCCGTCAAATTAAATTATCTATCTATTATTTATAGTATTATCCATATATATATTTATTGCTAAACATTTTCCGTATTCCATATTTATTACTGATGGAAGGAATAATTTATTACAGCTTTGTATCTAGTTCTATTTATGTATTCGATCTACCAGGAAATTATAAAGTTAACATGTCTATCTAAAAATCAAATTAATCTCTAACTACTTGGTTATTCCTTCTTGCAGTCCCAGTTAGTTTTTCAGCTCCCAAAGTTTAAATTATTTTATTTAAATAACGCTCCGTGTTCCAATTGTTATCTTACTATTTTTGTTCCATTTTTCTTCTACAAATTGTTTTCTGGTAGCATTTCAGCGTTTATTGATAGGAATCGTCACGTTGATTGTTATATCTTACCATGATATAAATATTATTTACGAAGTTGTGATAATTTGTCGTTCGCTGTCCGAACAATTTATTAATCTTTGATTGTCACTGATGTTAATAACTTTCCATGCTGTTCTTGACTGTTTGTGGTCTAAAGAACTTGTAATGTAATATATTTTCATCATATTACAGGTCCAAAGAAATTGTAGTTCGGAGGTTGTAGATTCGAAGTAGCGTAAGTACTACGAAATCACGATCTTTTCTTGAAGATTGTAGATTCGATGTAGCTACGATGTCACGGTCGCCATGTGATAAACCTTTAGTTTCGTTTGCCTGATTTATCAAGTTTAAATGCACGAAGAGCAGCCTATGGGCTTTACTCTTAACGTGATTTAATAGGAGCAGCTATTAGAGCGTTAACTCCAGTGATATATATACGGGGAGCAGCTAGATAGCACAACTCCACCTAAGTTAAAAAAAACACGATGAGTGAACTTCTGATAATGGTTCTTTCTTTAATTTTCTTTGCTTATTTATACAACTTAAAATTAGCTTACGATAACAATAATTACTATTGTGATTACTTACTTTATTATTATTACCTCATCGAAGCCCTCATGTTGAGTCGCGGTCAGTGATCGATATTTCGTCACTGCTTGTTATTTGCGCGCCACTTTAGTGGGTCACATTAATCGATGCAATTTGTATATTGGGTAAGGGTGACCTACTCATGCAGTGTACAGCGTAATTTGCTGTATCATCTGATACTACATGAACGACTATTGTTTATCGGCTGTGTTTTGATATTATGATTACTTATTGTGCTAGAACAATAAGTATGTCACAATATTATGAATTCAGGTAGGTATGTATGTATGTTTGTAGGTAGGTAGGTATGTAGATAGATATTTATGTATGTAGGTAGGTATGTAGGTATGTTTATATGTAGGTATGTACATAGGTATGCAACAACATGCTGCCGTTTCAGACATATTCAGCATCTTCAATTAATGGGAGATTTGCCTAAGGCTCGAGTAGAACCTGCTAGGCCCTTTTTACGCAGCGGAGCTGATTTTGCAGGTACTTTTGCAATTCGTTATTCCAAGGGAACAGGAGCTAACGCTACGAAAGGCTACATAGCCATATTTATCTGCATCTAGAACCATCTAGCGACTTGTCAACTGCTACTTTTATCGCCGTTTATAAAAGATTCATCGCAAGACGGGGACACTGCAAGGAACTTTACAGCGATAATGGAACCAACTTCGTTGGAGCGGAGAAAGAACGTAGGGCTCTACTTTCTCAAGCATCTGCTGACGACAGCTACCTATCGAACGATCATGTTACTTGGCACTTTAACCCACCTGCGGCTCCTAACATGGGCGGCTATTGGGAGGCAGCTGTAAAACGTGTTAAATTCCACTTGCGCCGTGCTCTTGCTTGTTTGAACATCACGCTTACCTACGAAGAATTCATCACGCTTCTGGCTGATATTGAAGCATGCGTAAACTCTCGCCCGTTATGTCAATTACCCAGCGAGTCTGATAATTTACAGGTGCTCACGCCAGGACACCTCATTGGGGAGCCGCTCAAGGCACTTCCAGAACCTGACATGCTGCGTTTCAAGGGAACTCTGCTTAATCGATGGCAATCCCTGTCACAGATACGACAATACTTTTGGCAAAGGTGGAGCGGGGAGTACTTAGTCAGCCTCCAAAGACGTACCAAGTGGATTCAACCGGCTCGAGATTTTCAAGCTAAGGATTTGGTCATCATTCACGACGAAAGATTTCCTCCAACAAGATGGAAAATGGGGCGTATTACTAAGGTACATCCTGGACAAGATGGAAAAGTTCGAGTCGCGACCGTAAGAATAACTGAAGGAGAACTTTCGCGACCAATAATGAAATTATGCTTGCTTCCACTCTCTGATGACGTCGTGAAGAGACTACTAGTAACGTAAATTTTGCTCATTAACTTTGTAATTTTGAACTAAATTCGCATTTACTCTAAGGGGGGCGAAATGTTGCAGCCGCAATGACTCGCAAGTATACATCGCAATCAAAACGAGTAAATCTAGTAAGCCTAGATAATGCAGTTCTAACTTCACTTCTCGTTGTTCTCTTTTAAATTTGTTCCATATATTACAATATCATCGAAATAGACAAAGCATTCTAATCCTTGGAGACCCGTTAGAATGTAATTCATTAAGCGCTGAAAGGTTGCGGGTGCACCTTTCAGTCCAAATGGGATTCTCTTAAATTCATAGTGTCCGTAGGCGGTGCTAAACGTGGTTTTTGGCCTATCCCTTGAATCAACAAGTACCTGATGATATCCACTTGCGAGATCAAGTGTAGTTAAATATCGCGAATGCCCAAGTTGATCTAGTATATACTCTATCCTGGGTAATGGAAAAGCATCTCCTATAGTCTTCTCGTTGATTTTACGGAAATCTACTACTACTCGCCAACGTTTATTGCCGTCAGGCCCAGCCTTTTTGGGAACTACTAACAGTGATGAATTCCACGGGCGTGCAAAATCAATTTGGGGGCAGAGAAAATATTAATTTGGAATATCGCCTTCTTATGACTTTGTGGACGCTTGCCAATCCAGAGTCCTTCAGGGGCATTTCAGATAGATTTGGAGTTGCGAAAAGTATTGCACATAGGATATTTCTAGAAACGTGTAGCATCATAGCGGGCAAAGAAAAAGACTGTATTACTTGGCCTCAAAACTATCTTGTGATGGCAAATAAATTTAAAAACCTGTGACCTCATAGATT
This sequence comes from Dioctria linearis, assembly GCA_963930735.1. NCBI lineage: Eukaryota > Metazoa > Arthropoda > Insecta > Diptera > Asilidae > Dioctria > Dioctria linearis. The sequence continues at coordinate 314,952,721 of OZ005741.1, forward strand.
TCCTGGAATAATGGTGCTGTGGACGGTGTTGATATTGATTCAATGCCCTCTGGAAGACAACACGAGTTATTACAACCGAAAAGGAATTCATTCTGTAAAAATGCAGGCAATATGTGCGAATACAGGCTTACAGATGTATTCATTGGATTTCCTGGCTCTTGTCACGACGCAGCAATATGGCGCTCATCACCAATTTATAAAAAGCTTTTAGATGCAAAGCAAAAGGAGATTCATTTACTCGGAGATCCATTTGATACCTTTTTGATGAAACCGTACAGAGATAATAGGCATCTTTCACAGCAGCAAATGTCCTTCAATTACATTTTAACCAGCTATCGTGTCACCATTGAGAACGCGTATGGATTGTTAAAGGGAAAATATCGACGTTTGAAATATTTGCGTATGTTTAAAATGGATGAACTTCCCAAGGTTATTATGGCTTGTCGCGTATTACACAATTTTGGTTTGAAAGAAACTGAACCATCTGAGCTATTAGATGATGACGAACAGGATGACTTCACCTTAAGTAGTGTAATGGAAGATAATGAAACCCACTCAGAAGCCGAAACGAAAAGAAACTATTTGTGTTCACTGCTAGTAAATTAAATAAAGACCTTTTTCGTGAATTCATTTGTTTTAATTTTTCTAAAATTATTTGTTCTATTTAAATATTAACCTTAAAAGTATGTTTATCACTTCATATTTAATCAGTCTTAAATATTTTTATCACTGTTTGTCTTTCATTAAATTAATGAGCTCTTTTAAGAGACCATTCTTTTCTTCGTCTGCGCGGACTTTCCGTTCTAGCAACACATTACGTTCATTTAGCAGGTTTATCCATTCCTCCAAGAATGCGTTTTCCACATCTCTTTGTTCCCGTTCTTCATCGGACCTTTGGGTCAGATATGTAACTATTTGAGTCGTTTTTGGGACTCGATCTTTTCTCTTTTGCGTTTTTGTGCCAACATTCTCGCTTGAGGAAGATGAAGAAGCTAATAGTCGCTCTTTTGGGGTATTAACACTTGCACGTTTCCCGTAAACCTCGTCCATTTCTACAAAGAATGGCCACGTTATTTTCCCCTTCCCAGTTTGTTCCTTCTTTTCACATTTCTTTTATAAGTAACTAGTAAGCTTTTAAATTTGTTTTCGCATTGCCATTGCACGCGAAATTTTCCCCCATAAGGTTTTCTTGGCCGTCACACCAGAGCAGAATCTGTCTTCCAGACCAAGTCTGCAAGATATTAATAATTTGGTTGCCGACGAAGACCAGCTAGCAGGATCATCGTCCGCAAAATCTTCTGCTCCATCCCAGGAAGTCAATTCCTTTCTAAAACCTTCCTTTGACGTTGAGGCAACTGGATCAGCAGTAGAGGGAAGGGTGAACGTTGTTCGCATTTTCGTGTCGTTTGTTTAGATAACTTTTTCTTCTTTACTGGTAAAATAATTTCTTCATCTGCTACCGCCGCAATTAAATAATTGTTATTTTCCAAGTTGACCCTCATGAATTCTACCTCTTCTCCAAGATTTTTTAATATATATTTATGAGCATATAGATTGTCTAGAAATATCAAGCTAAAAACTAAAAAAAGCTTTCAAAAGTAATTTTTACCTATTTGCAGCTTTTCTATTTCATCCTCCGTATCACCAAATTCGTAAAAATTGTTGTTTATCAAAAACAAAGCCATTTTCGAGAGTACTTAACCTCAACTACCCCGGCGAAAATGTAAACATCACATTCACAAATACATATTCACAATACAAATGAAAATCGTTCTGCTTGAATCCGGAAAAATTACAGGCTTTCTTTTATCAGGCCGGAACGAGAATGAGAATTGTCTGCACTTTTTGACATTTCCGAAGGAATTAGTGGAATAGGTTATAAAAAAGAAATACTTTGGAACGATTATTATAAGTATTGACATTTCAATCGAAAAGCATGTAATGGATATTTTTGTTAAAAATTTAATCGTGGAAGTCGCAGGTAGTGATGAGAGCGACGATGAGCTTTTTCGTCGAAGGCGCCAAAAACGTAAAAATTTTTTAGAAATGCTACCGGAAAGATGGAAAATTCTCAAAGTAAACATGTATATGGCATATTAAGATAATGTAATTTAAAGTAAAAAAGTTATGTTACCGGCTCATTTTGGGTTGAAAGATAGATAGATAGAAGATTCATTGTCATCGGTGGAAAATATCGACGGGCAGGAAGTCTTAAACCAAAGGACGGAACGTAAAAGGAAACGCCTTTGTGAAGAGTTATTTCAAAATAAATAACTTAATTCAAGAAGTTTTTTAAAAAATAAAGCAAACTATTTTCAACAACTTGTTTTTAACATACTAACACTAATTAATCAAAGGACACAGCTTATTTGGTGGAATCTTGAAATTCTATTTTCCTTTTATGTTTCAAAATTTCTTTTAAAAGTTTTATTTCGTTCTTCATATAGCACATTTTGCTTTCTTTTATAATTGGAGCTGCTGCCGCTTTCACTTGCATCACTTAAATTGAGTGAAGTAGCTGTGTCTGCTAAGTTATTAGGTGGAATATTTATATCTTCGCGACATCCAAATACACTAACCATTTCTACAAAGTGTTCCCACGTTATCGCTGACTCTCCTGGCGATTTTTTGCGCGCTACATTCCTGCGGTATGTTGCCAATAATGACTTAAATTTATTGAGGCAATCTAGAGCCGTAATATTATTATAACCACTCTCCTTCATCCGCCGAACAAGCTTCGAATAAAGGGTTATCTTTTTTGCCTGCCGCTTTTGAAGCAGGGCTCCATTTCAAGCCTTTCTGTGAGAAAATATTGAGTACCATCATCATTCCATCTAATATCAATTCCTGGACTATGTGAGACTTCATCAAAGTCGCATCCGTCCTGCAAACTTGTGTCACCTAGTTCTTCTCCATTGCACTCTAAAAGTACTCTGGTATAAGTACATACGATCTTCTTTACTTGTTTCTCAATAAACCGCTTACAGAAATCATTATCTAAAATTTAAGTTTGAGGTTATGTTTGTGCTACTAATTTGAATAAGTAATTAGACAAAATTATAAAATTTTCAATTTAGTACCTGTTTCCAATAAGTGTGAAATAGTGTTGTCTACATCAAACTCGTGAATACTCCCATCCACAAGGAAATAAATCGTCACCTTCATTGCCCTGCAGAAATGATTGCAACTAGAAAGTGAATCGGTTGCAAATATCTTTTCGTCAATAAATGTGGGAAGAAATGAAAATTCTGATAATTTTTACATTCAGACCGAATTAGGTTTTCCCGTGTTTCCTTTTTCCGTCCCCCTTTCAAATGTAAAACGAACACAGACGTTACGATTCCTCATTATGTGTTGCAACTTGACCACAGTCGTGTGCGGGTACATGTTTGTTTATTGCTCTGATTCTCGTTGTGGGATCAGATATTCGTGATTTATGAACAGGAGATGCTTTGCTTGAATTTGTAGGTAATGAATTATGAATCACAAGCAATTGAAGTTGTTTTTACTTGATCATGTTATGTTTGGATTATTTTGGGGATTCATAAGACTTGGAATATCATTCCGTTTAACCTGTTTTGAGAACTCTTCTCAAAAACTTAATTAAATCAACAGGGTCGTAGGATGTTGTAGGTAATTACTAAGCACCTGTACTGGCCGGTCATATACAAGTTCCTTTCCTTTTTTTAATGACACTACGGAAAATGGTTAGATGATTATTATTTAATTATTATTATTAATTAGATTTTATTGCGTCCAAAGTAACTATGTACGTCTACAAGAACCTAAGCATTTTGCTTAATTTTATATTGTTGTCTGCGTCTTTAATGTCTTGTGACATTAATAAAATTATGTACATATATATGTATTTAGTGAATTTGTTAATCCGACCGTTACATTATTCAACAGCAACGCAGGGTGCCTTTTATTTTCTCATTTTTACACAGCTTTGTAACTGCCACGTTATTTTGACGTATTGGCTTCTCCAACATATATATTTCGAACTCTATATTTTACAGGACTTCAAAGGTAACTTAACTTTATGAATAGTTATAATTAGCTATAATACCTATAGATATGATACATAGGTACATAAATCCGTCACTTTAAAAATCTATAACCATTGATGTAAGAATTAATACATTTCTTTAATAAGTATGACACATGAGATGCATAATTATTACTTTGCTTTACAATATCTAAAACAATATTCCAAGATAACCAAGTGCCAATTATTTTGTTAAATTATTGAAAAATATTCGTAAACAGAATCGTTTGTATTAAATTAAAATGTCATAATTTGTAAATTGAACTATATTTAAAGAACAGCCCAGCTCAAAACTATTGTAAAACGAAACTAAATTTAAATTTTATAGAACGTAAGAGAAAAGTCTTGCAAATATGTAAAATAAATAATTTATCTCAAGGACAGTTTATACGCTAATTAGTTAATTATGTAAACCTGATAATATTATTTTGTTATTAAAGGCTCTTATTATAACTGCTGTAGTAAGTGTAATCAGTAATTAAAATCTAAAACATTCCTTCCAAACTTATTGTCTGAGGACTATGTCTCTTTCAAGTGGTCTTAAGCTAAAAATTAGACATAAAAATAATCATTCAGTACGTTTAGATGAATACTTGAGTACTTGACTTGAAATCCACGTGAAGCCCAGGTAGGGCGGTTGATTGAATTAATTCCAATTACTTGACTTGAATTTTTCTTGAGTTGAAATTTACGCGTTGAATGAGCGTTTTCATGATATTTTGATTACTTCAAGCATACTTCAAGTATACTTCAAGTATTCATGTAAACGTACTGATTATTTCCCAAAAAGGGTTCTATGTCTGTAACATTTGGAAAAAATGTAAGGTATGCGGTATGCATCACTGTATTATATACCGGATAAATAACTATGTACATCTACACATAGTATATGGTAATTAACCCAGTGAGAAATATTGTGAGTCCTCCCTGACCTGAGAGAGGCATACTTTTAGAATAAAATATGCAATGATAGTTTTTTAGATAAGTATATAGAAGAGCAATTCAATATTCCAGTAAAAGTTTTACTGCTCTTTCTAATAACATCGCCATGTCAAATTACAATTAGGGGGGGGGGGGGGAGCCGAAAGAGAGTACTCCTTTAATAGACCTCTCGAATGCATGCAGTTATTTAATTATAACTATCAGAACCAGCTTAACACAAGCTCGCTGCATGAACACATTTAATAAATAAACGGTCAACAATGCATGCGTTTCATCACTTAGTCGGTGTTGGTATTAGTATGTTAAACTAAACATAAACCAAACACCGGATGAAATGATATGCAATACAACATTAAATAGAAAACATTAAAAGAAAATTAAATAGAACTGAAAACGGTTTTTGAAACATGCTTAGAAACATCAACAGCAAAATGCTCGGCCATATTAACAGTAATGCACATGCGATTAATAGGTTCGTACATGCTAAAGTTAGACCTTGAGGAGTGAACATGCAACACAGATAGCCTTCTCAAATTGTGCCTACTATCACGAAAAGAGAATTAGTCAAGTAACAACGGAGAGTCAATATTTGCATTTTAGAGTTGATGCATAAAAGTTGCATCGACGACTATGCGACGTTTTTCAAGCGAGCTCATATTCAAAAGCTTCAAACGATCCTCATAAGGTGGAGGAATCAATTAACTATTCCAGAGTAGGTGCTCAAGAGCGAAGCGCAGGAATTTCCGCTGAACAGACTCGATGCAATCTATGTGTGTACCGTAAAATGGAGACCAGACCTGGCTAGCGTATTCAAGGAGAGGTCTCACAAAGCAAGTGTACAAACTCAATGTTATGGTGGGATTCAAGAGTCCTGGAAACCAACGTTTGATAAAGCCCAGCATAGAACTTCTCTTTGATACCATGTAGTTTATGTGGGAGAAACAGTTCAATTTATGGTCACATTTGACACCCAAGGCACAAACAGTACCCTCGCGACAGCGAATCGTGGAATCCGAGAGCACATAATCATATTTGATTGGTTTCTGATTCCTGTGGAAAATCATAACTTCACATTTGTCGATATTGAGAGCCAAATTATTGTTTTTGCATCAAACGGAAAATTTGTGAAAGTCACTCCATTCACAATCGCTAAAAGATTTAATCTGAGCGAAAAGTTTAATGTCGTTAGCATAAATCAAGACTTTTTTATCTCTCTAATCTGATCCGATTTAATTTTTATGTACGTAAAACAACAACAATGCGGGATCCATTGTTATTGTTTTACGTGCAAAAAATTTAACGGAATCAGATCAGGGAGATATAAAAACGCAACTAATTCGTTAATCGATAGAATAAAAAACAGCGGGCCCAAGTGACTCCCTTGAGGCACGCCTAAGTGAGATTTCGTCGATTTAAGAAATGTTTGAGGAAACCCACACATTTTAAAGTGTATTACGGAGTTAGATAACTTGTCGAACGCTAAAGTCAGTATAAATACAATCTGTCTGATTTCTGATAGCCTTTTGCATACCCGCCAATGGTATCCGAGAGGAATTCCAACAAGTTAGTCGTTGTAGAACTGCCCGAAATAAGCCCATGCTGGTTTGAAGAAAGCAAATTCTTGCAGGACATTGATAGCTGAGAGTACATAAATGATAGATTCGAATAATTAAGGCATACAAGATAATTTTGCAATAGGCCTATAGTTAGAAATTCCACTTTTACTACCTTTTTTGTGGATAGGAATGATAAAAGAATTTTTCCATAGCTGAGGAAAATAACCACTATTGACCGATTTTTGGAAAATAATTCTCAGTGGAGCTGGAAGGACAGACAGCATGACTTAAAGAAGGCTGGAGAGATCACATCAGGACCCATTGTGAAGTCATTTGAAAGCCTATTAATATGATGTAGTATATCCTCTTGCGCAATTGTAAGGATAGAGAATGAAACGTTATGAGAATCGTTCGTATGAAGTTGTTATTTGGAGGAAGGAAATTTGAAAAATGAAGCGAACATATTGCAAATTTCAGACGAATCATCACTAGCAGAACTTTGCACCTCATGGTATTGGGGTAGTTGTCCGTTTTTTTCTTCATATTAATAAACTTAAAAAAGATACGTGGGTTACGAAATAATTTCGCATTGATACTTTGAATAGACTCATCATAAACTGTAGAGGAAAGTTCTTTGAACTCATTATAGGATGTAAGGAATTTGTGACTTATAATGTCTTTGTCCCTCATATAACTTTTCCACAATTTATTCTTTCTATTTTTAAGATGTTTTAGTTCTTTATTCAACCATGGCGGAGATGTTTTAGAGGACCGCTGTCGGTCGCGGGGAACGTGAGAGAAAAATAAATCGAAAAGAGTTATGTAAAATTTAGAAACCCCATCGTCAACACTATGGACTATGCTGGACAATAATGTGTTGAAATTAATAGAGGTAAGTCTACTGGAAATTAGCCTTTCTAAAATTGAAGAAGTATTGTGTTTCGTCGCAATTAGTAAATGTTTTAGGTTTCAATGCAATATGAAATTAGTAGAACGGGGTCATATTTGTCAAGATTAGACAATAAAACTGGGCTAGGTTCGACCAATAAGTTACCCGCGTCAGTAAAGAAGGCCAGGTCCAACTGCCCACCTTTGCACATCTGCTGAAGCAATTAAAACGAAGGATGCAAGCGGCTTGGAGGATTTACTAATTTTGCGGCAAGAAACACCCTCTGTTGCAATGTTTTTGGATTCGAGATACCTCAATATGTCGGCACACACCGTTTCAGGAGTGACGAAAACACTTGAATGTTTTGGTCCTGTCCTCAAAGAGGTACCAATACCATTCCCTAATGTGAACAGAGAATTAATATTATTTGTTACTGTGGATTCAGAAGCAGGAGTTGGAGTGGTATTATCCACGCATTGGCTCAAAGTTAAATTCCACAGTCGGCAGAACTTCCTGTTCTTTGGAAGTTTTTTTCCTCTTTGTAATTGGATTGCCCTTGTGGTTTCTATTAGAGCGGTTGTTTATGAAACCGTGGTCCAATTTTGGTTGTTGAGGGCAGTCAACGACAGTTGAACTGGAGCAGTCAACCATTTTTTGCTCAATAGACTGAGCATTAAGGTTAACCTTGTCCAGGTCACCTCTGTACAACGCGAGCGTATAAAAAAAAAATAAAAATAAATTTCGAGTCTTTTTTTAACAATTTTAAAGGGGCATGTGGCGTGGAACGCCTTACCACAAACACAATCGCACGCTAAAAACTCGGAAGAGCCATCAAATTCGGCGCGGCAAAAACCACAGCAATCCATAATAACAAGAAGAAAATTAAATTACGACGCGATTGGAAAAAAACGTAGTAAGATAATACAAACAAAGCACGTTATGTAAAAAAAAGTGGGGTTAGCTAGCACTAAAAACAAAAACATAAAATTACACCCAAAACAATATACAATAACCAAACTAGAACACTAAAGACACAAACAAAACACTAAAATGTAATTAAAAACGTTTAAAAACCACTTTAAAAACGAAATTCACGTTAAACACGACTGTCCACCACACTTAACACTTGACAGATGCTACATATGTGGTTAATATTGCCAAAATATACATTGAAGAAATATTAGCGATTTCGTAAAACAAGCTTACCAATCATATTTTGGAAAAATAGGCAGCATGATAAATATTGGGTGCCGCATAAAGTATGTAAAGCTTGTGTGGAGTCTCGCCGATACTGGATGCATGGAAGACGCAAAGGACTTAAATTTGGAGTACCGATGACGTGGAATGAGCCAAGGAATTATATTCATGATTGCTACTTTTGTGCAGTAAATTTGAAAGGTATAAACCGGTACAAAAAGCGCACGTGGTTTATCCTAATATACAATCGGCTAAAGCATCAATACCACTCAGTGAAAATTTGCCAGTACCGATATTTACTACCTTATCAACGGATTCCTCTCGTGATATTGAAATGTTACTGAAAATGAACGCAAGAGTGAAAGTGAATTTAAAGGATGCAGTCGTACACTTCAGAGTTTTTCTCAAGGTGAGCTCAATAGCTTGATCTGCGATTTAATTTTATCAAAGAAATCTTCTGGTCTCCAGACTTAAGAAAAACCATTGCCTTCAACTAGGCATACAAATGACATCTTACCGAATTAGAGACGAAAAAATTCTTCGTTACTTCAGTGAAGAAGATGATCCGGCGTATTGCAACAATGTTCTTACACTTTTAAAATTTATGGGTCTACCGGAATATCGTCCACAGGAGTGGGGACTCTTCACGCACAACTCAAAAAGGAGTTTGAAATGTGTGTTACTGCATAACGGTAACGAATTATTTTCGATACCGATAAGCCACTCAATAAAACTTAAGGAAGAATACGCTAATATTAAATTTATTTTAGAAAAAATTTCGTTTGTTCAACTTTAGTGGTCGATTTAGTGATGGTGAATTGTTTTTTAGGTCAGCAAAGTGGATACAACTCCTGTGTTTGGCAGAGTCGTACAAAAGAAGAGCACTGGAATAGAAAGGAATGGCGGCTGAGAGAAAGTATGACTGTGGAAAAGGCTAACATCATTCATGAACCATTAATAGACTGCGAAACAACATTCTTCCATCACTTTATATTAAGTTTGGGCTAATAAAACAGTTCGTCAAAGCTTTAAATAAGAGTGGCGATTGTTTTAAATATATTTGCCATACATTTCCTGGCCTTAGTATGGAAAATTAAAAGCAGGCATCTTTGATGGTACACAAATCCATACCCTTATAAAGGATTGTAATTTCACAGGCCACATGACTCAGTTATCGAAAGTTTTTGGGGAACCAAAAAGCAGCGAAATATCCCGAAATAGTCTCCAAAATGCTTGAAAATTTTGAAAAATTCGGTACTAATATGAGTGTGAAACTACATTTTTTAAATAGCCATTTGGAAAAATTCCCTGACAACCTTGACGATTACAGTGAAAAGCAAGAAGAGCGGTTCCACAAGGACATGAGGATAATGCAGGAAAGGTACCAAGGGTGGTGGGACGGCCATATGATGGTAAACTATTGGTGGGCCTTACAAAGGGACTGTCCGGGTCAAAATAAAGTAGAATTTTGTATAGAAAACGTTTTACTCAATTATTTTTGTATTTTCTATTTTCATGTGATTTATGCTACATAATACAACAAAACTCAAAAACCAAGCCCCATTTAGCAGATCTGATATTATTTTCGTATTTAGCGGACTAAAATTACTTTAAACCGGCTCTCAAACTCCGTGCCGCAGAATCACTGTTCCCCAGCAAATACATTTTCTTTAGTATATATATGTAGTTTGAAAAATGCGGCGCATGGGGATATCTGTGAGAATTTCCGCCATACATTTTCGATCTCTATAAATTTTCTTACTCTGTGCTCGCACTCAAACAGAGGCGATTTAACACAATTGTGGAGAAAGAAAAATTTTGAGATTTATGAACTAATCAAGAAATAGCAATAGTTAGAATTAATCGTTTTATTTTTCTCTGGCGGTTCGATATCTGAATATCACATGTCTGTGCCTAAAGTTCTTGTCGGCTGTGATTCAACAGCCATATGGACGTTGAAGACATTGTTGAACACTTCTTTCAAATCTTCATACAATAAGTTCTTAAAATCGTCACTCTGCTACTCTGTTATCACCTGAATGCTAAAAGTCTTAACATTCCTAACATTAAATAAAAAATAAATAAAAAAGAACAATACAAAATAATACTTTCTATTAATTTTATTGTCTACAACTTTTCCATTTTCATCTAATGTTTTTCCTCTTTTAAGAGCTTCCATACGACCAATTTCGCGAAGTTCCGCTTTTTTAAGACGCCTTTCAGTCCGAGTTTCTTCACCATAAGCAAAATATTTTGATCGAAAATCGTCCACCAATACTTCAGCAGAACGCTCATTTAAAGTGTCTTTACTTGGTTCTGATATTTTTTCATATGTTAGTAACCTTCTTGAAGTACATCCACTTAGCAATTGCTCTGAGTTAGCCACTAGTACAAAATTACTGTGTCTTGGAATCAGTTTTTCGGTGTAGCCTTCTCTGGGAATTGTATACTTTGTAACTGAATTTTTATTGATAAAGTAAAATTTCACCTATACACTGGTAACCAGCATACCAATCGCCCTCCAATTCGCAAATGTCTGCTTGAAAATGAAAAAAGGTCTGCATACAGGTTTTGTAATGAATAATGAGATGTCGAGGGATAGTGAGGTACATTATCATCTCTTTTCGACAACTTCACTGATGTTTTGGTCCTAATTTTCTCTGTAGCTTCTCTAATTCCATATGGAGCTGAAATTAATAATTTTAATAGCAGAAATAGTAGAAATTAAGGAAAATTACTTACGATCCGTTATAATACTGTCAAATTCTATTTCATCTCTCCAAATAGAATTCGAGAAATCTGATATCACAGCATCAACATAGAACTGCTCACAGTTGTATTGTTTTAAATTAGCTTTAATGCTTTCATCCGTTTCTCTAATTTTTTGTGTGATACGGCTTGGTCGAGTTTTAGCGTGTATCATCATGAAGTCTATATCTGACCCCAAGACATATCCTATATCATAAAAGAAGAAAATATGTAGAGATAAGAATTTATTTTTCTTTGAAAGCTTTTTACAGGAAATTACCACCAAATTTCGCTGCACTAACTAATAACGATCCAGAACCGACAAAAGGATCGAACACGAAATCCCCCTCTTTAATCAATGCTTGATTTGCCATTAGTATGCTCAATTGTGCGTCCATACTCGTATTTCCTATAAATTTACGTTTTTTCAGCGACAGTTCTTTAATAAGATTTCGGCGACCATCGGTAATCTGTTTTTAATCATTTGCATTGGTTAAAATGTGGGGAAAATATAAAATTTATACCTTACCCATCTGCCGAACAAAACATCTTTCGGACAATCTGGTACATCTCTTGCATTAAGGCCCCAAAATTCAATATACCACCAATTAACATCGGGATTGCTCAGGTCTACATTTCCTTCATGAGGTAAGTAAGTGAAAGCCTCTATTTTATTAACTTTCTCTTTCTGGGTAAAATGCTTGTTGTAAGTTTCAACTGTTATTTTAAAACTGACATCTGGATTAAAGAAGCGATTAAGAGTCTTTGAGTTTTGTTTTATGTAGTTCCGAACGCAATCATGGAGCGATGGTATGGTACTCGAATGATCCCATAATTCCAATATACATCGTAGAGATACTGATCGTGAGGCGATTTGTTTAGCAGCTTCTTCACTCGGAAGTTCAACAATCCAAAATGGTTTCTAGAAATACAAAGATAAAAGCAAGGGGACTTAGACAAAAGTTTTGAATATGCTAATTGAAAAAAAATATATTTAATGTTTTAATTTAACAGATAACGCAATTAAAACAAAATTCATATTTGTATCGTTCGAATTTAAGCTAAAGCTTAAGTGAACTTTAACCCAAATTAAGCTTTAAGGTCGGAACACAGCGCGAGCTTTCACGACTTCAACTCAGCCGACATTTAGATAGTTTCGGCGCGGCGTGGTGAATCTCTTGACAGCGTTGACAGCTTTGTGTTCTAAATTTCTATAATCTGGGCATTTTAAGTTAGAAATAAACCCTGCATCTCGCACCAAACTATTAACTTTTCTTCAGACGACATTCACTAAAAAAAATCAGCTGCTGACTGTAAACACCGAAAAAACAATTGCTAATAAATTCAATGAGCATTTTGTAACCAGGGGGCCTATTCTTGAATAACGAAGGCACATTCCGTATTCGTTATACTGTCAAAACCATTCGGAATCGACACGTGGTATTCTTGAAATCCGCATTCGTTATATACCGAACGCAAACCCTTCGTTATTTCACGAGTGGGTTCAACCATTCGTTATGCAAAACGAAGAGTGAATCAGCTGCTTCTTTACGGGTGATAATGGGAGATAAAAAATTTGCGAAAATTTCATATGCTCAAAAAACTAAACTAATTGAGTTTTTAGAGGAAAACCAGAAACTGAAATTTGATAAATATGATAACTCTTTCAGTTCAAAAGATGCCATGGAATTTTGGCAAAATAAAATCAGTATTAATTTCCATACCCGAAGCGTAAAAGAACTAGAAAAGTTTTTTTATGATATTATATTCGAAACAAAGCTAATAGAAAATTTCCAGATTTGGCAGGATTTAAAATGTGTGATGAAAGGAAAATCTGCGGCGGCAAATAAAACATTTGCATGGCACTGGTGGAGGTCCTCCTGCAACATTTTTCTCTATTTAGCGTTGAATTAAGGGTTCAGGAATTCATTAACGATCGACGTAATTGATAGTCCATAGACTCTTTAACGATTTCAGACGCAAACAATAAACAATTCACTGAAGCTAGCCATTTTTTACAAATTATATTTTAAAATATGAAACAGCTGACAATATTCAATTTGTAAATTGACAGATTTAATCTTACCACACTCGTAATGTTGCAAAGCTTTTTCACCACTTCGACTTTATAACGATGAACTTCCGGTATTGGGTATTCAATTCGTTATCAACCCTTCGTTATTTACCGAATTCGTAAAAACCATTCGTTATTCAAGAATAGACCCCCAGTCTCCATGATATTGTGAATTCTATACCATTTGAGCCATACGTTGACAATATCGTGCCAACTTCAACTGCATTTATTTTCAAACAAGTCAATCTTGCCGACATTATTTGCGTATTTAATTCTGTAAAAGGACTAAAATTTAGTATTTCCGAAGATGATAACGGATGCACCTCTCAGTGTTGTGAAAAAAATTATGGATGTAATCATAGTTGTATGATATTCAAGTAAATTGTTACTCATTACATGTCCCAGTACCAGTACTTATACTGGAAATAAATTTACTAATACTGATTCTTAAAATGTTTTCAGCACCAGTACGAGAACTGGTACTGATGTGTACCAGTACTTGCCAGTACCTTCCAGTACTCTCCAATACAACACTCCATTTGCGCGTAGGGAAAAATATTTGTTCGAGACTCAGAGTTGATGCTTATTATGAGGATCTTTTTCAACATAAATCAAAATTGGAGTATTTATTATTAGAGTATATGGAAGAAAGAAGGATATGATATATGAGACGGATTTGGAAGACTGCTACGTCGGTTACATATGATTATGTGAAAATGAATTCATTGGCTTAATAAAGTATTTTTGTGTACACCATTTATGTGTCTTAATAATTAGAGTACACTAGCAAATTCTTAAAGGGTGAAAATTTACTGGTACATACTTGTAAATACTGATTTTTATAAATTTAGTACCTATTTATAGAAACCAGTAATTACAAGTAGGTACTAATAAAGTATTGGTAAGTACTGGGAAAAGTAAAAAATGTTACCTTAGACTAAATATTTTTTTTAGTATGAGTAGTGGTACTTAACTTGTACTGATACTTAAAATCCTACAACTCTGGATATAATAAATGGATCTTTGAGAACGGTAAGTTCGCAGAGCAATGGGTAGAATCAGTTGTAGTTCTAATTAGAAAAGTTGCAGGTACAAAAAAATGTGTCGAATTCAGATATATGAAAAGGGAATAGAAAAAGTATTATAACTGCAATTAGAGGTATACACGGAGAAGAATAACTTACTTTTGTAACAGGAATCACGATTTCGTAAAGCGCATTCTTGTGAGACAGCTTTAGCGTGGCTAACATCGGAAGAAAAATAATGCGTGCATGATATAAAGGTTATACTAACTGTTTTTAGACCTATAGCGTGCATTCAAGACAGTTGATAGAGTAATACTAGCTAAAAAACTGGTTAAGTACGGGATAAAACGGAAGGAGTTAAGATAGTTCGAATCGTTCTTAAAAGGGAGAAGAGAGCGAAGAAAATAAATAATGAAATAAGATCCTGAGAACGGTTCTATTCCTGATTGACATATTAACGATATGGGAAGTATTTTGGAACATGCTAAACTAGTGCTTTTCGTGGATGACGCGTCGATATATATTGCAGCAGAGTATATTATGGCTTCTGACAAAAAGCTGCAATTTGATATAAATCGTTTAAATGTGTGGTTGAAGGAAAATAAGCTTAAAGTGAACACTTCAAAGATAAAATGCATGGCAATAAATTCTAGTTATGATTGCAAAATTTATACTGATGTAATTGAAAAAGTTACTGATATAAAATACTTAGGTGTGATAATACATAATAAGTTGAGCTTTAAAGAGCATTGTGATTATATTGCTACCCCAATTACGGTTTTTAATACTTTGAATACTGTCCGTCAATTTTGTTTACAGCATAAAACACTTTTAGAAAAAGATGGCAGGTGCTACAAAATAATGGAAGGCTTATATGGAATGTGTTGGAATTTATATTTAAAATAAGATATAATTTATTACCGAAGTACTTACTTTCGGCTACCTAGGTTTAGGAATACCAAAACACAGTATAGTGGTCTAAAAGTTTTTTATGAATTACAAAGTAGCATTAAAAATGATAGAAATGTAACAAGTTTTAAGGCAGAAATAATTAAGTTTATGGGATAAATTTCCAGTATGTGTTAATCGTTTTTATTAAGAAAGTTATACCTACAAATTAATAAATCTATGCTATCATGAATATTACTACTAATAAGTTACTAATCAATTCTCCACGCGATAGATTTGTTTTGATAAACATACTTAGTCAAAGTTTGCATTTTGCTAGTCAGGTTTCGAGTGATTTTAGTCATATTTAGATATTAACCGTGTGTGTATATTAAGGACGTTTGCCCAACGGGCTAAATGCTGGCTAAATTCCAGTTTGCATTGGAAATTTAGCCAGCTAATTCCAGGGCTGTGCCAAACCAAAGTGGAATTTAGCCAATTGCTCAGCTGTCACTTTTATTTCAAAAGCAAAGCATTGTGTGGCATTTAAGATGGATTTGCAGGAAATAAACAAGGAAGTTATGGCCATAATATTATTTTCTTGTATTTGTTCATTTTAACAATAAATACTTCTAAAAATCTTTCAAATAAACCGCACTTGTGAAATAATTAGATGAATGTGAAGAAGAAGAATTAGCAAGCTCGAAAATTTACTAAATGGAAAAGTAATAGATTTAGCCAGCATTTAGCCCGTTTGGCAAACGTCCTAAGTGTAAATTTTCTGTAATGGCTACTCTTTGACTGTGCTAAGCTACTTACCACCTAATGTTTGTCTTAAATAACTTTAGTCCTATTTATTATATCGCCAAGGGTGCTCAGTACTCAGTACCTGAATATTGTAACTTTGATATTTTTGCCTTAATCTCGTAACTCTATCTACATCTACCTCTAGTAGTATTAAATTGTATGCAGAACTTCATGGCCTTTTCTACGACTGTTTAACCAGCCACGTAATCCTCTCCTTTCAGAAGTTTTTGTGGTCTAAACTAAAAATTTCTGATTTTCTTACAAAAAGATGGTTAAAATAACTTTTTTTATAAAATCCGTGAGCTGTGGACTCTCTTTTTTAATTTGACCTATCACACCAATGAGCATTCTGTATCCGTCAAAGAGTTATTAGCTCTTAGCTCCGTAGAGGAAAGGAGTACGGAGCTGCTTGAACTAATCACCCTGTAACTCCGAAATGGTTGATATGGCTCCCCCATCCTGTCCTACAATTTTTTGTTTGTAGCGTGCTTGATAAACCGGGCAAGAATAAAAATAAATCTAACAATTAACGCACATGATCAGGATCTTTTTTCTTGTAAATAAATAAATTGGTAGATTTAATTTTAGTATTAGCACATAAGTCATCTACATTGAAATGTGTACTTAAATAAGACGCTATTTACCCTCCACTTTACTATTGTTATACTGTTTAAGTTCTAGTTATATTCAACTTTGTATTTCAAAGTCAAAGTGCATTTAATTTTTGAGCCCCTGATTAAAGCAACGTATAACGCTGGTTTCCACGACAGTACATAGCTTAGCAATTAGCTTACATCATTCATAGCAAAACAAACAATATCTCAAATTAAACAGATTTCAATTAACTCAAATTAATAGCTTATACAGTCATATAAAGTACTTGATTTAACAGTTCAACTACATTGAATCATAACTAAAATTAAATATGAGCAGTAGTGAGATTAAAACCTACATCGATACCAACGCAAATATCAGATTCGATATCAATGTCAACCCTAATATAAACATCAGTCATTAACTATCAATATAGCACCATGGTTCGTATGGCTCGATCTAGGTCTGGATAGATAGAATTTAAAAGAATATAACGGAGTGTAATAAGTTGAGTAAATATATTCAGCATATTAAAGATTATAGATTACCGAATTTAGAATTACAGATTATCGAATATCGACCATGCGATCATATGGAATTATAGCCGCACAGAAGTTCAACGTACCGAAATAAAGAAAACAAGTAAAAAAGCTAGAAGTGGTCTAAGACCAATTCTTATGATACCCTAAATGAAGGCCCTTATGAAATTTTGTATTGTCACCCTTCTGTCCAAGTTTGATTATTGAAGTGGTTTTTCGCACAGAAAAAATGATTATAACCAATTTTATAGAATTTCGTATTCTGAAGAAGTTTTTAGTGCAATAGAAATGTCTTGGACTGATCCTTTTCAAAATATACGTAAAAAACCTAAAATTTTATATGGCAACACCAAGAAGGAGTTGCCCGATTTAGTCCGTTTTTGAAATGTTATTTGCTAGTAAAATGCAAACACCATGTACCATGTTGATGCGTTCTCAGGCAGTGTCCAAGTATATAGTGGAAAACAAAATTTTTGTATGGCAACCCCACGAAGGAGTTGCCCGATTTGTCTCATTTTCGAACTTAATTTTACTTTTTTTTTAAAGTCTGTGTACAAAATTTCAGCTCTCTAGGTATACGCGTTCTCGGGTTATCGTGCGCACGGACGGGCATGCAAAAATCAAAATAATATTATGCGTGGGTGTCCAATCCATTTTGCTCTACGATCATTATTTCGAAGTATTACAAACGGAATGACAAACTTAGTATACCCTATAGATTTCATCTAGGGTATAATAAAATAAAACAGAGACATTTCCGTATGAATTGCACATTATACCTGGTAGGACATAATGCAGTATGTCTTATGCTTTTTGCAGACTATAAGCTAATTCAACAAAAGGGTTCTGACAGCTGAAACGACCGTTGACAGAAGCCGTGTACTGCGTCGAAACCACTGCCATATGTAATATGGACTGCTTATATTACATGTGGGCTCAATTGCTTATGTCAATAAAAGTTGTTACGCCGGTGCCAACATTGAAAAAATTATTTGTGGGAAGTTGAAAAAATAAGCGCGCAGCTCGAAAAGTGATTATAATAAAACGTTTCGAATTTCTGCTTCATATCTAATGAATATATTGCCTTTGGTAAAACAATTTTATCAGTAATAACCCTAAATAATTAATTTAAAAACATTTATTTCGACGGACCCATTTATTTATTTGTTGTTTACAGTTCTCCTCAGTTGGTACTTGGTGCTTAGACCGAAAGAGTCAGCAATATAGAAGTGAGCCCACTTTTTGCAGTGCATTTCCATTAACGTAGTCAGTCCATATTATATATGTCAGTGGTCGAAACCGGATGCACAACAATAACTGTCGCTGAAGCCAAACCGGATCAATAAACAGCTAGTCGGTCTAAATCCCGTAACACCCCAGAACTTGACATACCTATCTCCGTAAACGAAGCAGATCATAATAGTAATAAATTCAAACCCTAGGACCCTGCAAACCGTAAGTTCTGTACATGTAGGGCCGTAAACACCAACGAGGATAATCCTATTGCCTGTGTAAAGATTCTTCTTATCCGAGAATAATCCTGCTTGCTTTGGTCGTAAACACCAACTCGTGTAAAACAATGAGTTTTTTCTTATGTGGCCCACGCAAGGGGCAGTTCTCGCGCCGCTCCTGTTTACCATCTACATAAACAGTGTCACGGTAGTATTGGGTGATCATAAATATCAATATACGGCGGTGCCACGATGGAAGATCTTCCGTCCCTGATTGAAGGGCTCAACACAACACTTGGAGACATCTCCAACTGGTGCAGATCCAATGGTCTGGCCCTCAACCCAGCTAAAACACAAGCGATAAGATACTCCATTCGCGAAAATGTTACCAGAACCAACGACATTCTCCCCAATCTGCGTCTTCATAACCTGATTATCCTTTCACAAGCAAATATGTCAAGAATCTCGGACTTCTTATGGACCCTCATCTTTCGTGGCGACCTCAGATCAGCAGGGTATGCTCACGTATCTATTATGGGCTCCGCTCGCTATACGCGGTCTCACAGCATCTAGGCCAGTCCATCAGACAATCTTTAATTTAACTCATCATGCCGCATTTTTATCATGCGGATGTAGCCATGTACCCGCTTCAGCCCACTGAAACTGAAAAAATAATCAGAGCTCTGAAGGCTTGTGTGAGGTATATTTTCCGCCTCAGGAGGCACTCTCACATCTCAGCGCTTGTTCAGCTGTTCATGCCTGAACCCCTCCCCAAGCTTCTGGAACTCAGAGTGTTATGCGTCATTCACAAAGCAAGATGGGGCTCTCTACCCACATACATAGGTCAATCGCTCTCATGGAGCAACCTTAATGACACCAGAATTGTCCTGCACAGAACCCACACTCGATTTGGGTCTAATGACGTATTTGATCAGGGAGCTGTGCTCTGGAACTCGCTTCCTAAATCAATCAGAAGAATAAGCCCACATAAACAATTCAAGGAGCTAGCTTTGGGTCACCTCATGGCCTCCTAAGTAACTCAATCCATTTCGTATTCTATTGTTTATTATTTTGTGTTTTATGTTTTCCGCTTTATCCTGTTAGTTAGCTAAGTGGCATGTAGCTCCCAACCGCAGTGAGTCTGTTCACTGCGTCAAAGTTAGTTTGCCACAGCTTATGAGTTTTTGTCTTTTTTGTTTTTTCTTTGTCATTATAAATCTAACTATATGACTGTTATCTTAATCTACCGCAATGAGCCTGCTCTTGTTAGTTTGCTAAATAACTTTGTACCATACCAATTATGCCAATCATCTAATATTTACTGGATGTACCTAACGTTGTTACGTAGCTTAAGCTGAGGTTCTTCAATAAGTGATTTTCTATTCTATTCTATTCTATTCGAAATAAAAGAGTATTATGTTTTAAAATAAGAAATATTGAATAAGCAATATAATGAACAAAAGTAGTTTAATTTTAAGTTTTCTTTTTTACATAATATTAAAAAAAAATTTAAGTAGAGAAAGAATTTAAGATCAGTGCATCTAACCGAAATATCGTTGCCACGAAAACGTGCTATTCTTTGTTGTATGCTGTAATTGTCACTCAATTTCAAACTTTGTTCATAAACATAAACATCCATTTATTTGAGCACCCCTGCCAAAGGCACGCCGAGCGTTGGGCACATCATAGCGAGTTACATAGTAGATACATATTATAGCAAAACGAAACATAAACAATTAAGAGCAGTGGAGGCTTAGAGCGCCCGTAGTAGCCCGTTCATCTGTCACCTATTCGGAATAATCCTCGAATAGAAATTTGACCCCCGGAAAATTTCGGAAAAATATTACACCGGTGCAACACGATGGATTAAATCGAAAGTAATCTTGGTTGGTGTTTGTGCATTACACGTGAATATGGATTATTCTGGTTGGTGTTTACGGTCCTAACTGCATATTTGGGGTGGGCCTGCCCCAAATAAATGAACCTAGATATATTTATCTTAATATTCTATTTGCTATACCCAATGCTTATTTGCGTGGCGCTCATGACGGGATTTGTAATAAATAAATTTTGAATTTGAATTTGTCTTGTAACTTCCAAAAAATTATGGCTTTACATACCTCCGTGTTGTCATCATTAGTCTTGACTTTCAAATTGAAGAGTTTTATTATGGAAAATATTTCCTAAAATAAAAACTTGCTTTAAATAAATAAAACGCATAATAAAATTTTAAATTTACAGCTTTCCTGAAGTCAGTATGCTCTTGAGCAAACCAGAAAATATATTTCTTGTAGATATTTGACATTTTAAAACCATGCCATCGATTGACACGTTTCATTTTTCTTCTTCATTAGTCAGCCGGGGCGGGGAGTATAAGCTACAAAAAAAACAATATTATGACTAAAGGCACTTTCACATCAAGACCAGAAACCGAAAAACTCTATTTATTCCACTTTAAAACAAGTTTTTGCACCAATGATTAATAAAATAATGGGAAATAGGATAAACTAATTAAGTCGTGTTGTCAAACTGGTTTTGATAAATTTATGTCATTAAAGAAGCGATATAGATCGAATTAACGCGATAAACTTTGATTTTATTTATTTTATTTTCAATTTAACAATTTACAAATGAGAAAAACTTTATATTAAAAAGAATACTGACAATATAATTTGTTATTTGCATTCCTTGAAATCAGCAGATGTACAGCTGAGTTCCATATTTAAATTATATGTCAAATCTAGCATATTTTCCTCATTATAGCTATAACGTCCCGACTTCTGTTGGCCGCAGCGAACACCAATTTTGCACTTTGAGCAAAGTTAAATTTCAGTCGGAGTCGCAGTCGAAGTTGCAATTGTATCTTGCGACATTCTTGCGACATGTATTTACCATTTGAGCAAAGTCGAGACCGAAGTCGAAGTCGTAATTGTAATTCGCGCCTAAATCAGTGGGCGCATTCACTTCCTCTTTGGTAGCGTAGTCCTTGTCGTAGTGTAGTTCTGTCAAACCGACTACGATCGACTATCCTCCTGAGCGTAGTCGAATGTAGTTGACTATTTGGTACATTCAAAGTGCGGAGTGAACGATAGTCGTAGTCGAGCGTAGTCGTTTACTGTCAAAATTTGGCGGAGTTAACGCTCGATAGTGACTCGTAGTCGACAAAAAGTCACAATTTCGGTGGCAGTGAACGCGCCCAGTGTATATGAACACAATTGCAGTCTTAAATTTTTTTGCTAGCTGCAAGCTGGCTTGAGATTGATCAAATTGCAAATTTCAATGGTTGCCAACTTGAAGGAATTTTGAAAGCTGCCAACTGTGCGAATGTCAAATATCATATGTGAATGGCTTCTATTGGCATATTTTTCAGACACTTGAGAAGTAAGTAGCTATCAAAAATATTATTTCCAAAATATAACTGGAGCCTTTCGAAAACTATCCAAATAGTACGAATTTATCGTAAGTTGGAAAATTAGATGCATTTCTGTCTTTCCTTAATGTCACTTACGAATAAATGTTCTCCCATTAAACAAGTTAATGTTTTCAAATTTCAATAACGGCAGTTGTGTTCAATTCGGCTTTTTCAATCGGATTTAGAAGAAAGCTGGCGATAAAACTGGCTGAAAGTTTCAACTGTGTTTCAGGCATAAGATATACTGAAATACGCCAACACACCACAAAGTTTAAAAAAGCATGTCGCTTTGTTGAGGCCTGTGGGAACGGTACAAAAGTTCTTTCAAATGAAACTAACTTCATTAGGTTCTGTGTTAAATGTCACGGGTATAAGTTTTCTTCCAAAAGTTTAGGATTTGATTTTTAGGATCAAACAACTACATTTCTTATAAAAGTTATTCATAAGAACAGCTTAAATGTTAAAATAAATCCAAAGTCTCTGTGATCTGTGTTCTTTCCTAATAAAATTTTTGAAAGGATTGAAGGTTTGGTTGAGGCAAGTGATGCACCCTATCTAGAGCAAATTTCTAATTTTTCTTTGTTTTATTTTCAGTATATAATTATACATTAGTATGCCTAATACAGGAGATGAATCGCCTAGGCGGTCATGGACAAATAACCAAAATTCCTATTTACCTGGTGCTGCTAGAAATGAACCGATGGTTGACACCTCGTTTCTGCAAGGCGAAATATATGGGATGGCTGGAAGATATGCAAACAGAACGACTCTTTCAGAAAACTACACCGTACTTCCTGTTGGCCACGGAAATTTTCTTAAAGTTTACCATAGCAGTGATAATGAGCCCCCGACATTTAACAGTTACGAATTGTTTTCCAGCAGTTCAATTATTTCTCCAGATACCGTTTTGCCGCATCAAAATTCATTCGACAATTCTTCCCAGTTGCAGAATAATGAAACAACTAACATGATAATAAATCAGCTGGTAACAAACTGGTCTCCAAATTTGACTGGTACTTATTCTCCATTTGGCGAGAACGGAGCGAATAATAATTTTAGTATAAATGGGGAAAATTCAAACAGTCTACCCCAACCCATTAATAAAACTGTTGGTGTTCACAATTGTAGACCAACAGCTAAAACCAATGGGAGTTTTGAAAATAATTCTTCCAAGATACCAGAGGTAAAAAAGAGAATTGTAGCTGAAGTGAAACCTATGAGAATGTCATATTCTGATGTTTTAAGTAAAAATGTTGCTTTAAATTCTCAGAATCTTGCGCAAGCAAACCAAAATCCCAATTACTTGCCTTCAGATGCAAATCAATCGCGAAATTCTAAAGTGCTTAATGAAAAAGGAAGAGGGATATCTCAAATTGTTGATCGAAAAAATGTTGACGATAAGGAAAAAGGTGATCTTAAGACAAGAAAGGATAATCCCATTGCAGCTAAAACTGGGGAGTCAATTCCAGTAAATTTTAATGGCAACCAAAAAGATAAAAAACGGAATAATGCTGAAGATAAGGAATCACCTTTGCCTACACAAAACAAACAGTCGAAGAAGTCCGCGGAATTTAGCAAAAGTAAAAAAAATGTTCAAACGAACAATTCGAGTTCTAAGAAGAAAAGTAAGCGGGATGGCGAAAACGCGGACGTAAAGGTCAATTCTAAAGGTAACGATAAAGAATATTTCTACAATATTACTAAAAATGAAAATGTCGGAGAAAAATATCAAAAAGCCTTCCAACATGGAAATTTAAAGAAGAAACAACCAAACGGTGGTCAACGAAACAATTTGCGTACGGAAAAAATTGTATACTCGAAGAGAATTCAAAAACAAAAAGATGTTAAGTACGAAATGGTTGTAAAATTCTTGGAAAAGTGGTATGAGTACACGTCGAAGATCCTTATTTGGCTCTTCTACTTAATCTACGACATAATTGTTCTTGGCTTTAGCATGGTTGTTGATTGGCTTCAAACGTTTTACGGTTGTATGTGTATATTCTTTGTTAATTTCCGCACGGACTTTAAAAACAATTCTGGTAAACCTCATGCTTGGGTGCGAAATATTTTGAAAAAATTAGATGGCAAATTTATGGAAAATTCTAAGTTTGCGTTCTGGAGAAGTTTTTATAAAAAAAGACAGCAAGAGCCTGTAGCCGATTTTTATAAAAACGGACGACTTCCACAAACGGGAGATGAAGCAATGTATTCGTTATTAAATTGTAAAGGGAAAGATGCTTATAGGTATAAAAAAAATTGATATCAAATTTCCTATTCACTCTTATGTTGCTTTACAGTATTCTGGGAGTTGCCTCAGATAGTTCGCAGGAGCAAATTCGTAAGCATTATAAAAAAATTGCCGTGTTGGTTCATCCAGATAAAAACAAACAACCAGGTGCAGAAGAAGCATTTAAAGTACTTCAAAGAGCCTTTGAGTTAATTGGAGAGCCTGTAATTATTTTTTTTTGTATTTTTTTTATGTTCGAACTATGTATTATACTATTGTATTATACTATTATATATATATTATATTTTATTATATATTTATTATATATTATTTTTATTTTTGCAGGAAAATCGTAAAACATACGATCAAAGTTTGGCAGAAGCATTGAATGCAGAAAAGGCCTGGACTGAGCTGCATGATTTATTATCCCAACTTCAATCAAAAATTGCCGAAGCGGCAAACACTATAAGGTAATACCTATATTTGTCTGAAAACTAACTCTTAGTTTTGTTTTGAATGGGGCGCGCGGAGGTTGATAATTCTAGCCATCTACGATTCGCTATCATGTATATGTAGAGCCCTCTGCTGATTTCAGAAGTTTTATGGAATCTTGTAATACTAGACCTGGTTTCATAGCTGAAACCTTTCGGCAAGTTTGTCTGTTTCATTATTTCCTTTCACATTGCTGTATAATTTTATATGAGTCACGTAGTCAAGGATAGTTACAGTATCGGTAGACTAGGAGCGGTCTTGTGGTCGAATTCAATGCTTTGACTATGCTAGAGCTTCCATTTGAGAGAAACCAGTAGTTAGGTAAACAGAACGATAATTGTATGTTAAGGCATGCAGAAGATACTCAGACTACAACGGCTACATTTATTTTTGATCCGTCCATGAAGATAAATATTATCCGAGCGACATGCACTATATGCATTTATCATGGTTTCCAAGGGGCAGAATTCTAATGGTTCCCTTTTTTACAGCATTCCACTAAAATGTCAATGTGAAATAGTCCAAAACATTGAGACTTTTTAATACACGTTGAAAGATCGAGGTAAAAAAACCGACTATACCTGAAATGTATAACTAGAATCATTCTGCTCAAAGATGTAAACAATTACTATTAATGTAGAATTTTTGTCTTAGAATGCTTGCCAGCAACTTGAAAATACTGTAATTGTAATCTTACAGGCCTTTAAAAATTGGTCGCTCAATTTTCTTCTAAATTTTACGGTGAAGAGACATATTATCAGTCGATATTTTGAGTTTTTAAACTGCATTGGGGTCAATATTTTCCTTATAAGGTCGGAATACGTTTACTGCCAATAATTTTGCTGCCAGTAACATTACAAGGACCAATTTCATGTTATCTTGCAAAAAAATGACATTCTGCAGGTAATCTGATGCAGAAGGTGTTTATTTTTCGTAAAATTCCACAAAAAAATATGCTCCCCAGTTGAAGTTTGATTCTTTAAGGTAAACAGATTGCTGTTCAGCAATAAAAAAAAGTGGCGAAGAGATTTTGAATTTTTTTCCAGAAATACATATAATATCTGCTCTTCTCGGATGGTTCAGTAGTTTATTGTTTTTCCAATGTAGGAGGATAGGTTGTAGTTCCAATGTAGAACGATTGGTTATAGTCACTGACATATAACAATGGACTGAGCGATTTGCTATTTCATGTGGCACAAATATTGTGTTTCTGTATATCACCAGTAGAGCACCCTTTAAAACGTTTACTACATAAAAAACATCTAAAACTCAACCAATCAGATGAAATTTTACACCCGTAAATCGAATTTAATTAAAAAAATATATTTTCTAGGGCCCAAGTGATATTTTAATCGCTTATAAGGAATTAAACTCATTCCGACTTTAATTTTCAAAAGTTATTCTTACCAGAATCCTACGTTTGGGTAAGAGAGACGGAGCATGGTAAATACTATCTTTACCTTATTCTTTCTACGTTGATTGCATCTGTAGCCAACATAAAGACATCAAATGGCATAAGAAAACGTTCAGTAAGCAATATTTTGTGTTGGTAGCTCCAACTCTGCCATAGGGCGAAAGAGAAAACTATAAAACTTGTGCCATTCTTTCCTATAAGAAAATGGCAATACGCTCAGTGCATTGTGTCAGTGGTTGTAGTCCATTGCTTATGCGATATTTCAGTTACATTTTATTTAAGTCAGCAAATCTTGGATAATTGCGACAATCCTTTAGATAACATTAAATGGTGGACTGCAAATTCTTAACTATAGGAAAGATCCTACAGAAATTCTCTATACAAGGTTTTACTTGTCTTGTCTCAGTAACTATTCATATGTATACAGTTTGATCTATTTCTACGAACTCCTGTTGTTGTTTTAATAGCTTTCATGAAAAGTTCTGTACATTATGCGTAGCCATAATTGCTTCAGTTTGTTCAGTTTATTAGTTATTTGCTTGTATACTTTAATAAAATTCTAAAGCTATCTTTACCATCCTTTGTTGAGCATAGATTACAGTAAGTATACTGCAGGCACACTGGACATCATCTCACAAAAATTATAGTTTTATGATTTATCAGAATGTACTCAGCATTTACTGGAAATCACTATTTCACTTACTTACTATAAACTTATGCCAACTCCCATTATTAAGAAACAAATAATTTTCTCCATATTCCCATGTGTCCCATGAAGGTTTGGTTGTAGTTGAAGAAACATGCAGATGTTTGTATCTATAAAGGTCTCCATATATGTATTCTAACTTTTTTTGTATCTTCTTTTTCTCTCAAGACACAAATATTTCATTTTAAATTGACCTGAAGGTAAGAATGAATATATTTTTTTTTTCTTCTAACAGATGTAGCAGTTGTGGACTCCGACATCCAAGAAAGTTAACGGAAAGGCCTCATTATGCCGCTAGAGAATGTAGTTCTTGCAAAATAAGCCATTCAGCACGAGAAGTATTTATAAAAAAAAAAACTAAGTTTTAATCACTCAATAAATTTTCGATTAAATTTTAGGGTGATATTTGGGCTGAAACAAGCGTATTTGGGTTACGTTGGAAATATTTTGCTTTAATGGAAGGGAAAGTCTATGATATAACTGAATGGGCCAACTGCCAAAAAGGAGCATTATCTCATTTACAACCTAATTCGCATATCGTTCAATATCGAATCGTTCGTGGCGGACAACAAAATCAACAAAATCCCCAACCAGAAAAAGAGCGGTCTTCTAATCGAGAAGAGACTAGGTAAATTTTATATTTTTAATTTTAAATCGGAAGATTGCCGACATTGAGGTTTTCTTTCAGTGAACCTTCTCTGGATGATTTTCTCGACAATCTCTATAGCGGACAAAATCCAGCAAACCAACAAAACACCACGCGTCGACGATCAAAAAGAAACTAAAGAGAAGTAGGTACTTTTGTTAACATATTCTGGTTAAGTACCTCATATAAATAATTGTTCCAAATAATACTTCATTTAATCCTTTTAATGTGTAATGTAATAAATATATTACTTTATTCGATTTCTTTAAATCAATTGTCTTTGGGTTCTCATTTATCTGATAATTCAAAGCCTAAAAGAACTTGAGATATTAGCTAAATGCTATTGCTAAAATATATGCTACATACATATTTGCTAAAGTATAAAGAGTTTTTCCAATCTATTTTAATTAATTAATAAAATGCACCAATTTCACAGATTGGTTTAGGAGTTTGGTTTATTGAATGATATCATGTCATGAAAAACCATATTTTTTTCAATCTGTAATATATTGAAAAGGATGGACTTCCTTTTGAAACAATCTGTATATCCTTTGTAACAAAAAAGAAAAGAAAAAAGATTAGCTTAAAAAAATATTTCCTTATAAAGAAAGCTTTTTATACAAAATAAAGAATACCGAGAAAATCCAATTTTGATCATTTCCAGTAATAATATATTTTAGTACAACTTCTGATCCATAGAAGACAATAAGCATTTGAATCTTTTGATATAGATGCTTTAGTTGTTTAGCACAAGATTTTTTAAGTCGTCTGTGGATGTTGCCGTGAACTCCCTTGTGCCAACGTATAATTGGGACTTGTAAGCGTATCTAAAACCTTCGTGTGCATAGTTGGTAGATTTGATTGAAAGATAAAACGCTGAAATTTGATGAGGGTTTAGAATATGTAACAAACATGAGTACATGAATGAAGCTAAGATTACCCCTTTTGGCTCGAAAAGGTTAGTGGTATCGAAGAACGGAAAATGCAAGAAACAATTTTTTTTTTCGTGATGAATGAATGGCAGCGTGTAATAATGTCAACAAACTTGCACTCATTAGAATAAGCTGGCTGCTCCCTAATGAAATCTGCTAGCTGACAATAGAAAAATTGAGCTGAACATAAATATTGGTCCGGCCCGGCTTCACTTAATTTAGCTTGTCACCATTCCTGTTTGTTTTTAAGGGTGGGTATTCTGAAACATACCCCGAAAATCGAGCGAGTAACTTCAAGGTATTGTATATTCCCAAAAGTTGCTAGGTAATTGCAATTACTCTGAGAACAGCGCTAGAAATATAAAATTTGTGTAAGCACATATTTAGCGATAGACATCATCTACATCGTCTGCTGACGCTCCCCTTGAATTATTGCAATTATATACTCATACTCAATACAAGCATTACATACCCAAACATGTTGAAGGATATCTCCGTACAAACGTTGCTCAAGATGAATAAAACTAAAAAATTACTTGATTATCAAGCCGATTCAGTTAAACTAGAGTAAAATAACCACATCCAAAAGCTGTGCTTACAAAAAGGAATGGTACAAAGTTTTTTTTCCAACCATATCATGTTAAATAAGATAGTATTTACTTAAATTGTATCTTTTGAACCTACTCAAGAATCTTCTTCAAGAATACGGCTGTATATCCTGCGCAACTTTTTCTTTTTTAAACAAACACGTCTCATTTGGCTATTGCTAATTAGATATACGTTTGTCTCCTTGCCTAGGAATAAATCAGGGACCGAACCAGTTATGGCTATTTACGAAGAAAGCTTACTTTACTTTTTATTCCAGACCGATTACAGTTTTGAAGCTAGAAAAGCAAGCGCCAGATCTTGATACTCTTTTTCGAATAAAATATAAAACCAGCTCGGATTTGTAATTTTTCTAGTCAATAATAGCAGGTTTCAAGGCTGACTATTTTTTTTCGATCAATTTGGATTTTTACTTTATGAAGTGGTTAGTAACTGGTTGAAAGAACTCTGAAATTGTTTAGTCAATTGAGGAGTTCCGTAAAAAACTGACAAATAATGTTTTATATATTTTTTTTGATATAAAATTTATCCGAACAAACAATATATTTCGCTAATTTTCTTCCAACAAATTGCAACAGAGATCATTCAAAATAATATTTATGGCTTATACCGGTGCCGCGTCGTAGTGCCGACAAAATATTTGATGAAAAGCGAATAGAGTTTCCATATCCGAATTATTTTTAATGGAAAAGAAATTTATTTTTTCAACTCGGCTTGAAAAAAATGCGAAGCCAGCTTGGTTTTTTATACTTCCTTGAAAAAATAACCAGCTTCAAAACCAGTTACTTCCAGCTCGAAAAAAAATAATAAGCCTTTCAGCTTAGTTTTTTAACTTTAAATTATTTTATGATGGAATTAACAGTTTTAGAAAACTTTTTCTTAATAAAATTAAGGTTTTACAGGAATCGAAACGGGTCTCACGAGAAATATTTCGGGATATTCCACTAAATTGCACGATCATAATTTATCCCAGCTTTTTTTGTTTAAAACTTTCAAAATACCAGTTATTTTCGGTCCCTGGAATAAATTGCAAATAGCGAATCTGAGTTCAGATTCGGGTGGCATGATATTAATAGCGAACATAGAAATACTATTCCAACTATATAACTACGCTTTCCTTCCTGTCCGAAAGTCACTCAAATTAATATTTTTCTTTTTAATTAACAACTTAGATATAATTACCTGCGATTATCCTCCACCTCCTTCCATAGAGTCCAAGTAAATATAATTGTTGACATTTGTGCGTGGAAAGCTACCAAGTTTTACAAATAAAGCTTGTTGGTTGTGTTTGGCGTTCTTTTGTAGCAACAGTGCAGTGAACTGGATAGCGTGCACTAAAGAACACAACTAATATTATAGTAAAAAAAAAAACTACAGTCCTTAAGGATCTAGATCACTCTTCAAGGAAAAAGAAGGATGCTTTTATATTTAGTTATTTATTAGTCCGCGTGATAATTGAGACTAATCTACAGTACAAATGGGCTTATTTGTGTTGATGTTTAGAAAATCTCAATTACAATTTACAACAATTATCGCGAATTGTAAAGAAATAAAAATTTTTATTGCCTTGTTATTATGCTAAAATTTGTTGATAGATGTCCAACGGCAGATAAATTTCAATTAAAATATTGAGATATAAGGAACTTACTTTAGTGCTATCAAAGTAAAATATTACATGCTGTATGTCCAATAATAGAGTATTTTTAATTTTTTGGTAGGCTCTTTAATGCTATTAACACTAACACGCACTGCAGCTAGACAAATCCCCTTTACAAATTATAATAACTCTATTAGCAATACACAAAAACTCCAAGAAGTTGGCAACGAATATTTCAGATATTAAAATTGGATGATGCAAAACCCTAGAGAAATATTTCCTAAGCTATGAAACAGACTCTCGCTGATACATGATAGCTCCCTAACTTAGTCCTAACGTAAAATATTTGCAGATTTGAATAGGTCCTGTCGCCCTAAACTACATACTATTCATACAGAAAAATGATCTTCTGATAATCCTAGGCTTGCTTTCTTATCTTCCTAACCGTAATACAATTTTTATACCTTTCTTAACAAAATTATTTAAAAAAAATATATCTTAACCAATTTTAAGAATCCTATTTAATTAATACTATTTTATTATTTTGATAAGTAAGGTATATAGTAAGTGTAACTTTTGGGAATGTAAAGAGCTCAGTTTAAAAATATAAAATAAATATCTAGTCACTATTTCATAAGTTACAATATAAAACATTTTAGAGAATCGGACCAGCACGCACACATGGATTTCTGATTATGAAGTATTTCTCGAGGGTTTTGGATGATGACGAAATCCAGAAGTGACAAAATCCAGAAACGACAAAGGCTAGGAAGTACAAGAATGAATGTAACTTCAATTTATATTTCATTATTACTTAAAAATTGACTTTATTTGCTTTTAATAAATACATATGAATAAAGTTGCGTGAAATTTGCTTTAGGAGAGTTGCTCCGATCAGTTCAGCTCTAAGAAGGGCCCTAAAAAATTGCTTCGACTGGAGACGAATTGTCCAGTGTCATGCTACTGGTCTCGAGTCGAGTGTATATGGTTTGATACATCAGATTCAAGTTCAGTAATAAATAAGGCCCCCGATCTACTTTTTTTATATCCTGTTACATGTGAAATTTTCATTAACTTCTTCATGGGAGTAGTGACCTACATAAATGAAAAGGATTTAAAATGATGTATTTCAAGCATACTAAATGAATTACGTGTATGTGTGTCGTCCAGTGATGCATTTACATAATTTACAAAAAAAAATTATTTTCAGGAGGAAGTAAATAGAACAGCGAAAGAAATACTTGGCTTGCTGGAGAGCACTTCATATAGGATTCGAAGGAGACCACAATATGCTTAAAACTCAAGGGGTCATGATCTGTTCAGCCTGAAAAACTCACTCAATATGTACGCGCCATTATGGACTGATAATTTGGCTCGATCCCTCAACTCATTTCAGGACCTTATTTATTTATCACCTAAATTTAAATTAGAGTTAGATTTGAGAGAATTATTAATATTATATTATTAAATATTCATTGCTTTTAAGAGAAATGATATATTTCGGGCAGACAAGACACTAAATAAGGAACACAGTTCCTGCGTAATAAATGAAACAAGAGCAATATTCATGATATGTCATTAAAAGAAACAATACTTGTTTACTTGTTTTGTATGTATGTATGTAAGCGCCTATAAAAAAAACATGTTTCGCGGCCAACGCAGATAGCTCCTTTCCAGCGAAAATATAATTTTAAAGTCGTTATTTAATAGCAAATAACCCTATTCCCCTATTCCCTAAACCCGAGGCAGCTACTGTAAATAATGGCGGAAATGGTTAATGGCTACAGTGGAATTTTTCCTATCTCGAATCTCGAGTCGCTCTCCCTCTCAGTTTGCTTCTAGTGGTCGGACTGTTAGATCAACAAGTTTTTTAAAGTTTTTTTTTAATTGAAGACGACAAATCGACTTAGAATAATTTGAATAAAAGGAGGAAATTTGGAATTCAGAGCTCGTCGAGTTTAAAGTGCAAGTTAAATCATTTTTTTTCCAATTTTTAGTGTTCCGTACAACAAAAGAAAAAAAACGTAATCATTACAAGATCGCTCGTTCGTCTGTCTGTCTGTCTGTCTGTCACAGACGTTTTTCTCGGAAAAGTGCGTGGCGTAAGAATTTGAAATTTGGTAGAAAGTTAGGTCTTCATAACGTGCACATACATCTTTTTTTAATTTTTAATTGGGGTGTGACCAAAAAAAAAACAAATTTTATTTTGTAGCGTGTGAGTTATCGTTTAAAAGGGCTACTTTCAAGGAATCAAAACATATGTCAAACATTTTTGGTGAATTGTTTATAAGGATATGCCCGAAATGTGGCAAAAATATCGCTTTTCCCGTCGTGATCTTCTGGGTATGTAAAGCTCAGGGTTAGTAGGCATTAATAACAGGAAAACTGCAGATTTTTTCGTCAGTTCATAGTTGCTGGCAAAAAATGTTTTTTGTGTTAACTTACTAAGATAACTTTTATCAAAACGTCAAACTTTTTTAAAACTACTTTTGCGCCCGTCTGTATGAATATTATTCAGTTATCATATGCAAATTTGGATTAGATTCAAATATCGTTCACCTGTTCGTTGATAAAGTTCTGGTTCTATTGCTCGGTCATCCATTTGCTCTGCTATAGATTAACGGTCTTGTGAATTGATGGAAATTTATTAAAACAAGGGAATTGGCCTAAGACGATACCCTAGCCTAGATGAATGCCCGTATGTAATTTCGTATGGTTACCCCTTTATGCAAATTTGATTGTTAAAGTGGTTTTTCGCATATATTTCTAGAACAGTTCATGGGACAGTAAAAATGATTATAACTAATTTCATATAAGATTATATATTCTAAAGAACTTTTCAGTACAATAAAAACGTGTGGGACGTAAAAAACCTAAATTTTTGTATGCCAACACTAAGAAGGGGTTGCCCGATTTAGTCCGTTTTTGAAATTGTATTTGCAATTTTTCTGGAAACGCCGTGTAAAACTTTCAGCTGTCCACGTCGGCGCGTTCACAGGCAGTGTACAATTATATAGTGAAAACGAAAATTTTGTATGGAAACCCTAGGAAGGAGTTATCCGATTTGAGGTAATGAGAGGAGTGACAGACCGCTGTTCAAACGAGCGAACGTGAAAACGCCTTGAATTAGCTCGCTGAAATTTTTTCACAATGTAACTTTATTAAAAAAGTAAGAACAAGTTCTTAGATGGGGGAAGTCGAGCAGTTCCTTCGTAGGATTTCCAGACAAAAATGTGGTTTTTCACTATATAATTGAACACTGCTCTGCTTGAGAAGGCGTTGAACTAGAAAACTATACACGGGGTTCTCGTAATAATTATAGATCTAAGAAGGAATCTTAGTGTGGTGGAATGCTCTAGAGCAGGGGTGGGCACGCATGAGGTCACTGAGAGCCACATGCGGGTTTTCCATATATTATGAAGAGCCGCACCATAGTATTTAAGTTCAAAAAATTGAAATTATACAGCAAGCAGCTCTCTTCCCCATGATAGGCATCCCATCATTCGCAACACTTACGAATGTATCATGAGGGAATTCAAAGCTGTACCTTACTTCGTCAAGTGTATATTTCTGAAATCGACACCGCGAGTTGCATCAATAAGAGCTACTAAGACTAACATTTTCTTCCTAAACATTTACGTCTGTAGATACATAGAGGGAAAAACGATGAATTATGGAACCACTTCGAGAGCTAAAAACTGATTGCTGTACAATATGACAAATCACACATCAACAACCTATTTTAAAATTTTTTAATAATTTCAGTTGTACGAAGTGACATAGTTAGGAACCTGAGCGATCAATTTATGCAGTTTTGTACTATCGGGATCCAAAACTTTAAGCACTTCTTTTAAGTTTCTTATAATAATTCTTCTCCATATGGACGTCTGGCACAGGCAATATGCCAAGCTATTAAAAAATTAAGACAAGAGTCGTTAATGCTTACGAAGCCCTGGTTGCAATGATTTAAGTTTATTTGTTCGCAATTTTGAATTAAGTGGATATTGTGTCTAAAATTGGGCATGACTTACTCCGTAATGTCGTGTAATGTACAATTGCAACTTTACAAATAAGACACAATGGCTTTCCATTATTATCAATAACAGCTAATTTTTCGACTTACTTTTTTTGAAAGGTTATGAACAAGTTTATGGAAATTATAGCGTTTGAACAAAATACAAACAACTTTTATATGAAAAACTTCTGCAGTAAGACAAGGTAAGAAGACTGTGGATGTCGTCTGCTGAGCTGACCGGCCCGCTGCTCTCTTTTTTCGCTTTGTTCATGGTTTGTGTATTCCGGGGGTTATTGCACAGCCAAAGCCCTTGAGAATACATTACAAGCCATGAAACAGACTCCCTCCCTACCACATGCGAGGCCCAACGGAGTCCTTACATTCTAAAATATTTGCAGTGTTCTTATGGAAAACTGACAAAAGTTTCATTTGAATAGCTCCTCCGCCCTAAACTACTATTCATACAGAAAAATGGTGTTCTGATATTATTAGGCTTGATTTTTTATCATCTGAATCGAAATAAAATTTTTATATCTTTCCTAACAAAATTATTTAAAAAAATTTATCTGAACTAAATGACTACGTCATGGCATGCCGTGGGCTGATGATATCGAATGTAGTTGCCTACAGATTCGGACTCCGGCTGCACATACACACATGCAACTATTACTCAGCTGAGGGTTATTGAGCGTAAAATGGTAAGGTTAGTTTGTAATCAAAACTATTTTATTATTTTGTTAAGTAAGGTATATAGGAAGTGTATGTAGCCTTTGGGAAGGGAAGGAGCCAAGCTTTAAATTACTAGAAGACTATTTTGCTGTATGGATAGTAGTTTAGGTCTATAGCATATATAAAGTCAATGTTTGGCACTTTTCCATAAGTATCAATATACATAGAACATTTTAGAAAACGGACTCACAACGCATACATTTAGATTTCTGTTTCATGGCTTGGGAAGTATTCTCGAGGGTTTTGGCACAGCAACACTGAATATGTGTCTTCGGCCTGTATACGTGAAACTACGGATTACATAGTCCCGAGACTAGACATTGAGAAATCGTTCTCTCTCAACTAGCATTCCTAGAAGAGTGGAGTGGAATGATCACTTTGTGGCAAATGACTCTGATATATGTGTATATGTATGATATATGTCTCTTTACGGACGGATCGAGAATGGATGAGGGAGTAGCGGCCGGCTTGTACTCAGCATTTCCTCAAATACAGAATTCGTGCCGGCTACCGGACTATTGTAGTGTGTTCCAAGCGAAGGTTCTGGGCTCTGGCTATATGCAAAGCAACAAAGCTGCAGGTTACAACGTATGAGGTACCTAGCGATCGAATTGCCAGGATTTGTATTGACAGCAAAGCTGCAATCACAGCTCTGGAATCCAGTACCATTAGATCGCGCATAGTGCAACGGTGTCGCGGTGAGTTCAGGAAACTGGGTGCTAACAACAGGGTAATTTTCTGCTGGTTGCCTGGTCAAAATCACATACCTGAAAACGTGGCAGATAATGCTCTGGCCAGAAAGAGTTCCGCTATGAGTATATGTCTAGCAGAGGAGTTCATAGGTCGGCCCATAGAATCAGTGAAGAGGACTTTAGATGTACAAGCCTCTAAGCTGGAAAATTGCAGATGGGGAGAACTATCCACATCCGCAATATCAAGACAGTTTTAGCTCGAGATATTGTGGAAATGGCTAGTCCCAAATGTTTTAGTTTGTTGGAATACCATTTATTATAAAAAAAAATCACTCGTAAGACGAATCGTTCTAGAAATAATATAAGCAAAAAAAAAAAACTTTAGCTACCTGTCTAACTTGCACATTAAAAAAAAAACAGATGGATGGCTACATTTACGAGCAGCTAGAGTATCACCAAGATTGGTCTTATATCAGTTATAAATTCTTTTCTAATTTATTTCTTTTATATATACCTAACAACAAGAACACGACTCTCGAAGGAAGTGAAGTAAGGTGAGGAAATAAAGAAAGATCCCTTTAGAGCTAGCGAAACTTAGAATCGGTCGCTTTATAGAAAACTGAAACTGCCTAATGACAATAGTAGGTGGACGATTTCTCGTCTAAAGACTGAAATTCAATGACAATAGTGACCCAATTGCTGCTAATCGAACTTCACCGGTACATATGAAAAAAAAAATATTTTCCCAAGCTGCCTGCAATGATGGAGTAGAAATTTTTGGGGCTGCAAGTTTACAATTTGTACTATGACTGCAGGCACCAAAATATTAGGGCTAAAATGGGAGGATTCTGATACTGTGTAGATCATAACTTTTGGACAATTTCGAATATGTGTATTCTATCCGATTTTCATAAAAAATGTGTATGTGTTTTATGGAAAAGAACATTCAAAAGGTTAAGCTTAGAATGATGTCGGATTGAAAAGTGCATTAAGCGAGGTTTTTGTGAATAGTGTAAATGTTGCTGAATTAGCTGGCGTCTACATGGAATTAAATTGCTTTGATTTGTTAACAACATTTTTTCTGATTAATTTTTTATTTGAACAAATATTTATCTAAAATAAAATTTAAAAAATATCTTAAAATATATTAATTATAACAATTATTACACAACAGTTATTTACATTTGTAAGACATTTGACTAGGAATTAGTTGCAGTGGTCTTATATAGAAATTCTGTTGAATTTTCTTTCGCAGAATGAATCTAGAGACGCCGACTAGAAACATTCTTCTTGCGAAGTAACGAATCACCGAAATTAAATTTTTAAAATTCCTTTTTATTTCTTAACAAAATTTGAAACTTATTTCATAGTCCTGAGATCTTGTGAGCTTTTAGCTACCATCCATTCGAAACTGCTTCGATCTTTGTCCTTGGAAAACTTTTATTAGTGAAACCTGATGGAGAAAAGTTCACATTGATATTAACGGGATGTAGTACGGGCATTGAGCAAAAATTCTTTTCTAATAAATCTATTCCCTGCATGTATGGTAATAGAGCGTCATAGTCTATGTTAAGTGGAACATAATATGTGCCTTGGCCATGTAATGCAAAAATTGGCACTGCAAAATGCCTGCTGCTTCCATTTATATTATTTTTCGTAATTAAAGGTGATTCAGATTTGGATTCATCGATTATTTGATTGCATTGTTTCGAATCATGAATTCCAATTTCCGGATCATCGGCAGGATCTACTTTGCGTTTCTTGCAGCTATTATTTTCTGGCTCTGATTTCGGACGGTCTAAGGTAATATTTTCACCTTGATTTGGAGCTATACTACTATAATCATTTGTTGAGTCTTCGTGTACATGTGAATCTTGATTGAATCTCTGCTTTATATGATTTTTATATTTGTAATTATTATTGTTATGCTCAATATCGTGAGATGATTCTGAAAAATTTCTCATTCGCACGGATTTTAAGATGTTTTCAGATGGATGATGTGGAGGAGATGAAATACCATTTTCTTGAAGGTGCGGATGATCTCGCGGCGAATCAAAATCATGATTACTAGAATCATGATGTACTATAGGTGGGGCAGTCGATGTTATAACAGGTGCCTGATGCGGTTGCGTTCGAAAACTTAAATCTTTCACATCATTATGATCATTACTGTTACTGTGATCAATGTCCGATGTTAACATATCACGCAATTGTGATAGCGGTGCAGCTGGATGGTAATTATGTGCTGAAGGACTGCCACTTGAGGCGCTAATAGAGTCTGCATTACATCTATTTTTGAAACAGTCACCTGAAATTAAGAAATTCCTTTGAGTTTTGTAATTAAAATAAATTTGGATTATGTTTAATTTTTACATACTTTTCATTATTTCGTCGCAATGCTCTTGCAGGTGAGTTATTAAACGGTAACAAAAATCTTGCATATGACTATCATAGAGGAACTTTGCGGCTTCTTTCATACAATCGGAATAGCCCAGTTTATATTCGATCTCCTTGTGCACGCATTCGTTTTGTAAATGCTTCAGATGTCTTATTGCCATTTCAATTATTTCGGTTTTCTCTATTCGACCTCGACCCTTGCGCTGATACTGCGGTGGTATCAGACGAGATAAGTCTGCCAGACATGAATTCATTCGATCTCGTCTTCGCTTCTCGATAATACGATGTGATAGTGGATCTTGCTATAATATACATAAACATATAAATATTATTCATTTAGTTATGAAAATTAATAGATTGAATTGTTTTAAATGGAATAATTTAAAGGTCAGAGATCAGGTATACTGGTATATGTATGTGGGATGGGATCGAGGCTAGCCCATCAAATGAAAAAGTAAAAGCATAAGTTGAAAATCGAAAAAAGCAGCTGTTGCCACAGTGCCTAGAGCACAGAAATATAAATCATAGTATTAAGGCTCGAATCTCAATCGCCGGTGATTAAATAGCTTTTCCGATTCTTACAATATGGCTGCACAGTTATTAATTTTATAGCGGTGGTAATTAAAGATGTAAAAGACGGACATCTGAGGGCAGATTTCATTTCAAGATGATAGAATTATGGGATTTAGGCTTGTTTATAAATGAAAAATAAAATAAAAAGATAAGTGGGAAAAGCTTTGGTGACCCAGTGGATAGGGCATCACAAGTATAAATCAGATAATTAAGGTTTTAATGTCGATAGCCAGATCCACGGTTCAACTATTTTTTTCGATTCCCAGATGTATGAATGTCTTACATGAAATGGCCAAAATATCGGACTAATAATCATTTATTGCAATTTGTTTTTATTGCATTCATTGTTGGAAAATAGTATTAATTGGAAATTAGGACAATTATATTATGTACTTACTCGGGACGTTTTCCCTCGTCTTCCCGTAGTATATTCAGTATCATCTTCACTGTATGTTGCTGTCGATGTGGAAAAATTTAGTCCAGATTCTGTGCAATAGGGAAAACCAGATACAGCTGCATCGCTGAAAGGAAGTATAAAAGAAATTGAATTAATATAAATTAACATAAAAATTAATTGTGTTTGTATTAATTTCGAGATAAATCACGAACGTAGAAGTCGGGGAGCCAATTATCAAACTACGAGACCCAAATAAAATGAAGAGAGTTGAAATGAGTAGAGGGATAGAAGACCAGGACAAGTAATCATTTAAAATCACTAACATAACATATTATATGAACAATACTTAATAAAACTAGAGTGAATTTCATATGAACTTGCTATCGAAAAATATAAAAATTTGCAAAATATATAATATGCGTAGTGTTAACAAATCAGATAGCTTATAAGGTGTGTTTAAGGCTATAGTCGTCTAATGGCTGCGTATTTGTTCGAGTTCGGACAAAAATGTGCCAACAATTCAAAGCAACTGAACTGCATAATAGCGTCATTCTTTACATACGCATAAATACGTGCGTTTACAAACGAAATGTTGCGAAATGCAAACGATCCGATTTGATTGGGACTTTCACATTAATCCGCAATTGTATTCGTTTGAGAATTACTCTGTGCTTGAATAGTTTTTTTTTATGTATTTTTAATTAAGTAAGGCATTTAACAATTGTATCATCATGATCGGGTGTTACTTCTATTGCTTTGTGATACTGATAGTCATAATACCAAATGTACACTCAACAAGTTGTCGGGTTCGTAAAACGAGTTGATTGAATATTTTTTCCATTCACATTGATCCAATATTTGCCACCGGATATGGTCTCATGAAATACGTTTAAAACGGGACACTGTAAATATCTGATCCTGCAGAAGTTTTGGCGTTTAAGGAGCCTTCTTTTTTCTAGTTTCTTTTAGTGGTTCGATCATGAGGAGAAAATTCCACCATTACATTGATTATTTATTTATAGATGTGCCCAGAATCATTGACGTCTTAGAAAGGAGATGTCACTACTTGTCTTTCGCATGTTGTTTCCGACTTTAGAATTTTTAATAAAAGAATTTTCAATGACTGGGTATTATTTTTTATTTGGATTTTGACCAGTTTTACTTTATATGCTGGAAAAGTTTTATTTGTACCACGACATGTACATTTTTTTCAAGTAGCGACATCTCATTTCTAAGACGTTAATGATTCTGGGCACATCTATAAATAAATAATCAATGACCATCACTTTCTTTACCATATGCTCCTACATTTATGGCAATAACCTTATAATGTGAGGTCCGGCAACAGCTTCTATTACATACTGTTGAGAAATATTACTTATAAGGAATGGAATTCTCCAACTTTTTTCTTTTTACTAGGTTTTCGCTCATCCAAGGTGCTCTTGGCTTTCGACGTAAATAGTAAGAACTTAACATGAATAAAATTGTATCCATTTTTAATAAGGAACACTACGTCTGATATTTAACACAGCACGTTTAATACTGAAATGATGTAAATTTCGTTTTTGCATCCTGGATCTCATTCAACTTTTGAAATCGGACGAATAAAATTACCACGAACAAACATCCAGTGGATGTCTAAAATAAGGCATGCAGTACGTTTACATGAAAACTTGAAGTATGCTTGAAGTAATCAAAATATCATGAAAACGCTCATTCAACGCGACGCGTAAATTTCAACTTAAGTAATTGGAAAATTAAATTCAAGAAAAATGCAAGTCAAGTAATTGGAATTAATTCAATCAACCGCCCTACCTGAGCTTCAAGTGAAGTTCAAGTCAAGTACTCAAGTATTCATGTAAACGTGCTGATGGTTTTCACATGCGAAGTTACTGTCCCTAGGTAACCTCGTTTTCAACCGTTCATCCTCTGTTGACATACTCACTTGTCTACTTACGCCAGTACGGAGCCGATTTCCACTCACTTCAACTTATAAATTATTGTATCAAGAGGGGATGAGAAGCTGAAAACGGTTAATCGTGGCAATAACTTCACTTGTGAAAACCATGTGTGGCTCAAACATATTTTTACTGGACTACTAAAAAAACAGTGAGGGTTACAATTTTTGTTGTGGATGCAAATATAACGATTTTCATAGATTTGTATGTGAATGTTTAAAAATGTTCTGAATGAATATCAGAATGAGAAAAGAAACGGAGGTTTGATGTTCTCAAACTAGATATATAGAAGAAAAACACCTATGATTTTGTCTCAATAAAATCATACAAATATAGAAAGAGTTTGTTTTCTGTAACCATATTTTTTATGACAATCAACACGAGAAAAAAGGCGAATGCCCATTTTAGGGCCGAAATCAACAGACATGAGAGATGTCTAAAACGATGCATTATGATACTCTAAACATATTTTTTAACAATGTTTATTTAAATTAAGCGGGGGAAGGCTTGTGGGGGTAAAGGCGGGAGAATGCTGGGGCCGGCGTTAAAGTTTGATCTAGTAGATTTTGGAAAATCTTTTACAGAATCGAATTCGTTAGGTGGTCCTGAGAAGAAGTTTGAGTACCCATACAAAATAGCCATCGCCATACTCACTTTTTTAGTATCATTTCTCTGTTCGCCTTAGCCCCTTACCAGCTACAATTCGTAGCAGAAAATTTTTCGCTGCATATTTTTAGGATGCTGGGTAGGAACCCCAGCCGTGGGGGGGGGGGGTTCCATACCGCATATTCCATATCAAATTAAGGGTCTCACCGAGTACTATCGGATGGTCTACTATTTTCCTGATTCAGAAAATTTGTCATCCACTTGGGTCACGTATACCCCGCTACTACATTTCGCATTTATTTTTGCAGTTCGTTCTTCCTTGGCCATTGGTGCTCTATTTGTGAACATTTTTCTCATAAGAACATCGTTAATAAAATATGTTCAGAGTATCATACTGCATCGTTTAAGACATCTCTCATGTCTGTTGATGTCGGGCAAGAAAAATATATACTTAAGAAATGCTTCCAAAAACGAATAAGATGATTATTTTTATAAACTTAATTATTATTTAGCCCCTTTTGATTTCAATATAAAAGATTAAAACTTATTTCAATTAGCTTTAACTTCATTGCTCTGTACATGTCTTATTTTTAATGCTCACTCTAACTGTCTGAGGTGTGTTATAATTAGTTCCATTTTCGGGCCATCTAGGCCACAGGTAGATAGGTTCTAAAAATAAAATAACTTTTTTATATAGGGTTGTTTTCGTGGGTATTACACGCTCATCGAAATTTCAAAAAGCTGTTGCGGTACTGTACGATAGAAATTTTTGCTCATGTCAGAATTTTCCATCCTGCAGGAAAATTAAGAATTTCACAGTGTATATGTAGTGCATACGCTTCTCTTTGAGCGCAGAGGAATCCCATTGATTATAAGTGCCCACTTCTGGTATTTTTTTCTCCTTCAATTTTAATTAATTCTTTATTTTCACTTTGTATGGGAACCACTCCTATTGAGCAACACCAGAAACTTGTGAAAAAAGAGTCAGTCCTACTTTTCGGTTTTTTATGGACATCTGTCTACGTAATTCTAGCCAGTTCCGAAAGGTATATGTAGTTTGATTGGATCGTACTTAGGTCAGCTTAGAATTTTTATCGTAATATGACAAAAATTCTATCGAGAAATCTTTCATAGTAGGCGATAAAGTCCTACTTAAGCGTT
Organism: Dioctria linearis; assembly: GCA_963930735.1. Classification (NCBI taxonomy): domain Eukaryota; kingdom Metazoa; phylum Arthropoda; class Insecta; order Diptera; family Asilidae; genus Dioctria; species Dioctria linearis. The sequence continues at coordinate 314,996,039 of OZ005741.1, forward strand.
TTGTAATCTAATCTTACTTCCTTTGAAATTTTAATAAATTAAATGGAGAGTCTTATTGGGACGAAACCTGGACGAATTAAACGTGGAATGAGTATGAAAACGAAAGACTCTGTGGCTGAGTGGCTCACTAGCAAAATTTTGAGAAAATCAATTGATTTTAAATAATATTGATACTCGCTTAGGCGATAGGGCTTAAAAGATAATAAAGTAGTGCGCTCATAAGGCTCCAAAATTGAGAACAGCTCAAAGAGCAATAAAAACGCGCAGGTATCTGTAGATGACCAGTAATTTTCACTCGACACAACTGAGAGACCTCCGACGAACGTTGGTCATTTATACAGTCAAAGTTCTCGAACATATTTTTCCTGAAATAAAAATTGCCCACAGTATCAACAGCTCAAAAGTAAGGACACATAAAACATTCACGTATACCACTTAAACCTATGGTCTTGCAGAACTGTAACAATAGCTGTGTTCTTTTGTGTCAGCAGAACAGAGCTGAACAAAACATATACAAAAGAACACCTCATACATTTTCATAGAAAGATTTAAATGAAGCGAACAGTAGTTCGTTCAATCGATGGGAGTTCTAGAACAGGGTACACAAAAGAACACAGCTAATATGTATAGTTGTGAATTCGTATCCCGTTGGCAGTGGTGATCTGGAGCTGATAATAATGAAGTTGAATAACCTTCAATTATTATCAATGTTGCGGTACTTTGAGAGGTCTGAGGCGGTATTAATCCAATATTGGCAACTAGCGTACTCACAAAATTGATATAGCTCCTAATAAAGTCGGTTTTTCAGTTGAAATTTCTTTCATTAGTGAGTTCCTGTGGCTTAGACGGTGTTGGGTTCACAAATAGATTTCCTATGGATTCTGTTGTATTTTATGTGAATGATCATAATAGTAGTTAGCTTAATAACCATTTTTAACAATATTCAATCTATGCTGATTTTTGAGGAATTTTCCGAAGTAAAACTCTAATTACTGTATTTTTCTATTTTCATTTTTTTGTTTTTTTGCACTTCTTATGTCTATTTATGTAATGTGAAATTACACATTGGTATACTTTTATAATGTATTAGCAGAAGGGTTCCATTTTTGCTACCATGACTGCCTCTCTAGTGCTGCCTGAATATCATCTATCGCGCTAACCGCTCCTTTTTGATTTTCCTCTTGTAAGTCTGCATGCTAGAAATACAAAATTAAAATCAAAAACCGAAAAAGTTATAATGGACACTCTTTTGGATTAGTTGGAGATGTTAGAAGGTAACACCGTAAGTTTATAGAGCTTATCCCATATGGTATTATATGATCAGAATAAAGTCCCACGGTTATTTTACAATCTATGAAAAAAGAACGAAAATAATTGATATAACATTAAGTAAAGATTTTTGAGGAGGTTTTGAAAGTGTTTTTTTTATACAGACATAATTATATGGAGTTTGAATTTAATAATATTTGCATTTTAATGGCAGTTAAGAGTAGATTTGCAGAGAATGATGTAAGGCCAGCGTTAGGCGTAATCAACTTCTTTTGTAATAGGATTAATAATTATGATTATTCATCAATAATTAATCACGGTTACATCGAATAATCTCCAGGTCTTAATTGATTAATCACATGTAATCGTAATCATGATTAAATGGTTACATTTTTAGATTACAAATGAAAATTTTTAAGAACGTTTAAAATTCTAGTTGTAAAAAAAATGTAATCGTTAGAATTTTTATTACAGATTATTATTGATTGGAAAGTAATTACCTAACGATATGGTAATAGGTTATTCTATTTTGATATGTAATATATTCTTCTTCATGATGTTCATATTTACATACCGTTAGAATTGACGTTCGATTTCAAGATAACTCATTTTTCGAAAATGTATGTGACTGTTACAGTTCCACAGATCCAAAGACATCAGATATTCCCACTTGTGATTTTTGTTCACAAATATTAGGTTTATCTGCAACTAGAAATACAACAATGTTTGTTTTCTTTTAACTAAGTAGGTACTACATATTTTAAAATCTCTTCAAAATTTTAATTTGTAATCTAAAAATGTAATCATGTAATCATGCTTACATTTGATCAATTATTATTAATCGATATGATTACTGTTCTGATTAATACTATTAATCTGTAAACGCTGATTTGGACCAACATTAGTGGTAGATAAATATTAAGTAAAATTTATTTCAAGAGGAAAATTTTCTTAGAAAACAGACAGAATTATAAATAAAACCAGCCAAGTGTGAGTCGGACTCGCGCACGAAGGTTTCCGTACCATCGTACAAAATTTAACACTACGTACTTTTTATTTATTTTTTCAAATGAGAGTAGGCGTCATGCGAAAAAATAATGCTGTCATTTGAAAAAACAAAAATGCCTACTTATGATGAATGAGAATAAAACGAGGAAAAAACGCCGAAAAAATCACGTTTCTTGTATGGGGCCCCCTTTAATTTAATTTAATTTTTATTATTTGTTGTTATATCGCCGATAGAAAAACACAGTCTGTGAAAATTTCAACAGTCCACCTATTAAGGTTCATGAGATACAACCTGGTGATGGACGGACAGCGAAGTCTTAGTAATAGGGTTCCCTTTGTTACCCTTTGGGTACGGAACCATAAAAAGCAACCATGGAGTCTACGAAATGTATCCGATCGACATCGTCACGAAATTTTATACAAGGTTTCCAGATTGGAGATTTCCAGAATCGAGTTCGACCCGACTTTTTGGATTTTTTTTAAAGAAAACCGTGCAGCATTAATTTTTTTTACTGCCCTCTTTGGGGAGGGTTGGTAATATTTCACATAATTTAATAAATTTCTTAGTTATAAATCGTAATGGGGAATGAAAAAGTATTTTATTCACAATACATTACGCGGTTTCCTATATTCGTTAGAATAGAGATCTCCACCTTAGTAAGATCATAATGAAACAAAAGCAGTTCTGCATCTTCTTTCATTATGGCCACACAATTTCTCACAGACACGGTATAATACATATGTACAATACGGTATTATTCGCATGACTTGATCATGGATCTGTGTCAGACTTTTTAGGGATACGTTTGTTACTTAAGATATTATTTAAGTTATCTCAAGTTAAGTCTGAAACACAATTGCAACGAATAGAGCGAACGACTAACAGTCATAGGAACAAGTGTTATTTATATCGTCGATCGCGTTTGACGTTTGAATCATAATTGACTTAAAGACGCCATTTGGAGTACGATTAGAGTTAGCTTTGTTCCATGAATAATTGGATTTCCAAATTTCGTAAGTTTGTTCAAAAACGTCATGAATTCTGTTTACTGTGATGCATTCATAACATATAAGTATGGTATACGCTGCAAATATATTATAAAAAAGCAGTCACTATTTCACATCTTTATTTTACTTGGTTAATATTATAATTGGGTACCTACACATATAGGTACTGATATTAGATAGCATAACGAGTAAAATTTACTCGTGTCTTATTTCACTTTAATAGATTTTCTCCTCGTTCCTTGTAATTCTATGAGAAGAAATAGAGAACAAGGAAGGATAGAGGCAACATTTTACAGAAGAAGCTTAGCTTTGGATTGGGAACTTTGGCAAACTTAAGGTAAACAACGCCAAGTTAGACAATTAAAGATGATAATAAAGTTTATCGTGCAATCTATGTTATACAAGTCAAGTCAGTACGGGCTACAGTCAGAGTCGCAGGCAAATTAAGTAGCTATTTAAAACTCAACTTATAGAAGAGATCTTGATGCAGCCACCTTGATGATCGCATGTGCATCCCAAAAAAAATGCGCAATGTATCAAGAGCAATTCATCCTTATGAATCGCGGCAGTGGTAATTTCCGAAATTGCCGAAAATAAGGTATATGTAGACCAATTGCCAATACAGTATCGATTCAGTGGCTCATTACGATGTAATATGAGGAAAAATAACCTCCTAAGTATCTATAGCTTTTCAATAAAATAAAAATTTTGAAATACTTAATGTGAAAAAAAAATTTGATAGAAATATTTTAGCCAAAATGAAGCTGCAGTTTTATGCAAAACTGCAAAAAATGACAATGGACACATCAAAGAGCTACTTACCTATATTTAAATATGTATTGTGTAATAAATCGTCGCTTTAAATTGATGAGACAAAATTGAAAGAGCACGTAAACGTGTAAAATTATTTTGATATACACACATATTTACATATGTACATAGACAGGTATTCTGACAATGGAAAACATTGTTATACCCTAGATGATAAGATCATAGGGCAGACCTATAGTTTGTCATTCCATTTATAATTGCAAAATGGATTGGGCATTCATACATAATATTAAAAGTTATTTTGATTTTCGTATGTTCGTCTGTCGTCCGTCTGTCCGTCCTCTCGTTAACTGGAGAACGCGTTTACTAAGAGTGCTGAAATTTTGTAAACGGCATTTTCACAAAAATTGAAAATACAATTTAAAAATCTAGAAATCAATGAAGACATCAACGATCACCAATATGGCTTGCGGTCTGGACGCTCATCTGGAGATTTGCTGACGTTTCTTACAAAGATTTAGAACCGTCGTAGTCTTCACAATTTTGGTAACTCCAAAATCGTTGCTCTGGATATTTCAAAAGCCTTCGATAGAGTCTGGCATCCTGCTGTTTTAGCCATAATTTAAGCACTTGGCCTCTCCCCATCTCTTCTATTATGGATTAACAGTTTTTTATTTAGCCAGCTAATACGGGTTGTATGTATGTAGTTGATGGCGTTACATCTAAAACCCATCCTATAAATGCTGATGTGCCACAGGGCTCTGTTATCTCTTCGTATCTCTTCTTAATTTTCATTAATGATGTGCTTTCTCTTACATTCAATCCCATCCATAGTTTCGCTGATGATAGTACCATTTACTTACTTCCTTTGAAACTTTTGGGAATCCAGGGGGAATGCCGCATGTATTAAACGAGATTGCATGTTTAGATCATTGAATAACGATCTTGACAATATCCTCACTTGGGACAAAGCAAATCGCGTCGAATTCAATGCAGATAAAACCCAAGGCTTTCTCATCTCCTTAAAACAAGATCATACACTTAACTACTCCCGTTTCTTCACCGTCATTAAGCAATCTTGCATTAATATTTCCAGTAAATTAAGTTGGCGATAGATCACATCGTCTCTGTTGTCCAAATGCCTTGGATTTCTGAAAAGGTGTAAGAAATATTTCAGCCATTCAAATCTAATGCTCCTCTGCAAGTCCTACATCAGACCTAGAATGGAATACAATTCATATATATGGTCCAAGGCTGGTCGCACAGTCTTAGCTTCATTAGATATTGTCCATAAGAGAGCTTTTAAGCAGCTTTTTAGCGATGTCGCAATAACTTGTAATATCGACTCGCTCGAGCATCGTCGCAATTTCGGATTCCTTGCGCTACTTTATCGCTACATTCATAATCAATGTTGTCAGGAAATACTCAATCTGATCCCTTGTAGAATAAATCTTGTACGCAATACTCGCGCTACAACCATCCTTTTAAAATTACTTTCGGCCGTAGAGTAAAATTCCGTGATGCTTTTTTATCCCGAACTGTGCGAATGTGGAGTAGTCTATAATCCTCTATCTTTCCTTCGGCATGCAATCTGCGAAAGTTAAAGGACGACATATGTACATCAGCATCTTCGTCACTCTTCACATCCTTTCCATGTACCCTAATCCCTTATTGGATTTGGCATACAATAATTTAGGTTTTTCACATATAAATAGACGTTTTAATTGTACTGAAAAGTTCTTCAAAATATAAAATCCTATGAAATTGGTTGAGGGAGCATTCGGACATTTGACTAGGTCAGGGTGTCGTAAGAATTACTTTTAGACTAATTTTAGCCTTTTGCCTTGTTCGAAATGGTTAAATTAAAAGTAATCTGACAAACAGATATCACTAAAAGAATAATTTTTAGCTTGAAAGGACAATTTCCATGCAATCCGGATATGACTGATTTAAAGAAAATACGTCTTTGGCAAATTTCGGGAAATCCAGACTTTGCAATTTTAAAATGGAAAAATTGGTTTGACAAATTTGAGGAATGTCCAGATTAATCAGATTTAAGAAAATACAGATTTGGCAGATATTCCGGACCTGGAGCTCTTATGGAAATCCGTTCTCTGATAAATCCGTATAGCTCCAGCCCTACCTTCGATTGTTATCTGTATGAACGGGCGGCGTCGTAAAAATTCTTTGTTAGGTACCTATATGTACATATAAATGGGAATTTAGATTTATAATGGCTTCCTCTATTTGTATATATAAACAGAAAAAACAGAATAAAATTATAATCAAATTCAACACAATTTTTATCATTTAGTAGTTTTTAACCTTTTATTTTTCTTTTCATGCCTGCATTTATAGACGATAAAATTCTTTGTGTAAATTTCGGAAACTATTATTCCATTTCTCTTCTAATTCGTTTCGATAAATCTTTTGCGAATATCATGCTCGCGAATTTTTATTTACGTGACTTCGCTATGATTTCACTTTCGTGCGCGGCCTTTCATCACTTTGGCTTGCACAGTGTTGTTTTGCACAAGAAAAAACCTTATAACCTAGATCAATAACAAATCAAAAACTATGATAAAACACACTCGAAAAAACTAATTTCGAAACTGTAGAACAAACATTTTTAAGTTAACTCGATGAAATAAACAAGTTTCTTACGGTTAGCGATTGGAAAATTCCATGATTGCCGTCGCACAGAAAGAATTCGCTAACAAATTTTTACAATGCACAAAAACGTGATCCATCTCATTTCCTAAGTTTTTTTTTTTATCATCAACAGGTCTAAAAATAAATTTACTTAATATCAAATCTGTGGCCCGCTGAAGGTTAATGTAATAATGACGATGATGGTGTGCCGAATAGATTGTTTTCACTTAAGATGTTTTCACATAGAAATTCAATCGACCATATTTCGGCTCCTATAGCGAGGCGAAAACGACTACCTATACCTAACTCTATCTATACGTGGCTGTATTGTTCCGGTGTACACCGTACAGTACAAAATATATCGTTTCGCTTTAACATTAGGTCGCCTTTTGCTACACATGCTCAGAAAAACACGTTTTGGCGTGATTCTAAATTTATATCAACACGTTTCATAGCCATGCGCCAAAATTTTTTATTAAAGCTATCGTCTCTACGAAAAATGTAACTAGATGCTGGCTAGTCTATTTTTAGATGTCTCTCTTAGTTTAAGGTAGGTTAATATAGATACTCTGTTATTCATTTAAATTTTAACTTCTATAACGGTGTTGTTGAAGTTATTTTAAACTTTGTTTCAATATGTTATAATATATATTTTAGAAACATATTGGAAAATTATTGGTTTCGTTGGCATTTTTGATAAGTTTTATCTAAAAAAAAAAACAAAACTAAATTAGGTATATTGGCAATTAACGGTGAAGGTATTTTAAGAATCATATGTATTAGGTACATTGTACTTTGTTCAATTTAGGCATTTAAAAAAAAAGCTAGGAAGTATATATGATAATTATAAAGATTTTGACCTCTAATAAGCGATTGAGGTGAAGAGAAAGTTCAAGAAGAGAGGATTGGTAACATATATGCATATTATTTATTTTTAATCTATTAATACATATATACTTACTACATGCAATATAAACCCAGCAGTGGGATTGACTAGCTCAACAAAACATCTAATTATTAGCTTGATTTTCAAAAGGTGGTACGTAATGAGAAAGAATTTAGAAAAAGAATGACGGGAAAATTATCCCCATTCAGAGATAATTTGTAGAGCGACATCTACTAATTGACAGATTGGTAATTATCTTGGAAGAATTCCATTTATTTTTATTTTTCTATTTATATATTTATTTATTTTTTATTTTTTTAGAGGTAGAGGTATTCATTTTTTATTCAAACGAATATTGAATTAACGAAGCTCTCCAAGGATGTATATACATATGTATATAAAAAAAAAAATGCAATAATAGAGTTTAGGAGGACATTCTCGAGTATTATACAGGTTGATTGATCTGTTTCAATCCTGCACTAATGTAATAATAATAGGATATATCGAGAGAAAGAAATATATATTGGTTAGGAGGTAAAATGGGTCACTTGGAGGGTAGAAAGGGTTATAGAGTTTTCCTTCATAATTTATGAATCATCATAGGTATAAAGGAAATTTTATAAAAAGTGAAACAAAACGCAGAGGGTTTCATTTTAGGTATAAAGTGTGATTAGATCCATTTGTGGATAACATTCCTTTTTAATAAAAATAGTAGTTAAATGAAAAATATAAAACTGAGCCATAATAGTGAAATGAAGCGAAAATAAATAAAATTGTTGATCTTCTTGACATCGCCTATTTCTACTTGAATTGTGGCAGAATGGAAACGCATCACTGTTGTATTGTAAAAAAAAAGATTTAAGTTGTTAATAGAAAGGTGCGAAACACATTTTTTTGCAGAACTCTTAAATTCTAAGATGTTATGTTGACATTTTGAAATAAAGAGAGATTGTAGGTTAAGAAATATTTGACAGTTTGATTTGTTTACTTTTGTATGATGATCAAAAGTAGTTCGTTTTGGTTTGTTATTGTTCCTGATGTTTCCTGACCAAATATAATAATTTTGAGACATTTATTTCTTAAAATAAAATTGACACAATTTGACATCCACATCTGTCACACATTTTTATACTCTAGATCATCAGTGATGTCCAAAATCACATTACTTAAAATATACATACCACTCATTTGTAAGCGGGCATAGGACTGGACAGGTCATCACTGTACTAGATTATGAAATCATAGGGTAGGTATATTAAGTTTGTCATTCCGTTTGTAATGCATAGAATCAATAATATAGAGCAAAATGGATTTGATATCCACGCATAATATTAAACGCTATTTTGGTTGTTCGTTCGCCGGCTGTCCGTCCGTCCATAACTCAAAAATGCGTTTACATAAAAGGTTGACACGGAGCTTTTAAAAAAAGTTTGTAGATTTAAGTTCGAAAATGCTACAAATCAGGCAACTCCTTCGTAAGGTTGCCATACAATTATTTTGTTTTTCATTATAGATTTGGGAACTGCCTGAGAACGCGTCGACGTAGAGCGCTGAAAGTTTTACATGGCGTTTTCAGAAAAATACAATTTCAAAAATGGACTAAATCGGGCAACACCTTCTTGGTGTTGGCATACAACAATTTAGGTATACTGTCAAAACTGAATTTGAAACAACAAATATAGAAAATTTTTATATGAAACAAAACTAGGAAATCGAATAGTAAAAATTTGAATTATGAAGAAAATGATGGAGTGGATAGTTTGGATGAATCAGTTCAAAAAATTAAAAAAAAATTAATCAATGGTTTTACAGTACTTTGGAGAGATTAAGTAATGAATAATTAAATAGAGGAATCGCGCATTGATAAGTGACGATAAATGTGACTGGAGCAATTACAGAGCAATTAAGAGTTATAAAGCAAGACAAGCACCTGCAATCAACAGAAATCGATGTGAAAAACATTAAAAAAGATGGGTTTAAATGTAAGCAGCAATAAAATTCAGAAGACTTACTTCAACGAAGTCTTGACAAAATTAATAAAGAATAGTAATAGATCATTTAATTGAAAGAAATACAACATCTGAATTCAAAAATTTTAGTCTGAATGAACTGATAAACATCAATAACTAAAAAGATACTCGTCTTCTAAGCAAAAATAGATTAATTCGAGAAAATATGAAGTCAGATTCTAAGAATTATTCATGCATTGCTGGAAAACGGAAAATTTCCAGAAATATGGAAAAAGTCAATGGTAGTACAGAAAGTTAAAAACACTTTGAAATGTGAAGATTTCAGATCTATAAATTCTATGTTAACACTATTGAAAAACTACTGTAGGTATGTATAAGTTAAAAAATATTTATGTAGAAACAAATTATGATATTCGAAAATCAATAAGGTTTTCGGAAGAATTACTCAAATGAAACGGCTCTTATGTATATTGATCATTGACAACAACTGGAACGAACATGTTGCAAATAAAAAGGCTGTGATTACTGTTTTCTTTGACCTCACCAGTGCCTGATCTAGGAAAGTTTTAAAGAGGGGCAAAGACATTAGTTACCGCGTCCCCTCTAACAACGATCTTTATTTGGGGCAAATTTTATTACAATTCCAGGGTATACTAGGCATCATATGTATATGATAGATGACCTATTTATACTGCATACCCTGAAACTAGAACCATAATTCTTAAAAACAATTTGAATTTGAAACAAATGATTGTTAATAAAATGAATTTGAAATTCCAACAAAAATTAAGATCCATTATAGATCTTAAATGTCGTTTGAATCTCAAACTGTTTTAAAACAAAATGAAAGTAAAAAATCGTATAATTACAAATACAGTTTATTTTATACCAGAGACAGACTTGTAATTTCAATATTGATATATTGATAATGCAATTATGTTCATTGCAATATAAAATTTCAGAAACACACTTGCGGTTTACGATACTAAGAATTTAATTGGAGAACCTACATTTGATTTATCACTTGATTTGTCATTTGACTTAAGATAGTTCCGCGCACGTACAAAGCGCTAGCAAATATTGTGAAATTACTTGCCTATATGAAAAATAAAATCGAAATAGACACTTCAATTTGACAAGTGTCAAATATTAAATGTCAGAAAAATTTGTAGTCAACATTGCAGCATTAAATTCGGTTCTAAAAGGTTCGTGAATTAAATGATTATGGTTTATAACTAGGGTCATATTTCAATAAACAAGTGTACATACCTAGCGTACACCGAGCTGTTTCTCAGTATATAGAGACAGACTTTCAGTTGAACGCAAAATACAACATTGGAATTGCAAGTCTGTCTCAGGTATTATTATGACTAGAGCTGAAAGTATCCGGATAATTTACTATCCGGATTATCCGAGATAATTAGGATCCGATTCCTCAAATCCGAGTATCCGGATATCCGGATCCTATTATTCGGATCCTATTATTCGGATCCTATTATTCGGATCCCAACTATCCGGATCCGCATCCAAACTATCCGGATTCGGATCCAAACTATCCGGATCCAGACTAAGCAAAAAATCAAAATTTCCCTCAGATTGCATTGGTTCATTGGGAACATATAAATTTCATGATATTCTCATATTCTCAATGAAACAACTCAATTTTGAAGCTTTTTTGCTTAGTACGGATCCGGATAGTTCGGATCTGGACCCGGATAGTTCGGATCTGGACCCGGATAGTTCGGACCTGGACCCGGATAGTTAGGATCTGGACCCAGATAGTTCGGATCTGGACGCGGATAGTTCGGATCTGGACCCGGATAGTTCGGATCCGGATCTCAGGAATCGGATCTTGCGCAGATCCGGCTATCTGGATATGCGAATATTAGCAAATCTGGATCCAATTTTCAGCTCTAATTACGACACAAGGAAAATAAATAAAAAATTTAATTATGTTAGAGATTAGTTTTTTATTTTTGCCACTTTTGAATATGACTCTGCTAAAACTACTAAGATTTGAAACGGTTTCAAAAAAATTCTGGGTAGGAATTCTGGCAAACTGCCGTTCATGTTGAAAGGATTTATCTGATTTTTTACTCAGATTCAAAGTCCTTAACTCCGGCTAAAATGGCTAAATTTAGCTGACATTAAAAAATAATTTTCTGGTACATTTGTGCTTGTACTGTCTTATATTCTGTCTACATTCGAGGTAGGTTTGATGGATGATGGAGAACATAGGGTTGCTAGCCACATTTGTACAAATTTTGAATTCATTTCATATGATACAAAGGTACAATTTACGAATTTAGCGGAATTTTTAGTTTAATTAGCTTCCAGAGCTTACAGATTAAAAAACTAGCGCCCGAGGTAAGTCCCCCGCGTGTCCCTCCATAGATCCAGCTGTGAACCTCAAGACGGCATACACAAATTAAGCACTTACGGATTGTAATTGACATAAAATTGAAGTTCAATAGTCATATATTATGTAAATAAAATATATTAAAAAAACTTTTACAATAAATAACTTTTGAAAATAAAATGCACTAAAAATTAAATAAATAATTTTTCTTTCTCAGTGATAAACACAAGAAAAGTTTCGTTGTAAAATAAGAAATGGTACAACTCAGATTAAATCTTATAAGTTTGGGCATCCACAACTATAATCACAATTGTCTAACTGTAACTCATGCCCAAACTTTTAAGATTTAATCTGAGTTGTAGCATTTCTTATTTTGCAATGAAATTTTTCTCGTGTATATCACTGAGAAGGAAAAAAATTATTTTTTACATTTTAGTGCAATTTATTTACAAAAGTTATTTATTTTAAAAGTTTTCTACTTTTTAGTCATAAATTCTACACACTTTCTCGACTTTTCAAACCCGACTCTCGAAACCCGACTTTCGACTCTCAAATCTAGAGTTTTAACTCTCGACTCTCGAATCTCAAATTCTCAAAAATCACAATTTGGACAACCCCAAGAGTGGTAGTTACCACCCCACCCCAAGACTCCCCAAAATTTTGCCTCATCGGATAGCTCCCCATTCACTCATGCTAAATAAAAAAAAATCCATGTAAATCCATCCACGTTTTCTCCCAAAAACTCTTTCGTAACGAACGGCACTCTCAGGCGCTCAGACACAAAGTTTTTAGTAAGGGATTTGTGAGTTGATAAAAGTTATTTAAAAAATAGCAAAAAAGAAGAATTAAAAATAGAATATTAATAAGATGCACAATAAACGTGTATATAATATTATAATCAAGCCACACTTTGAATATTTCTCCAATATTGTTTATGTATGTAATAAAAACAATAATATCAGGTTCAAAGACTTCAGAATAGAGCGATGAGAATCATAGTAAAATTTAATGAATTACAATTAGATATCAGAAAATTAAAGAGCATTAAATTATTTAAAAAAAAAGGAAAATAATTCTTAAGCTATAATAATTATTTGTAAATAATTTTTTATGTACCCAATGATGAGATGGCAAAATATATTAAATAAACAAAACTAACCAACTAACTGTCTTATGCCTTAGACACACAGCACTCTTAATGAAGAAATAACTAACGACTCATTAGTCTATAATGATTCATTATAAACTGCGGACACACAGCCATTTCTTTAATTAAGTTGAGCTGTCAAACTGGTTTTGATAAACTTATCACCTTAAAGAAGCAATATGAATCGAATTAACGCGATAAACTTTGTTTTCATTTATTTTATTTTCGAATTTAACAATTAACAAATGAGAAAAACATTATATTAAAAAAAATATTAATAATATAATTTGTGATTTGCATTTCTTTGCATTTCTTCTTCTTATTTTTCAAATCGGCAGATGCACAGCGGAGCTCCAGATTTACATTATATGTCAAATCTAGCACATTTTTCCTCATTATAGCTATAATGAAGGAGGAAAACACTTCATTAATGCACTTCATTATCATCTGATTTTCGAGCTATAATGACATATACAATTTGACACACGGCATTTTAATGAATAGTTAGTACAAATGATTCATTAGTTCGTGCTGTGTGTCTAGGGCATTATACCTATAACAAACAGGTAGTACATATAAGTACCATGGTTCGGATACCATTGTATTCTTCTTCTTCTTCTCAAATGACGAAAAGTACAACTATTCGTCAACATATAACATGAATAGACGCCACCTGGCCAGCCTTAGAATTAACTGTATTGCCGGCCAATTATGTGATCTGGATTTCCCGCGAAGACAAACAGATGCGGGAGAAGCGCAGAATTTGATATTTATGTAGTTATTTTATATTATGATTGTTGTTCAACAGTATGATTGATTTTTTTTATCATTTGTTTTTTTATAGTATGTTTGTTATATGATTGTTATTTTGTAATATGTATGATTATGTTGTTTTATAGTATGATTGTTGTTTAATGATATTGTTTGTTGTATTGTATTATAATTTTATATAGGTCGACGGAAAACAAATATGTTTCATGATAATGAAACTACCGTTAACCGACGCCACGCTCAATTCACTGTTAGAGTTGAAATCAACTGAAGAGTAACCTTTGATATTAATAGAAATAAACGAGCACTGAACACTGAACACCACAATGTACATGTACAATGTACAAGTCCAATGATGCATGGAAAGCATCACTAGGGAAAAGGGAGTCTCAAGGAAAAACCCCTACTCTGGTCCAACAGTCCAAGCGAGCGGATTAGAAGGAACATCCGACCGCGATGAAGAACAGCTTGGAACTCCATACCATTGTATTCTCTTTACCATACTAAATGACAGATTGCATAATACTTTCATTTGGCAGCTTTTAAAACATGTCACCAAAATGTCAGAAATGATTTTTAAGTGGGAAAAGTGGATAGTCCTTTATAACAATTTTAAGTTCAATATTTAAATAAAAGCGAGAAGATTTTTCTAAAATTAACACTAAAGGCAAGAGTCAGAAGTAGAAGGTATCGAGTTTTAGAATTTTTGGGAAATAAGAATGGAAAAAATGTCAACCTGGCGTATGTCATAAACTGGATAATTTTGTCACTACCAGAAAGTGACGCTAAAATCATTAAAAAGTTCTGTATACCATAAAAAAAAACCCTAGTATTAATACTAACTTTGTATTAATTAGTTCAGCCTGTATAATACTAGTATGCAACGACACACGTGGTTTATGCGTGTACTATTGTAACTGTATTACCTTTGTGTCACGGGTAGTAGAATAAAGAGGTAAGTGTAATGAAAACCCTGTGCTTAAGATTGACTTCTGAAGGAGACACCAGGTTAGAGAAAACACGATATATGTAAGTGCAGAAAGCACACATAAGTATATACATATATATAATATGTAAAAATGAAACAAAGTGTATAATTTTTCAGCTAGAAATTAAAAAAACTAATGATTTCAACTGAATCATTAGAAAAATCAGTGAAAAACCAAAAGTACTTATTTGAATTCAAAACTATTCATATTATTTAATAAGGAATAATTGAAAGTGATAATTTCATTGTCAAAGGGCCATGATAACAATTCCACGCAAAGATGACAAACTCTACACATACATACATATATATGTAGGAATTGTGCTACATAATTTTTTTTTTATCGCCGCCCTACTTTTGTGCCAACACAAATTGGGTCAACAGCGACTGTTCTTAATTCTCTGCTTAATTTTACAATTTCACATATGTATATGCTTCGATCCCAAATATTAATTAATGCAGTTAAAAAAAAAACTATTAACAATATTAAAATATATTATTGATTTGTAGATAAAATATAAGGTAAAAACTTGCTTTTAAGTATGAAAACGAGTAGCTCAGGTGGTGACACCCGGGTATATCTTACATTATTTTCGTTTATCAAATCGTCTGTGATAACCTCTGAACTTTTGAATAACTTAATTTAACATTTAAATTTTTTTTTTCTTTGGACTTAATTCTTCACTTGAGAAGAAAATGAAAATGTTTACAAATTTTGAACCTTCAGTTTTATTTTTAAATTTTTAAAGCATTTGGTGAAGTGAGTGTGACGGCACGCAACTGAAGAAAAATAAGCAGCAAATTCACTTATTTCCTCGATAGAAATTTGTTTTGATCACGGATTTTGGTGTAGAATTCAAGCGTTCGGAAACAAGTGTAATAAAATTATATACAGTAATGTATATAATTTATATATTTTATTTATATTTGTTACACTTTTGAATACCATTAAATCACTGGACATGATTGACTAACTACCTATGTATATATACATAGGATTGTTTTATCAATCTAAAAAAAATATTAAGATTGATGTGTGTCGTCAGTCTACTAGGCGATGGTAGAAAATCACACTCTTTGGTCGTGAAACTTTTCAAATGTCGTATCTTAAATGTATTTGATTCTTTTGAATTTGCATACGCATAAGTACATATACATACATACATGCTTTGGGGGAGATTACTATAGAGAAGAACATCTAAGCCATGAGTAATTTATTCGTCAGCGTAATGATTACGTCGTCTTGACGCCGTGTTTTTGGCGTTGATTCCAATACTACCGCCTTTGTTATTTCTAAAAATAAACATTTATTATGTAGTATATCTACTTTAAAAATAAAGATACAAACATAAATATGTATGTTATTTTATTTCCAATCAATTCCGAATGATAGATATTGTGAAAATGTCTTTTAACTCCTGAAAAATAATCGAAAGATGAATTAAGGAAAAAAGTTACTCCATAATAAAATTAATTTTATCGATAAAGTTTTTTTTTCTGCAACTTTTTCTATAACAGTTTGTCAGAAAAATGGTAATAATCAGTTTCATGGTTGTTTTTTGTGCAAAAACTCAAAGTTGGATTGGAAATGAATGAAGAAATCCAACAGATTTAAATATTGTTTCCATATTATTTTCGCAAGGAAGTTAAATAAAATTCCAGAATTTTTCTATTCCATGGTATGTATATGGAATTTCTAAGGATTTCAATACTTTATTCTGTATTTTTGAATTCAGAAATTCAATGGATTTTCAGGATTATTTCGTGCAATTTTTACATGGAATTCCTAAGGATATTCAAATTTATATTTTAGTTAATATTAATATAATTAATATAATAATTTACCTAATTAGTACGACTTCATTAGATTGTACATGAAAAATTGTTTCTGTAATTAAATATTACTTTATACAATACATAGTATACTGACTGCAATCAAAACTAAAATAATTTGATAGTATAGTGGTGGAGAGAGGATATTAACATGACTATTTTTCAATTTTTATGTAGAAATTGAATAATTTATTTTATTAAAATTTAAAAGCAATTTAACTGCGTTTCTATTTGGATATAAAATTTTAAAAATATCTATAAAACGCAAAAATTTAATCTATGCCGTCATCTGGCATAAAACAAATTAACACCCACTCGCGACTAATATAATTTCTATAGACTATAGGATTTTATTGGGTTGGGTGTCTGGGGTTGAAAGTACAGGAACACTTAAATTAGCGAGATAGACGTAAATGATCAAATGAATGGATTTTTTTCGGAAATACTATTAGCATTTTTATTCTGAGATTGGTAGTGCTAAAAAATTAAAATTTTAGAAACTGATGGGCAACGGCTATAGCTAATTTCGGTTACTTATGTTTGTATTTTCTTATTATACACATATTTTTTTAGTTTTAGATAATTATTGGAATTGAATTAGAATAAAGTAATTTGTGAAGTATATAAGTATACAAATTATTATTACGAGTAATGCGAATATTGGCGAAATATAACGAAAATTTCCTGGCAATTGACGAATGCATCACTAACATTTGTATAGTATTTACACAATCTGTCAAATTTGTTTATGTAAGGTACGGTCATGAGCGTACAGGCAGAAGTTGACGAAAGGAATTAAAACTTGATGAACGGCTTCTTATTCCTATTGTGGGTTGCCAGTATGAAAACCACTTGCTCGCGTCTTTGCATATGCGCACATTGTGGTTTGCCCTTTTGTCTGAAGTTCATACGAACATATAACAGCGGATTGTTGTAGACAAAACGAGAGGAGGAAACAGGTAGAACTGGAACTAATTACAATCAAATTGCGCTATCCATTTTAGCGTATGCAATATTATAAACTGATTTCTCCCTAACGCAACCAGGGGCCGGATTCACTAACTCGGAGAGTTTGGGAGTTTGGGAGATGAGAATTTTCGTTTCCCCCGGTTAAAACTCCCTAACTCTCCATTCGAGATTCTCTAACATACTTGAGGAGTTAAAGAAAATGTGAGAAGTATCGAAATATTGAAAGACGGATAACTCTGTGTGGGGGGGTCGTAGAGCATTGCGGATTGTGGTCTAGAGTACAAAAATATAGGTGAACAATTTCTGACGGAGAGGCTTTTGGGGATGGGTGGTCGTACCACCCCCCATTCGGGGCTGTCCACGATACGTCATGTTTGGTATCAAATTAAAGAGGGAGAAACGGGTAATCGAGTGGCGTAGTTTTTTTTCATCATTTTAACTTCATAGCTGACTTTTTACAGCTGAAAGACGGATTTTTTCACGTGGATCATATACACCCCAGTTCCTATATTTTGCATATATTTCTTCCGTTGTTTATCACATCCATTGGTACTCTATTGTGAACATTTTTCTCATGGAAAGTGATTTTCCACGAGTTACCAGTTCATAATGATGAGTTGAGTTTTTATACCAGAAAACGGCCATTTTTTTATCTTAAGAAGGACTGATTCACTTCTTTTGCAGTTATCTCCAAAACTATTTACCGTAGTCAAAAACTAATTACATATCTAATTACGGGACAAAATCTAGATGCGATTTCATCCTACATACAAGCTTTGACGTGCATATTTAAAATTTTTATAGCATCTCTTCTGTACTGGAAGAAGACCAAATTGACTATATTCGCGTGAATTACAATTTTTATCAGGTACCTTGCGACACCAAAATCCTTATTTCTCTGTAAGTATTGCAAGGATTTCCATAATTTGTTTTTTTAAACATAGCCAGCATACGCAGTGAATCCATAAATCAATTTGAAAACCTTAGGTACATTGGTACCTTCACAAATGACAATAAACGCAGCCAATATTTTTCTTACTTCTCCACACCTAACACAGCCGAGAGTTTTGCCGAGTTGAATAGAGAGTTTGTAAATCTCAATACGAATTCCACGAGTTTACAGAATTCCGAGTGGAGAGTTAAGTGGCAAAAGAACTCTCATCTCCACAACTCCACAACTCTCTGAGTTAGTGAATCCGGCCCCTGGACCGATATACCTATACATTAATAAAAACTTATTTATTATGCCAATGATTATAAGGCCCCTTTAGCAATGCTGTAGTGCGTGTCTAGCATCGTATTCCTTACAATAACGTACCTATTCCTAAATGCCCCTCACCCCTTTCTCCAGCCGACTTTAGACTGATTAGTCTATTATACTTCCTCTCAATGATCCTGAAGAAATTTATGTATTGACAAATTCTGGAATACCTGTGTGTTCAGCTCGTGTCAATCAGACTTTCGCTCGTATCACAGCTGCAAGATCGCTCTACTTAAAATATGTAACTACTGAATTCGCTTTCCTCTTGATAAAGATATAATGTCAATCTTACTTTTCTTAGATTTTCAAAGGCATTTGATAGCATTTATCACGAGAGGTTCTTGATGAAATTGTTGACGCGATGTGGCTCCTCCCATTCTGTCATTCTTTTCATTAAGCATTTTCAGTTTGGTAGACTGCAAAGTGTCATATTGAATAGTGGTGATTTCTCAGACCTTTTATTCCTTTCTTGTAGTGTGCCTAAGGGCTCTATTCTTCGCCCTTTATTATTCAGTTTATATATAAATGACCTTTCTGAAGTGACTTATGACGTGAAAGTTGCATATGATGTCCAGCCTTATTTGAGTCTTACCATAGGTCGACAATGTTGTTAGTCTTAATCCTAATTAATTGCGAATTTTAGGTAGTAAAAATGTTAAGACCTTAAATCCGCAATTGTTTGGAATTAAAGGCGGAATTTATATTCTACGATATAAAGGCCAGATATCGTGTAAGGCCAGATTGTGTGTAATCCTTGTTTGTCCAAAAAGTAAGTATCGTAAACTTTTAGACCTAAGGACTCACAACTTTGCTATTGAATTTCCAATAAAATTACTAATTTATGTTTCAATTTACCTAGGAATTATGTCATACATATTTTTTGATTTTTACGATGCCAATTCCGACATTATTTCATGGTGCCGAGACTATTATGAATGGTCCGAAAATTCGTAGATGTTTATCGAAATTCATTCACGTGGTAATTGTGAAAATTAATTTTATTATTATCATTATTTTTATTTTGTCGCGGTAGTATTCAAGCAAAATTTTTGGTTAAAAAAAAACAGCTGTTTTTATAACTTTCTATGACAGGTTATATTTTTGGAGAAGAAAAATGATATCCTTGATGTAAAAATTTTGATAAGGAATAACACAATAAATTTGAACAATATTTTGTTGCAAAAACTAATAAAAAAAAAAAAAAAACAAAAAAAAAATAAAAAAAAAGAGAATTTAGCAATTAAGCAATTTTAGCATTAAGATTTAAAAAAAACGAGAAAAATTAAATGATATTTTAATTATTATTTATTTATATTTTTTTTTGTTATAAAAAAAATTTATGCACAATTTTCCCTGAAACATACTTGAGTACTTTTCTTTTTAAAATAAGATACTGACCATGCCTATGTGGTAAGTAGAACGAAAGTTATGATTTTTCGGTTATAACTCAGCATATCAAAAATCGGAAAATTTTAAAGATATCAATTTTTTTTTAATTCCGGTAGCATGCATCGCAGAAGAAAGAAAATTATTGGAATTCTTATCTTATTATTACTTGACTTTCAGCAAAAGGAAAACTAAATTGGTGATTGTCGAGTTAGGAGATTGGGAATTTTGATTTTAATTTACTATAGAATGAATGTAGAGGTAATTTTGGAAACGAGTTTTATCGGGGAAAGGCGAAGGACATGAATCACTGGATCACATACGACAAATATCCAATCAAAATTCAAAAGTCCTGTCGTATCCATAAATGTTGAAATACAATTCTGTAGAAATGTCATGCATCATTTTTCTTTTTAGTTTTTTTTTCGAGGCAGGACAGCATAAAGGGTGGAAATGGCAAGAAGTTACATTTTACAGTTATAGGTTGTATATTTTCACAATTTGAAAGCAAGGCTTTGAAAATTCCTGAGAGCTTTTGTTTTTGGTAGGTTATGAAACCTTTACTTTGAAAATTTCGGCATGTCCAAAAAATTGATTTAAAAAATTTAATTATAAAATCGAAAATAAAAATTTTGCTTTGCGTTTGCAATATAATAAAAATTTAATTGAAGACGAATTTTGTTATTATATTGTATTTTATTATTTTTATCATTTTGAATTGTCATAATCACTCCAAAATGTTGAATAAAAAAATCCTTTAAAAAGAAAAACAAAAAGTAATTAAAAAAAATGGCGCTTCGTATTAGCAGGAACTGAATACTAAATGCTGCGTTCCTTTTCTCGGTCAGAATGAATTTTTTCAATCCATGTCGTTCTTTTTTTCGTGCCGAACGATTTATGTAGTTTCAATCTGTCATCGCTTTTTTCGGACTCCGAATCGTTCTGAATGCACCTGAGTTGTTCCCGGATTCAAGCAGAACGATTTTAATTTGTATTCGTGAATGTTTTGTTTACAATTTGGAGTTTAAGTTGCCTTTGTTGGAAAATAACTTTATTTTTCATAAACCACAATTTTTACGAATTTATACTTGCTTTTATCAAATGGGAGAAATGTCAAACTTCTAAAATGGTTCTGTTTCGTTCCTTTTCTATGAGCACAGAGTTAAATTATGACATCGTTCTGTCGATTCATACAGATTCATTCAGAACAAGAAAAGGAACGCAGCATTTTGATATGCAGAAACAAAATTTTTCAAAAAATTCTTTCAACTGTTACGAAAACTGTTGCCTACATATTTATAATAGTTAGAAATTAAAAAAAACCTTGACACAACTTCATTTAATTTAGATACGTTAAACAAATCTCAAACACCTATGTATGTCATAATAATTTATATTGCAACAAAATTTACATACAAACAAACAATAATCGGTAAGAAATCATTGACGTGCCTGCAAACATGTTTTCATTTAGTAAACCGCACGCAGTGATGAAATCGACCGGAACTTGAAAGTAAAACGCTTCACATGAATGCCCACAAAGTCACGTGTGGTGCCGCACGCTAGCCAAGAGAGTTGTTTGCACTATTTTGAAATGCATTGCATTATAATCAAATTCTCAAGGCGGTCGTCCGTACAAACACCTATAGACAGAGTAGTAAATATATATAGCGCCAAGTCGTCTTTATAAAAAGCAGTACCAGGTGCATACATCCATATACGAATATGTAGTATGTATGAAACTCGTATTCTACAGCAATACCATCGCGCTAATCAGACAATACTTACTTGTTTTTCTAACGAGATTGTAAATGGGACAGAATTGTTTTATATAATCGATAAAACGTGTCGACTCGGTTCGGTTCAACTACATTACTCAAATGTAATTTTTATAGAGGTGAGAAAAAAATGTCGATGGCTTAACAATTGTAGAAATAAAACGTGTTTCAGGTCTATTGTTGATAGTTTTCAACAAATTAGGAGTAATAAAATGACACAATGCGAAAAGTGTATGTAGAAATTATAACTTACAACTACTTAGGACATAGATTTGCTTTTATTGAAAATTGTGTTCGGTTTACAATTCAAATTCACTGCAAGAAGTATGACGAACCGTCGCCGATTTTCGTCATGTTACAAATTAAAATAATTTTGATGTAATTCCATACAATATGATAAATTTTATATTCCATAATTTCGACATGAAACAAGAGAATAATTTATAACTGGTATAAGACCAATATTATACCCTAGTTGAAAATAAAAGTGAAAAACCAAAGTTTTGTACGGAAAGGGTTGCCCGATTTAGTCAATTTTTTATTTACTACTTCTATTGCCGTGTACAAAATGTCAACTCTCTACTACGTCGTCGAGGCGTTCTCAGGCATTGCACATTTATATATCGTGTAAAACCATATTTTTATATGGCAACCCTATGAAGGATTTGATTTGTGCGATTTTCGAACTTAAATCTACAATTTTGTTAAAAAGGCCTTGTACTAAATATTCAGCTCTATAGGTATAAAATTATCGTAAGGCCGGACGAACGGAGGAACGGACAGACAGACAGGCCTGCAAAAATCAAATAACTTTTATGGTGAATACTTTTCAACAAAACCGAACAGGCACTGAACTGAACGAGAATCTGTCAGATCCACACCGAACTTTGCCTTGTCCCGAGCTGGGACAACTTGAGAAGATTGTAAGAAAGTTAGAATATCCGAAAATGTTCGTTCTTTATGATTTTAATAAAAAAATAAACCACTTCAATAAAGTAATTGTATTTTCACAAAATGTTCACACATCCCCATTTTAATTACAAATACTTCCGATTTGACGTTTAGCTCCGAACCGTAACCACAAATTTTCATAGAACAAGAAAGTTCAAAACCGGTGCAAAAACCGAATATAGAACCGCTGTGAAAAGAACATACGTTCGGAACCAGTTCGGTGTCAGTATAGTGAAAAAAACACTAGGTTTAGGAACCGAAAGAATTACGGTTCAGCTCAGGTGAAAAAAATTCACCAATGCGTGCCCAATTTGTTTTGTTCTCTACCAGCAATATTTCTATGCGTTACATATGGAATGACAAACTTAGTATGCCCTAGGTACAGATTTCCCCTGAGGTATAAAAGTTTGTTTGAAGGAAAAGAAAGTGTTGTGCTTCGGTTAAGGATCTGTCTTCATCTGGTTATAATAGCTAATGACGTAACACAGAAGTAAAGCTATTTTTGAACCGAAGTCATGTCTACGCCATCGAGCTTGGCTACTTTTTATAACAGTTAAAAGAATTATCTGGTTAGCTTGATCTCTGAGTGAAAAGAATCTAGTTGATTTATTCAAATTTATAATACATATATGCACTCTGAAGTTATGTGTGTTCGTTAGCTAGTCGAAATCAAACTAAGCAAACGAATTCGGGCAGGTTAGCTTCATCTTGAGCTTGATGAATAAATGGCTAACACTGACAAAAAATTAATATTGCGCAGGCTGTTTTATTGTTTTAATTCTTTTAAAACAATATTATTAGGCTCAAATTTATAAAGCAGTCAACAATTTGGTACACAACCAGAAAAATTTAATTTTAAAACTTGATACCTTAGCACAAATGTCAAAAATATTATATGGGCTCTAGGAAATATGGTGAATAAACGCATGTAAAACGATAATCAAGTAAAGAAGCTGGAATTGGTCTATAAGACCAATTCTTACAATAGCCTGGCCTAGATAAATGCCCGTATGTAATTTTGTATGGTCACCCATCTGTGCTAGTTTGATTTCATATATTTCTAGAACGTCCTTCTAGAACATACACGTAAAAAACCTAAATTTTTGTATAGAAACACCAAGAAGGCGTTGCCCGATTTCGTCCATTTTTGATATTGTATTTACAGTTGCTATGAAAATACCGTGTGCAAAAATTCAGCTCTCTACGTTGACGCGCTCTCAGACAGTTCCCAAATAGTATAGTGAAAAATGAAACTTTTGTATGGCAACCCATTTTCGAACTACATATCTAACTATCGAATCTAAATCTTTTGAAAAAAACTGTGTGCGAGATTTCAGCTCTCTAAGCGAACGGGTTCTCGAGTTATCGAGGGGACGGACAAACAGACGTGCCATCCTCATCTAAGGGATAAAAAGATATTAATTTGCGTATAGTTACAGAAAGGAAAAAGGAAGTGTGTTCATATTGTTCCAAAAACTAAAATATATACACTTTCTAGTGAGATTGGCGACCTCGCTTGATGAGTAGAACTATATATAGCGGTGCAGTGCAAGTTTATACTTCACACTCTACAGAGTAGCTTTGCTTTTGTATTACTGCACGAATCATTAAATAAATACAAAAGAAAACACCTTAACCCCCGGGTTACACGAGGTAGTAGGTACAACTTGCATGCAAGCCTCGCTTCCAACCCAATTTTAAACTTTACAGCAGAAAGCAGTTCGGTTGATGTCTTATCATCTTGCATGCAAGTTCATTTAAAAAATGGCATTGAGACGTAAAGTTTTGCGTATAGTGGAAAATTACAACAATAAAGGAAGTAGCAGAATGATAATAACCCAAGAAAAATGAAGAGGAAGGTGTTGGTAAATGATGTAATGCAAATGATCCCAGAAAATCTAATTTTTCCAGAATAAATTTATCAAATTCTCTCAAGCATTTCTTTTCCGCCATCTTGAAAACTGTATAATGGCAAATTACTATCACCTCAGCTGCCATGGTTTTTCATGCAAGTTCGCTGAAAGCTGAGCAGCCAGCATGGCAGTAGAGGTTACACGTGCAAGCAGTATGGCAGTGCAAGTTGCATGCAATCTCGTGTAACGCCCGGGTTATGAAGTATAAGTCGCCAAAAATTTATAATTTTTGGATGAGTCTGATTGCATTTATGATGGTCAAGAGTTATTTGACTGCTTGGTGAAATAACCCTAACATTTTGCATTTCAAGGTAAAGAGAGCTTGTTTCAACTTAATTAATTCACGGGGTTGGCTGCTATAACAAGACGAAGACTTGGATTCGTACAGGTCCTTAAATTAAAAAAGAACTGAACTAACATTCTGAAATGTTTATTTTAAAGCGGTATTTTGGAGAGGAAAGAGTATAGATAGGAAAGTAATTAAGACAACATCATATGAAATGAGACATACTAGTGATTAGGCCAAAACGCTGTTGATTTCAAAATGCAGGGTATGCTGTACAAAATGATATACATATGAACATCGAAATAATAATTTAACTCGTAAAGACCATATCTGCCATCCTCGTCACAACCTCCTTAAAGAGTGCAGGGAATATAAAGCTGCTGTTACAGCGCCCATAGCAATTTCTTCATGGAAAAATATTGGTAAGAAAAGAAATACGAAACTTATAAAAAATCCATTAAATTAATCCGTAGAATTACAAAAATTTTAGCATTTCTCAAAAAAGTAAAAAAAGAAAAACAAAAAAAAAACACGTTCACAATTTGCACCTCTCTTAACGTTTCCTTAAAAAATTAATCGCTGCGGATTTTTACTAAATTCCGTAAGAACTTTCTCTTGTATATAAATTTCATTTGCCTATGAATATTTAGAAAAGCCAAACTATTAAGTTTATTTTCGGCCAATGCATTACAAAGATAATTTTTAAATTTCTTTGATGTACTAAGGGACCTCTGGTAATACTGCGTAGGTATAGATGGTTAGTAAAAAAAAGAAATGTATACCAGTGAGAACACGTTTCTCTCTCGCAGAATCAGGATTCACGACTTGTTGTAAATAGAATTTTTCAGTTTGGGGCAAGTAAATTAATTATTTCCTGTTTCAAAATAATATAAAAATTGAATTGAATTGAAATTACGACCGATCAGTCTCGGTGGTAAATGCATGTGACAAGATACAATTGCATCTTAGACTTCGACTGAAGCTAAACTTTTATCCAAAGTGCAAAGTTGGTGTTGGCTGCGGCCAACTTCAGTTCAATCACAGTAGTTGGTACGTTCTGGTTTGTTCAACCAGTTGAAACTTTAATTTAATTACAAATATCGGCTCAGCCTCGACTTCGACCGAAAATCAAGTCACAGTCGACAGATCAGTCGTAATTGTAGTTCAAGCCTTATTGAAAATTTGGGATGAACTGTAGAAAGTAGTTTGCCTCTTTTATCTTGTGTTTGTATCTAGTGTACATTTGACTTCGAATGAGGGAATGTTGATAGAAGCAGTATAAAAAGGGAGGTCATGAAATAATTTGAAGCATGTCGCACAAAGCAGGGTCTCGGGCGTACAGAACTGCCACCTAACCACCCTAATATGCATGTTCTTCGGGGAATTAATTGCTACGTTTCTTTTCTCATTCAGAATGAATCTGTTTCAATCACTGAATTGATATGTATAAAAGCAAATGACATAATTTTTATATTTTTGTCCCTTTCTGTGAGAGCATTATATCAACTGACATACATATAATAAGAATGCAGTGAAAGTTCTTGCTTCAAAAATGGCACAAATTTTGAACAGGTTGTGAAAACCTTTTATTTCGTTCAATTGTACACCGTTTCATAATTTATTATGTATTATTTGTCGTTTAGAAACACTAAAGATGTTATAAAATAGTATTGCATTCAATAAAAATTATTTAGGAAGTTAAGCTTGTTAGTAAAATAAAAATATAATTTATAATATTACTGAAAAATGTGCTTCTCTATACAGATTTGATGTCAAACAATAATTGACCTTGAAAGAAATACACAAAAAAATTTGTGCCATTTTTTATTATAGAAATTAGATAGGAAGGTTCAGTCCATTATAAATTATATGTCAGTGGCCAGTGGTTGATAAACAACAATTTACACTTGCTTTTGTCAAATAGAAATATGTCAAAATTTTGAAATGGTTTTGTTTTGTTCCTTTTCTATGTACGCAGAAGTAAATTATGACATCATTCTGCCGATTCACCCAAATTCATTCAGGGAAATTATGTATAAGTAAGAATAGGTTTATTGATATTCAAAAACTGAAATAGAGTCACTTCTAATGTTGCTTCCACAATAAATAAAAATCGTTAGAACTTAAATTTGCCATAATAATATCAATAACTAATTTTTTTTTCTGTCCCGAATATTAGCTATAAATAGCAGCTCTCAGCGCCATAACTGTTAAAAATAATCTCTGGCTTTGCAGAAATTAGTTGCTCTGGAAAATTTTGATGGACAAATTTTAGCTGCATTTAATTAATATTTGGACCGCTTTTCTACTACGTATGTTGTAATGTAATTCGGAGGAAAACTCAACTCTTTTTTTTTGTTTGTTTTGTGATTCTTTACTTATTCCGAATCAACCTGATTTAAACTTTCGATAAAAAATACAAAAAAACATTTTAGAATGAAATGAAAAATGCTAATGCTGAGCGTGAAGAGAAACGAATCACACTATAAGACATTCTTCATGGATGTGTGTAACAATTAAATAAAAAAAAAAAAAAAATCGCAAGCTAGAAATCTAAAAAAAAAAAATATATATACCTATACACATATATTAAATGGATAAAATGCTGCAAAAAATAGAAGAACATTGTCTAGTCAAGTCACACCCTCATAGTTGCTTATGCATGCATACAATTTGGATGCGTGAAACCGCCAAGCAGGATGGCGGAACTTATCAACTGAGTTTGTATTAATTTTTATGACATTTTTAAATACAAATTGGTACACAAAGCTTTTATACTTTTATACCACATACATAATGTTGTTTTGTTAAAATCAAGCATATCAGTCAGCTCTCATGAAATTATAAAACTTGGTCTCTCCAATGTCAACTTGTCTCGTTTAATGAACTTATTTTGTTGACGATCATTCGGCTCTTGTTGTCAATATCTACATACTTTTTATATACATGTTTATGATGACGACACGGAACAACAGCAGCTTCAAACGAAATTGGCAAACACAAATTATATTACAAGTAAGTAAGTATATAGAATTGGGTGTGAGTTCCATTATTTTTATACTCTTTGATTTTATTAAATAAGTATTGCCTGTATAGTATATGTATGTAGGTAGGCATATTTTGTTTGTATGGAGAAAATGAGCAATAATAATATGCTGATATGATGTGCTTATGTATGTACTTATGCTAAATTTAAGCATATATGGATGATAGGAGAATATCTACAGTAGATTAGATTAAATACGACGACCACCCTTTGCTATATTTACATAAATACGAGTTTCTAATCTTCTAGCACACATCAATACTCTTTTAAAATTATCGAATTTTTGGGAGGCTCAGACAATTGGCACTAACATCAATTTCAAAATATGTAGGTACTACTTATATTTAAAGATATTGAAATAAAAATAAAAATTCTATTTATTCATTTATGGCCATTTCATGGCCACGATGATTTTTGTACATATAAATTTAGTTGCTTAACAAACTGATTCTCAAATGGTGAATATTTGTATATTTATGGACTTTCCATTTTTGTAGGTATACCTACCTACCTACTAATCTAAAATTAGAATAGTATTTGTCAGAATTGTAGAAATATATCTTTATAGTAGCTATATCTTAATTAATATACATACATGCATGCATACTTCTAGTTAAGTTAATCGAGCTTCTCATCGCACTGTGTATGAACGAACGAACGAGCCACTAATCAGCTAATTTAAAATCACAAGAAACAAAAATTTCATTTTGTTACCAAGCGCACATAGATTAAACACCCGAGAAACGCCTTAACAAGTTTACACGTGATCTCGATATTTTGAGATTCTGTTTCATTTCAGAACAAAAATGCAAATAACCTTCCTACTATTGTGTATATACATATTTATAAAATTTATGGAAATGCCTATAAGAAAATATGATATATAAAATGAATAGTAACTGGAAGTAGGTAGTTATCTATATGCGATGAATCATTCCCTTTTCTGCGATAATAGCCTGCAATACATATGTATGCATAATGAACATATCCTCATTATGATGATAGCTCTTATACAATTCCGATGTTGACTTCGAATTGTAATTTTTGATAGTAACTTTTGGATATAGTTAATTAATAACGACATCATTTAGATAAATTTGTTAAATTACTAGTCTACAGTAGACTCAGGTGAATATACTTTCTTTGGTTGTTTGCATAGATGTTGAAACTGAAAGTACCTACATACGTACGCATAGATACAAAAAAATTATTAGGTTTCGTATCGGTTCAGATAAAATGTTGAATTTATTAATATTCTGATTCAGTTTAATTTATAACAAGTAAAAAAGCTAGAATTGTTCT
The DNA here is from genome assembly GCA_963930735.1 of Dioctria linearis. NCBI lineage: Eukaryota > Metazoa > Arthropoda > Insecta > Diptera > Asilidae > Dioctria > Dioctria linearis. The sequence continues at coordinate 315,025,593 of OZ005741.1, forward strand.
AAGACCAATTCTTATGATACCCTAGATGAATGTCCGTATGAAATTTCGTATGGGTACCCATTTGAGCAATTTTGATTATTGCAGTGGTTTTTCGCATATATTTCTAGAACAGTTTGTCGGACAGAAAAAATGATTATAATCAATTTTATAGGATTTTGTATTCTGAAGAAGTTTTTAGTACAATAAAAATGTCTTGGATTGATCGTTTTCACAGTATACGTAAAAATCATAAATTTTTATATGGCAACACTAAGAAGGAGTTGCCCGATTTAGTCCATTTTTGAAATTTTATTTGCTAGTACAATGAAAACACCATGTACCAAATTTCAGCTCTCTATATCGATGCGTTCTCAGGCAGTGTCCAAATATATAGTGGAAAACGAAAGTTTTGTATGGCAACACCACGAAGGAGTTACTTTTTTTTAAAGTCTGTGTACAAAATTTCCGCTCTCTAAGTATACGCGCTCTCGAGTTATCGTGCGCACAGAGGGACGGACAGACGGACGGACAGACAGACGGACGGACATGCAAAAATCAAAATAACTTTTAATATTATGCGTGGGTGGCCAATCCATTTTGCTCTACCTTCATTATTTCGAGGTGTTACAAACGGAATGACAAAAAAAGAGCCTATCATTATGCAAACGCCGAAACGAGTTTTGACGAATTGCTTGATTTTAAATATTTTTTATTTTATTAATTCCTATATTATATAGGGCAGGGGTGGCCAAACTTTTGAAGTACGGTGTCTACATTATAATTCAAAATATCGTAGCGGTCTACCGTCTGCAATGGTTTTTAAATAAAACGCAAAAACTTTGCTTCAAAAAATCTGTAGGTATCTACTTCCGAATGCTCCAGATTTAAAAAATACCAACTATAATTTCCTCCTCGATCATAACAAAATTAGCATCAATTAATTCGGCGACATTGATAAATACTCTGTCAATGTTAATGCCTTCGTTAGAAGCGAACACCATGAAACTGATGACTTCTTCTCGAATTCCAAAAGCTTCTTTCAAACTCTTCAACTATCCAAGCTTTTGGTAATTCTTCAATTTGCCTATTCTTTATTGGGAATTGGAATCTTATCTTTGAATGTTTTAACTAAACTTATCATATCAATCAAAGTTATGCCTTTCCTTGCAGGCATGATAGTGTTTCATGGCAGTGAAATGCCGTTGATTTACAAAAGACATTCCTTTTTATTTTTACGATACCAATGTCGCTGATTTTGATTTTGTACCTGGCTTCATAAAGAATATTGCTGTGCACATAATCCAGTTTTTGACTCGCCTACTTCAATTTTTTAGATTTTACTTCCAACCGGAATGACGTAGGTACTTTGTGTGTGTAGTTTTAAAATGCTTTTCGACATTTTTGTTGTTGTTGTAGTGCTACACCTGAGTACCTAAGTACACCTGATAATGGTAACCTTTTTCCGCACTCGACAATCCTGCCTGCTCATTTTAGTCGCTATTATTATCACCACGCAACAAATCGTCAGAACTAAATACTAGCTGAATATACTGACTGGCAACAAAAGGGCACGTTTTTTATTGAGACAGGAGATAAGGAGAGAGAGAGAGAGAGAGAGAGAGAGAGAGAGAGATAAACAGAGTGCGATGGGTAAGAGTGGCGAAAGCAATGGCGCCATGCCGGCGGGGGGTGGTTATCCGTTACTCACGCCACGTGAGGTGGATTTTACTCTCGCGGGCTAACAAAAACGTCTGCGCGGTTGACGTCTTGGTCAACCCTGATATAGGGTGTTTCCTCCATGGTGGTCCTTAGAGCGGGAGGTGATAGTACTAACCTAGACAAACAAAAACTTGTATGGCGCAGGGCATATCAACCGTTTCGGAGTTACAGGGTGATTAAAAAGTTATATTAGATTTTCACAAAACACCCCGTATCTTAAAAAGTACAGGGTGTACGGTCACCGTCTAAAGCTAATTGTATGCAGCACTTTATGGCCTTTCCAATGACTGCTAAACCAGCTTCGCACTCCTCTCCCATCAGGAGTTTTGTGGGCTTAACTAAAAGTTTCGGATTTTCTTACCTTTTTTTTACTTTGACCTTTATTTTTTATTTTGCAAAAACGTTGTTATGTTGACGACATTTTGCAAAAAAAAAAAAAAATAGTCATCAAAGTAAAAAAAAAGGTAAGAAAAACTGAAATTTTTGGTTTAGACCACAATAACTCCTGGGGGAAGAAGAGTACGGGGCTGATTGAACAGTCGTTGGAAACGCCATAAAGTTCTGCATAGTGACAGTACACACTGTTCCTTTTTAAGATACAGGGTATTTTGTGAAAACCTAGCATAATTTTCTAATCACCTTGTAACTCCGAAACGGTTGATATGGCCCCCCACTCCCTTACATTTTTTTTTGGCTAGGTGAGTACTATCACATCCTGCTCTATGGACCACTATTGAAGAAATATTCTGTATTATTTTTGATTTAAAATGATTATCTTTTATAAGATTATTGCTTAAAAATTATTACAGTCCGTAATGTACAAATGACTCTTTTCCCACGTATTTGCTTTCCTTTTTGAATTTTGTTTTTTGAAAGAAAACGACCATCAAAAAGGAATCCTTAAATTTTTCAATAATTGTAATTAATCTTGTTATAGTTGCACAGACGTTCGTGATCTTAGCGAAAGTAGGCGTGTTAAGAAAGCCGGTGGATTTAAAATACACCTTATTTAAGTTGAGGCTATGGGACTTTCATAATATCTTATAGGAATTGCGATCAATGGAAATTCTGATGCTGATTGACCAAATGAATTAGATGACAATACCATAGACACACAGACTGTTTACATAATGGCTCAATTTGATATTCAGTCATTTCAAGTAAAAGAAAATGTGACAGACTATGAAAATTGAATTAGTTGAATTTGAAATGTCATTGATAGTTCTTGAGCTGTGAGTAAAGATCATGGCAGAGTTCAATATTAATTTAATTAAATTTTATCAAGAAAATTTGCAAGTATTTGCTGTAGTTGCAAGGCATTTGGATAAAAGAAAATTTTGAAAGAAACCAAGAAAAGCTGCAAGGAAGTTTCATTCATGATCAGCTCCCAATAAACAATTTTTCCAATTTCTGGAGACTTATGTCGAATTATCTTCAACGAGTTCGACACCGATGCTGTGCAGCTTTACGTATTTTGAAATGCAGCAATAAAAATATATAAAGCTTCACTGCACCGGAGTGGAACTCGTTGAAAAGAATTCAACATTAAAGTGATGGGTTGTTTTATATGGGCGTATATAATGGTTACTCGGTTATATAAGAATTTGAGTGGTTATATAAGAGTTTTATAATACATATTACCAATTGGTAACGTAGTTATATTAGAGTTTTTAAGGTTACTAATGGCTATCGTGGAAGTAAGTCACTAAAGGTTTTATAAGTTGGTGATGGAAATGTTTGAATTACCGGTCGATATAGCTTAGAGTAACCATTACTAGATGGTATATAAGACAGTTTTATAATTGTTTTCTTCACCACGTTATATAACTAATTGGTAATTAGTTTTTAATGCGGTATCGTAGTTATATATAGGGCGTCCCAGACTAATATGACTATATTTTGCCAAATGATTGCTGTGGACCATATAAGTAAAAATTATATGGCATGATGTGGGGCAAAATGTCACCCTACCGAGTTACAGGGTGATTAGTAAAATATGCTCTTTTTTATTAAACACCATATATCCTGAAAAGTACAAGGTATATGGTCTATTTTAAGACGGCATTGTATGCAAAACCTTGGGGTCTTTCCTATGAATGTTAAATCAGCCCCTACACCTCCCACTCCAGAGTTATGACGCCTCAAATTCAAAATTTCAGTTTCTGATTTATTTTTTTATTTTTCCGCTATTTTTTTTTTAAATACCCGCACTAACATACATTTTTGTTACAAAATTTTGAAAGCCCAGCATCTCATCTTTAAATTAACCGATTACACTTATGCTCTATCTGTGACGGTTAAGGAGCTATTAGCTCTTCACCTATTCAGGTCATACTGAAATTAGACGATGTTTTTTTTTAAATGACGTGTTTTTAGTTTCTAAGAGAATAAATTATATTTATAATTATAATTATATAATTTGTATGAAATGCGATATCTGGATAATTTCAGATATCGGAGTAGGTTGGGCTATAACATAGGTTAAGAGCTAATAACTTCTTAACTATCACAGATAGAATATAAGTGTAATAATCTCGAAAGAGGAGACTTTTGAAATTTTGTAACAAAAATGTATGTTAGTGGGGGTATTAAAAAAAAAAGAACAAAAAAAAAACACTTAGTATGTTTTCATAGATCCCATTGTAACTTCTGAACGTTACACCATATGATGATGATTTTGGTAGATAGATAATCGTTGCATCTTTCCAACAGTCTATAAATTTTCCCCATCCTCCTCTGCGTTTTTAAGTTATGGCTCAACAAAGTTAAAATTATTTCTTATGTAACTACTATTTTTATCAAAATATATGTCAACCCGAAGCTCAAAAGCTTCCCTTTGAAATGATCTATTATATTCTGTATCCCAAATGTAACCCTTTCCGCGTTGTTAGCAGGTTTTCTTAAACATATCGGTAAAATATTTACACCAATCAGGAAAAAATTAATGGAAATAAGCAGAAGGGTGCTATATTCTGTTTAATGGAATTAATAATGTGTTTATGATATTTATTATAAAAACTTCTTTTACAATTTGAATTATCACAATTTTTTTTCTTTTCTGTTCCTTTATTTTTTTTTAATTCAGAATATTTTAATCCTGTGATTTAAGATTCCATTGCATCTATTCCTTCCATACTCGTACAATTTTATTCAAAATTGTAGAATAAACGCCATTTTAATTCAATCTATCGAAAAGAATAGTTATAATAAGGCTCCGCTATGTGAAGAAATGAATAATTAATGTTATAATCATCTTCAGTTTAGTGTATACATTGGTAAAAGACCCAGAAATTCAAAGTGTGCGAAGGGTTCAGTACACCTTACCTCTAATATTATTTACGTGGTTGCAGCAAGTCATTTCACTAATGAATACAAAAAAAAGCAAAAAAAAAAAATACAGATCCCACAAGACAATATGATGGAAATTAGTAGGATACAATCTTCTCCTATGAGTTCTCATATGCAAGTTAGATTTTTTAACATTCAAAAAAAGGCCATGCTACTAGGAAGCAACATCTGTCAGAAGAGCTATCAATAAAAAATGTGTGGCTAATCCAAAACAAACAAAAAATGGCGACTAATTTAAAAGTTAAGGAAAGTTACTTTCGCTTGATATTTTATAATAACTTTAGAACAGAATTCAAAGCTACCTTTAATGATATTTGTTCGCAGTTCGCAGTGACTTTAAATTTAAAGAACAGATAAAATACATATAAAAATGATGCACAGAAATTGGGCGATAGGGCCGGACTCTCTTCTGAATTTTTCATAAAATAATATTTTATGTTATTTTGTGGCGATAAAATCCCTTCTTCATAAAATGAAAATAAAATATTTTGAAAATTCGTATTCTGTCGTGGTTCCATAAAATTATTTTATGAATTCTTTTATGAACACGTAACATAAAATATTTAGTAGTCAATTGACATTTGCGTGATACTCTATCAAATCACCCACTAAATAATCATTTATGAAAGCAGCTGCTTTCTTAATAGCTGTTGAGATACTTGGCTGTAAAAGTGCTAAAATATGACAACTCTTGACTGGAGTTTGATACGATCTATGTCCGTAGGAATGCAAAGCAACAGAAATACATCCATTCTGTTTACTTTTAGATTCCTAACTCAAAGTGAACGGAATGGATGTCTTTCCGGTATGAGGCTCTAGTTACTCGATAAGTATTTGAATTTGTTTTCATGCAACGAAACATTTTGTGTATAAATTAGAATTATTCATAAGTTTGCAAAATTAGTTTACAAGTCACAATATAAGAAGTTTATTTATTAACCAGCCGGAAAAACATTTGAAGCCTAAGTTTTGTCAACTCACATGGATCGTAGGAATCGCTATTCCTATGATCTCTTCTGCATAAAATTAAAACCTAAGACAAATATAATTAACTTTTTATATTTTACCATATCGCACCAAGTGCGAATTTCCACAATTTCTGACAAAATTGTAAATTTTATGTATGACATTTTAGTTTTTAATTAAAACTATTTACGCACAACAAATGTTAATTGAGGCATGTCATTTTCATTAAATGTGTTGAAATACCTTTAAAATGTGCTGCTTAGGATCTTTTATGTTATCCTCTATAACAGGAAATATTTTATGTTACGATGCATAAAATAAAATAAAATTTCTGGTACAGAATAGGATTTTTGGAAATTATTTTATTTTCAGACATAAAATAACATAAAATGATAAAATTTTACCAACAGAATAGGACTCATTATGGTGCAAAGATAAATTAAGTACAAAAGTGAATTTTTGAAAGTTTTAAAAGAAAATTATAATAGACATATTATGACCATCACGTTCAATCGCTAGAATATTATGGTTTTGCGAAAGGTAAGGAAGATCAAATTGGTTATTATAGCAAATAATTATAATATGTATGGATATGTTTGGTGTTGTACTTACATGGATCATTAAAATGTTCTCCATTTAAAGAGTCTCTAGAAAATGAGAGACCTAATACTCTAACATTAACCAGATTGCCCCTTCTACATAAGCCTAGAGAGATGAGTGCAATAATAGGTTTGGTGTTGTCCATATGGATGAATAAGGGTGCTCTTGGTAGATTATACTCCGATCTAAAAATTACGAAAAATGAAAAGTCCATATCATGATGTTGGGATTAAATTCCGAAATTATAAAGATTCAAAAAAGGCTATGTACATCGCAGAAATTACACTTGGCCGACCGAAAAGTGATTGTAAACCAATTTTGTGCTAATTCGGCCAATCGTGGCGAATTTGACAGAGTGGTAAATTAGATACCCAAGATTAGTAGAAAAATAATCTTGTGCCTTCAAGATCAGTCATTTTGTTTTTGTGATTTTGGAAAACGTAATATAAAAAAAAAATTGGTAAATGTGAATTACATGACCGAAAATTATTCCACTGGCTTCGTGAAGTTCCTAACTTATTGAAAACCAATTTTCTGCCAAATTAACCAATTACAGCCCAATCTCACATGTCCGTTTCCATTTAAATTCTATTTTAATGTGGGAACAGACTTCTGTATTGGACATATTTATTCATATATACATATGTATACATTCAAATAGGATGGACGTGGAGAGGACAACTCTCCATTAATAGCCATGTTATAGCATGCACTTTGCACGTAAATTTCACCCCTTCCAGTAAATCAATTTTGGCAGAAAGTAATATTTCCGTATTCTCCACATCGAGACGTATGATTTAAACCTAATATTGTTCATGGACATTAAGTTTTACGCATTTTTTTGATTTGTAATTTTTTAGAATTCTGTCAAAATTGCCACGATTAACCAAATTGTCAGAAAATTGGGTTTCAATCACTTTTCGGGGTATAATTTACCAAAAAGAAAACTTGATTCATCCATAGACAACTTCAGATACATTATTTCACAAATCTCTCTAGCTAATAGATATACCTACATATGCCTTCTCTTCATATTATTCAAAACTGGTGTTTCCTATTTAGTTGCAAAATCTAATTTAATAATTTACCCAGATGACTTGAAACTGTATAAATCTATCGACTCGCATTGCGATTGTTTCAACCCAAATTGCAGGACGTGCTGGACAGACTTGTTGAATGGTGTACAAAGAGTTCTCTCTCTTTAAACGTTAATTAATGTAGGCTAATCTCCTGTAAGCGAATGGGTTCTTACTTTCGAAAGTTGATAAAATATGTGACTTTGGGGTAGTGTTTGACTCCAAACTAACCTTTAACTTTCACATGGATGGATTGATAAGTGGTTGAGTCCCCTGGGGGAAGGGGGCACTTTAACTTAGGCCACAACAAGGCCCATTGTTCACCCTCTAGACTTATGAGCAATAGCTCATAGGTAGCTCTTCTGTAAGGCTTTCCGGAGAGATTCGGACAGTGACACAAGAAGTTAGTCACCGTTTCGGGTTGCTCTCCGTATCCCCTATATATAGGATCATCAACGACTCTCATCTTCTGTAGGTGACCCCTAAGAAAAGAGTGCCCAGTGAGAATTGACACAAGTGTTCCCAGAGTTGGCTTGCTTAGTCCCAATATCTTTTTCGTCAAATTTGGGTTAGGTTTACTCCTCAGTTCCTTAGTAGCTCTGCCCGAGGGGTCATCCAGCCAAAGGCAACTGTGTTGGCAGTCAGACCAGGCCGAAATTTTAGATGTAAGAATCTTTGGTGCAATCCGGATTGTGGATGATGATTTCTCTGAGGTGACACCAGTTCGAGCGAGCTCGTTCGCCTTTTCGTTCCTGCTGATATCACTGTGACCTGGCACCCGCACAACGAGTACCCTTTTACCCAGTAAGAGGGAACTTAGGGTGGTTTTGCATTCCAGTACCAGCTTGGAGGTTACGAAAGGTTTTGACAAGTCCTTTACAGCTGCTTGGCTGTCCGAGCAGATTGCAATCTCCTTGTAAAGCACTGAATAAAAGAACTACATAATATCTACATTACTAAGCTCTTTTTACCACTCTTGTTGGACCCGTTTTGGAATATTCCAATCCTATCTGGTCTTCTTCTTATAAATATCACTCTGATTGTATTGCGAGCGTACAAAGGAAATTCTTTCTTTCTGCCCTAACAGGTCTCGAATGGAGAGATAGACTTCATCTTCCTCCTTATAACGAAAGATTAAATTTAATACTCCTTCCTAATCGTAGAAAGTCGTAAGAAAATATGTGATATATAAGCTTTATATTTCAACTTGTGAAGGGTGACATCGACATGCATTTGATGCTTGAGAAAATTATTTCAATTCACGACCTCGACACTTGCAATCTAATGATTTTATATATTTGTCTTCCTATCGCATCAACTATGAACACTTTGACCCTATGTTTAGAACGTGCAGTAGGTACTTTTAATTTCAATTGTCATTCGATTGATTTTCACATTAATAAATCCCAATTAAGAAAAATCTTTAATAATTGCTCTATACTATAGCTTTCATTTAGGTATTGTATTCATCAAGGATCATTGTGAAATAAATAAATGTGCCCCTAATTATAAAAGTGGTCTACAAGTCATTTTTAGCGTAACTGAGCGAAAAGCTATTTACGAATAAAAAAAATTCATAAAGTTCTTACATTTAATCAATTTCTTTAATACTTACTATATTTGAAAGTAATGACATCTATACAAATTTGAATTTTCTGTATATTATATGCTTTCAAAAATGTCTGTAAGTACGTTTTCGCTGAAAATGACTTAGATTAGACCACTTTCATAATTAGGGGTACAAAAAATAAGACCGACAATGTAATTTAAACCTAGACTGAATTTAATTGAATTTATTTAAAACTCGGTACCTACTTTCTTTAAATATAGGCGTATATTCTCGAAGTTCGACAAAAAAACTGAAATCAAACAAACCATCATATTTTCTGTTGTCCAATACAATCTTCAACTATCCTTCTACACCCTCCAATAAAAAGTTATGCAACCTCAAGTTCAAAAATCGGTAAAGTTTATACTGACTTCTTTTTTCATAGTTTTTACTATTTTCCCGCCAAAATGTTTAATTAACATATTTTCTTTTATTCAATATATTTAAACTAGAAAACTTCACCTTTCATTTAATGTAACACACATTTACCAATTTAAATGCATCTGCATGCTCTTCATATAATCTCTATATAGTAAAAACCTCTTAGCGCAGTTACGATATAATCGCGCAGAAGTTGAGTACCAAATGAAAGGTGAAGTTTTTTTTATTTAAAAATATTAAAAACGCAACAAAATAGTGGAAATTTGGAAGTAAAAAAAATCATTATAAATTTGACCGAATTTTGAACTTAGAAGCTGCATAATTATTTATGAATTGTGATATGTATCTTAACATTAAAGAAAAAACTCATCTTATATAGTTCTCTCATTAGATCCTGAAATGCTTCTTCAAAAGTTTTACAAAGTTATCTACCAACTATACCATCAATATTATTGTAAAAAGTTCTTTCCCAAGCTTCACGATGAACTTAGAACCTCTAACTACAGCACCTCGATGACTTTTATAAAAAATGAGCAAAAATTGATTATTCCAGGTGTTAAATATAAAACTTGTATATATTCCAAATTTAAGGAAAAATAGAAAAAAAAACCCATAAAACATCAACAGTACACAAGTCAATAACAGAATAAAATCAGATGCGAATATAAGCAATTAAAAGTTTCTGTTTTCCTAATTTACGCGAAACTTTCAAAGGTGTAATAAGAACAGTTTTCAGTTAATGGACATATAATTGATAATTAACAAATTAAGACGCAATAATTTGGCAGTAAACAAAAAAATTTTCATTCAAGTCAACAAAATCACAACAGTGTCCCTGAGTTTATCAAATTTAAGTAGGTATCCAAAATGTTATTCAAAGTCGTGACGGAAAAACATATGTATAGGTATGTATGTAGCTACATTGAAACCGTAAACAGTAATAATAAATAAATTATTTCGAAGTAAACAATATTATTAGGATAAGAATTTAACTAAATTAAAAAGGTAAATGATGATGATGAAAACCTACAATCTGTCTTCTTTTTGTTCTATTGTTTTTCTGTAAATGCTTTAGCTCTATAGATACATATATGTATGTATGTACATATATTAATTTAATGAGGTATCGATTCACACCAAAACTTCCAGACATATTTTTTGTGCGCGGCTTATTGTTATTTTTATTTCACGTAATCAATCTCACGACTCACGAAATTCAATAATAGACTCAACCACTCTCCACTTTACAAAACAGAAATAAAAAAAAAAAAAACAGAAAAAAATAGTCACATTTTTGAACTGTGATCACTGACCATGGAACACCAGATTACAATTAAGCAAGTCACGTGGGCTATACGGCTATACACATATGGATGTGTAAATATGTATATTAATGGATTGTTAAAAACACGATTATATACCGAAAAGCTTTTTCGACGACTTTCTATCATGTGGTAGGACTATTTGTTTTATTCGAATTATTATACCTACAGATACAAATAGCAATAATGGTAATTTATTTGATATTTCTTTTGTTGTTAATTATTGTAAATACATCGAAACTCACATTTCTTAAAAGACTAATAATAATAATAATATAGTGATATAATACATAAGTGATAATAAGAAGGCCAAATACAACGAGATGACCTTCTACAAATCTAAAGAACACTCAATATTCGACCAAGTAAAAAAAAAAAAAACAAAAATCAATTTAAATCAAGTTTTGTAGATGGTAGATACCTAGTAAACCGGCATTTCGGCGAAATAATACGGCTAAGAAAAAAAGAAAGATATTAATTCCTTGTACTTGTACCTTTCATATTTGACAGGATGTGAAGCATGCCCATTGCTATCCCAATAAGGTTCCATGTTGATTGAGAGTTCTGCTTGAGCAATGCGGATATGCGGCAGGGTGATAATTTGAGCGCTAAATTCGAAATAGCAATTGTGAAAACAACAGCGATAAAAACCGTGTATCAAAATATTCCCAGTAATATCTTTTCGCACATTAATTTTATATTGATCACTTCTTCTTGATGATTCACAATTTGTTGCCACGTTTGCACCACCGATGAACTTCTCGATTATTATTAGGTGTAACCCAGATACTTGAAAACCCCGTTGTTTGGATTTGGAACTTTTTCAATACACAAAACTCAACACTTAAAAATTCACCAAGAGAATATATATTTATTAATGTACCACACATTCAACAATTGATTAATCAAGGAATTATTATGTATGTTTTCTAAACGCACCTTAGCTATGTATATATTTTATTTTTATTTTATTTATTTTTTTATGCAATAATCATAGGTTCACATAATATTTAATAGTAATAAATAAGAATACATTTCAGCACGTTTTTTTTCTCTCTCACAAAATCGGTTTGGTGACATCAAACAATCAATTGAGAAACTCACTTGTGAATATTATAAAAGAACAACTTTAATGTTTATACGTGGTTGGAGACACTATACTACTCATAAGTAGGTATATATTTGCATACACATATATGTGAGCGAGCCTTATGATTGGAATTTTCCATTTAGTGTTAACTCATATTATATTAAATGCTGGCGGAAAGCTGCTTTTTCCTGTTTTTTTTTGTTTTTTTTTTTTTTTTGGTAATTATTAGTTTATAAAGTCACGAGTTATTTATCACGTAGCAGCCGGAAAAGAATTTTTTTCTATTTCTTATAAAAGTGAGAGTGAACTGGGCAAGTGGGCGAGATAAGATGTATGTAATATATTAATGCGCACACACTCACTTAGGAAGGAATGTTAAATGCAGTACTTTTAGTGTTGATTGCGTCTCTCTTAACGTATTTTACTGCTCTGGTAAAAAAACTTCAATTAGCCTAACCATTATCAAAATAATAAACTTTGAAGAAAAAAAAAACTGAGTGAAACCAACGCAATATTGATAATATTAAAAAATTACAAGTATTTCCACGTACTACATAAATGTAGGTACTTAAAAACGACGATGAGAGAAATTAAAAGCTTTCAAAGCTGTCGTCCGTTCAGTTTCATTATTATTACGTTATTATTATTATTATTATTACTCGTGTTTATATGTATATATATAGACAATTATAGATATATGTAAGTATATCTCCGCTATCCCGACCTCTAGCTAGCTGTTGCCGAGAAAGACTGAAGCAAAAGAAATTTCTAAATTTAACACGAGACTTTAATATGTATATCAAGAAAGATGATGATGTCTATACGACAGCTGTTTTCTTATGTAGACTTGCTTGCAGGGCAAGCTCTTCTACTCTAAGCTTTTAATGAGAATGTAAATGTTATATGTATATATATATATATATATATGTATGTAAGTACGATTACGATACTTAAACTTATCTATATACCTAACTGTTGTTACAAATAGAACAGTACCTACGTACATTAGTTCCATATATATTTTGAAGCCTATCATCAAGCAAAAAAAATAAATAAATAAAAGCCTTCTTCTATCGGCGGTGTTATCTGACTCAATATACTACTATATATGTAACGGCGAATGTGAAACTTTTATTAAGCTTAAAAGTTCAAAGGCATGGGCGTACACTTAATTCCGTTTTGTTTTGTTATTATTGAATTTACCTTCGATTCAGATTGATTTGGTGAATGATTTGGGCGAGAGATGTCTTCCGGTATTATTAGATCATCAAGATTTTTTTTTTGTTACTAATAATCTATGGAAATTAAAATCGTTAAACTTCTCGGGTGTAGCTTTTATAAATTCTGATGGAATATGGTTGTATAGTAACGATGCTATTCACTATCGTCCCCAATTATACCTAGGTTAGGTATACCCACTTAAGTAATGTTAGTCGAAAAATTCGAATCAACCTGAGTTTTTGTACACAAATCTTATTATTATTATTATTTGTGGGGGGGGATGCAGACAGAGTCACCAGTCTAGTCACCGCGACCTATAAGATCTTTTGTGACATTACCCTTAATTGCCCTTTCAAACCTAAGGTCCTTTATAAAGCCTATGACATTCTTGAGGGCCATTTCTGCAACATCTACTGGCAGCGGGAATACCTTTCCAAAGATGTCTAAGCCATATGTGGAACAGAGTTACACAGTCATACAGAACATATTCTAGATGAATGCCCTTGTACAATTTCGTATGGTACCCGAATGTGTAAGTTTGATTTTTGAAGTAGTTTTTCGCATACGTAGGTGGTCAACGAATTAGACGCACCCTTAAAATAACAGAAATTGGATTCTTATGTTTGTTTATTTTAAGAAAATTACTTTCTAGGATACAAATTTTTAAGTAGCAATAAACCTTGAGCCCTTCTTTGAAATTGTAATTGGTGGAAAAGATAGAAAACTACCTGTAAGGGGTTAAGAACTTAGCAGGCCACATTTTTCTCTCATTTCATGTTCAGTTTGGTAAAAGTAAAGGTGTTTTTATTTGTGATTTCGATGTGAAGTAAAACAAAAGTGATTTATCTTTTAAATTTATAAATACATTGTGTTCCACTTCAAGTTAAAAAAATAAATAAAATAGAATAGAATTTTGAACACTACAAAACAAGTACTAAATTGTCTTAATTTGGTGTGACAATGGGACGCGTAAAAGGCATAACGATTGAAAAACGGGCTGCAATTAATGCATTATGAAAAACTGGGACATCGACAATCGAAGAAATTGTGAGAAGAGAGAATGTGTCTGCGTCTACGGTAGATAGAGAGGCCAGAGTCGAACAGAGTAAGCGCCAACATTGTCGTGGTATTCGAAAAACCACAAACAGAACTGATCGAAAAATTGTTCACATCGGTACATTACAACGTCGAGCATCGGATCGTGCTATTTTACACGACCTGAACCAACAAAATGTGAATATATCACTCAAAACATTGCGACGTCGTCGGTGGTATGAAAAATTATGAAAATTAAAATGCAGACGTCCAGCGAAAAAGCCGAAATTAACCCAACGAATGAAGGAAAGGCGGCTGATTTGGGCGCGGCTTCATCGGCACATTACTCTTGATGAATGGAAAAGGGTACGTTATATTTATTCTTAATGTGTATATATTTTTTAATTCTAATAAATTGCTCAAAAAACAACTAAAATTTTGAAATTTCTAGGTGATATTCAGTGACGAATGCAGCTTGGAGACCGTTACAGAAATGTTTCAGTATGTCCGGAGGAAACAGGGAGAGCGGTATAAAGAGGACTGCATTGTTAAAACTGTGAAATATCTAATGATCTGTAGTTGCATAAGCGAAGACGGCCCTGGTCGCATTTATTTCGTGGAGGGAACATTGCGTCAGGATCAATACAAAGTCGTCCTATCCGACGTTCTAATTCCCTATATAAATTCGAAACTCTACAACCGATCTTACTACACACTACAGATGGCGCACTTTGCCACACTTCGAAATCTGTAATGGATTTCTTTAATTCTGAAGAACTCAATATCCTTCCTTGGCAGGGCAATTTTACCGATTTAAATCCAATAGAAAATTGCTGGGCCTATCTCAAATCCAAGGTCTGTAGCGTACCAAATAATACAATAGAAGAACTTGAAAAAAATATTGAAAATATTTGGTACTACGACGAAAATGTAAAACTAATGATTCGCTCAAAGTATGCCAGGACGCATTAATGAAGTAATTAAAGAAAAAGGGAGTATAACAAAATATTAAGAAATATGTGTGTTATGTTATTAAGAACTAATGTTTTATTAGGGTAAAATAAAATTTTTTAAAAGAGCTTGTGCGTCTAATTCGTTGATATGTATTCTCAGAACAGTTCGTCGGACAGTACAAATTACTATAACCAATTTCTTAGAATTTATAATGAAGAACTTTTCAGTACAATAAAAACGTTTAGAACTGATCGTTTTCAAAATATATGTAAAAAACAAGAATTTTTGTATGGCAACACCAAATTGTATTTATATTTCTATGAAAACGTTTACAAAACTTCAACTTTTTCCATCGACACGTTCTCACGTCGCAATATTCAAATATTTTATGAAAAATGAGTTTTGGTATGGCAACTTTACAAAGGAAGGCGTTATCTGATTTGTACCATTTTCGAATTTAAATCTGAATATTTTTTAAAAAGGCTGTGTGCAAGATTTAACTTATCTAAGTGAACGTGCTCTCGAGTTATCGAAAGGATGGACAAAATGTGTGGGTGCTCAATCAATTTTGTTCTACCAGCATTATTTCTGTGCCTTACAAACGGAATGACAAACATAGTATACCCTATGATTTCATCATCTAGGTTAAAAATAAAGAAAGTAAAAACTGTCAAATTGTTTGAGAAACGTTAAGATTTGCAGAATTCTGCAGAAGTATTTAAGTAGGTAAATCTTTCTCCAAATTCAATTATGAACAATGGATTATGCTTTCTTTTAAAGATGCATGAACATCCAATCTCATTACTCCTATCAATGGTTGAGCCGCTTGTAGTAGTGCTAATTTCAAACACATCACAATATACATATATTTCTTCATATTATTGATAGCACCTAGGAAAAACAACTGATTATGGAAATGAAAAATTAAGGCTTGCAGTAGATTTCCGGGAAATATTTAAATAAAAATATTGCAAATATTTTCTACAAGTGAAGGACATTATCATTTCAAGAGATTGCCATTTGTCCGGAAAATCTCAATAGCACTAGCTGGACTAGAATCAAGAGCATTTCTTTACGTGGATGCCATTATAATATTTGGTTGAATCCTAAACCACAACCAAAGCTTACAAAATCTTTTTTTTAAAGACTAAGATAATACGTATAACGTTAAACTTGCAAGATCCTGTATTTAGCTTATTTGATCACGATCAAAGGAATTAAAACAGACTCGAAAAATATCATACAATACTTATCCAGTACCTACCGCAAAATGTAGACGAAGTCAGATAATGTACAGCTTTTAGGAAGGATTATAAAAATTTTTACTACAATTGCGAAACCACTAAAGAATTAGAGCACCAATGTCCTAGAACGTAAGTAGTATGAAAACAAAACCCTACGAGTAATCCGAGAAGATTACAGGAACGCGCGTTATCAGCTTCATTTGATTTCCATTTAACAGAGGTATGACCTTAGAAAGGAAGGAGCACTCGTTTTGAACTCATAAATGATCAAAACTTGAGTTTTCGGTTTTAGTTCAGAATAATCATATAGAAGGATGACTCCTTTTTAGCTCAGTGATCGTAAATGGAGGCCGCCTCATACTTGATGTATCATGATCATACTTATAGATGGATAGCTCGTAAAATAGTAACCTAAGAAAGAAAGTGAGGAAGGTTTAGATTAAGCAAATTTTGTATACCTACAAATAAGCTATGAAAATTAGTAAAATACCTATATTAGTACTTTAAGCCCAAGAAATAGTTTTACTTAAAGAATCATCTACACCAAATCGGCGTAATGGCCTTGTGTATAGTATAGAACAATATAGTAATTGCGAAACGCAATTTGACTTAGTAACTTGTTGTGTTGTAGAGGCACTACTACTGCGTAGCAGACGTAACCAAAGTGTAAGCAGCAATGCCTCGCTTCAATATAAAATCAGCGATGTCTGGACCTGATATAGGGAAAGACGCAATTTTTTCATAGAAATTTACTGGAAATTTTTAGAATTGTTATGAATTGGAGGCCGACAATGGCGCACATTGTATGATTGCATATGAAAATAACTCCAGTCGGTGCCCAGACTTAATAAAAATTCTTCCAAAACATTTTCTGTAAATTTCTAAGAAGAAATGAATGCTATTTGCTCATCTATGACAGTCTATGCTCATAAGAATTGTTAGTGGCCCAGCAACCGTTCTCCAAGAATGCATAACAATTCTGAGGAAAAAATTCCCAGTAAATTTCTAAGAAAAAGTTACGGCCTTCCCTACATCAAGTCCAACCATCGTGGATTTTATATTCTATCGAGTCGATGTCTACTTCCCAGCCTTTGTTTGTTTTTTAGTTTGGCTACGTTCTTATGGCTTATCCCTTGCGCCCCTTGTCTAGACTTCAGTTGTACAGCTTTGCTTTTAGCGAAGCATGAGCAAAACTCAAATAATAAATATGTACTATGTTATCACCATGAAAAAACAAGCGCTGTTGTTAGGCAAACAATTGTTCAGTCAATTTTAAAGGCTCTTACGGCTTATCCCTTGAACCCCTTGTCTATACTTCAGTTGCAGAACTTTTAGCGACTGAGCGCGAGCAAAAGTGTTCAAAATGGTACTAGTGGAGCCATCTGATGTTATAACAAGGAAGCATTTTCGCAACCACTATATATGTATATAGTTCTATATAGACATCGCTGATTTTATCTTGGTTGGAGCGAGGCATTGCTGGTGCTGGCTTACCCTTTGGTTACGTCTGCTCTGTAGTAATAGCGCCTCTACAACACAACAAGGTACTAACAAGGTCAGGGTCCCTTCTCGTTATCGCCGATTTCGTCCAAATTCACAGTATATGTTGGGCTTGACTAGAAATGAAAATGACAAAAGTGAGAATACCAGATGGCCAAGTGAAACAAAAATAATGCATAATGTAGGTGAACCTGGGGTTAAAATTAACACTTTTCGGAAAACTGTAATAATTACCATCTTGCGGGTTTATTCGCAATATTTAAGCCATTTTCTTTTCGTTACAATTATTTATAATCTATTATCTTTCATATCTGGAAAACCAGAAGTCATTACCCCAATTAGTTTAGGAGGTTGGCTAATTACTTTCAACTTACGTTAATTGGCAGCATATACTGTAAAGCTGCCACCTTTATCTTTCGACCAAATTCTAACTGAATTTCAAAATTCTTTTTGCTAAATTCATTTCAGTCTTTTATGATTTTTTGAAACTATTAGAAGATTAGTACGGCAGCGGATTATATAGTAGCGACCCGTGGTGGGTTACTTATATATTATAATAATAAAAAAAAAATTATTTTCCAGGGTTGGGGGAATTTATTTTATATTCTACCATCTGTGTAGGATATTCTTACACAATCTCATCAAAACCGGATAAAAAATTCATTGTCAAAAGGTCATTCATATACGCCAATGGGAAAAAGTTTTTCATTTTCCGAATTTTGGTGATCTGAGGGAGGTGGGGTAAATATTATCCGATTTGCAAAATTTTTTTTGCTAATATTTTGTGTTTTGTTTCAGATTTTTTGAACATATTTCCCTCCATTTCTGATTAAGTTGCGAAATTTAATTTTCGACGGCCAAAATTCAATGTGAAAAATTCATTTCGAAATGTTTTTCTACAACTTATCGATTAATCCATTTTTTATGGTTGCGCTTTTACTAAGAGATTATCTGTACAAAATTTCAGGAAGATCGAATATCATTTACCTATTTAAAAAAAATAAATCTATAAATTTTTTGCATACTCACTTTTCCCCATCTACCGGCGATCTTTGAAAACGCACGGAAATTCCACTTACAGAATCGAAAATCTAGATACCTGCTCTGTGGTTGGCATTTTACCTGAATGCATTGTGCACTTTCGTTCAAATTCTGTTGGAATTTAACCGCGACAACTTCCGCGCGAAAATTTGCAAGTTTGAGCATTTTCCTACAAAACCCCGGGCTCCCCTACATTATGCATTATTTCGGTTTCGTTTGGTCATCTGGAGCTACCACTTGCGTTGGGTCACTTTCATTTCTATTCAAGCCCTACTTATACTGTGAATTTGGACGAAATCGGTGATAAAGAGTAAGGACCCTCTTCTTGTAAGTCAAACTGCGTTTCGCAACCACTATATAGTTCTATACACAAGGGTTATACTATATCCTTGCAGTTTTTATGAAAGTAGAATAACTAAAAAAGTTAGTGAGTAGATGTCGGAGCAGATGTCATTGGAAAGATATTTTTGAATTTATTGAGAATAAACTATGAAAATTATTTCGACCAAACATGATTGTTTTAAATCTTTCTTTACAAATGTAGAACTTCATTATTCAATTAAAATTCAGTATGAGAAATGTGAAATCTTTAAAAGAACTTTGATTTGTTTTAATATTAATTTGTAAAAAATATAGCAAATAATCTTCTAAAATCTTTAATCCGATTTTTCTCTGATAATTTTTTTCCATTAGCGTGGTAAGTAGGTATTATTTGTAAAAGTTCTCATACCAAATTATTTTTGTAATTACATTTTCAAAACGCAATCACACAAGAAAATATATTATGACAAATGAGAAATGTTAAGCGACCAAGAATAACTTTAAAAATAATAATAATAACAATAATAGACTATATCACCAGGATCTGTATGTATGTATTATGGTTTAGCGGCCATGTCCTGCCATATCCGTCACAACTAAACACATAAGGAACAAGAGAAAAAGTTAATATTATGACCTAGGTAGATGAAAAAAATACAGTGAAAACCAAAAGTTTTGTATGGTAGCACAAAGAAAGTGTTGCTCGATTTAGTCCATTTTTGAAGTTTTATTTACTATTTTTATCAAAATGCCGTGTAAAAAATTTAAGCTCTCTACGTCGACGCGTTCTAAGGCAATGCCCAAATGTATAGTGAAAAACGAATGTGTTGCCCGATTGGTGGTCCCATTTTCAAACTTAAATTTACTTGTGTAAAATTTCAGCACCCTAAGTGAACACGTTCTCGAGTTGTTGTGAAGATGGACAGACACTCGGCGGACGGATGGAACAAAATAATTTTTAATTTTATGTATGGATTGGACTTTTTTCCTTCTTCTAGTATTATTTCTGTGCGTTACATACGCAATGTCAAACTTAGTGTATATATCCTATTTTTTTTATATTATTGAGCCAAGCTTAGATGATACCCTATGATGCAAAGCACAGCCTTCCTGTCTTGTCTTGGAGATAAGGAAATGGTTAGGGGACATGAGGAGAGTGACGGAGGTGCTGTAGTATATCACACTTGAATCTTCGCAGATTGTAAACCCGAGGAAAAACAGAAGATCGTAGACTGTTCCACATTCGCACAGTTCGGGATAAGAAAGGATCACGGAATTTTACTGTACGGCCAGAAGTAATTTGAAGTGAGTGTGCGTTTGAAGCGTGAGTATTGCGTGCAGGAATCATTCTACAAGGGATCAGAGATCAGACTGAATATTTGATCGAATCATTGACCATGCATGTAGCGATAAAGGAGCGAAATGCATCCAACATTACGGTGGCGGTGCTCGAGTGATTCGATATGACATGTTATTGTCAATTCGCCAATGAGCTTGACGGCTCTCTTTTGGACAATATCCAATGAATCTAAGGCTATACGACCAGCCCCGTTCATATAGTACTAGTATTAACCAAAAAATTTAAATAATCAAAAAATGGAAGGGATCGCTCTCTAGTTGCTCTCTTGGGAGCTGGAAGGGAACGCTCTCTAGTTGCACTCTTGGGAGATTGAAGGGAATGCTGCCAAGTGGCTTCTTGGGAGCTGGATGAGAGTGCTTCCTAGTGTCTCGCTCGGGAGCTAGAGAGGAGTATGTTCCCTCGCTGTTGCCTTGTTAACTGGAAGGGAATGCTCCCTTCGGCTGACATTTTAATTAAAATTAGGCCAATTGGAACAATCGGAAATCATTCCTCAGCTCCTCAAGGAGCACTGCGGGGACAAGTTCATGAAGTAGGCTGTAGCCTCAGCCGCAGCCAATCCTAGCCATCTCATAGCCACACATATCTATATCTATCTGCTTCTGACTTTATGAACGTATGTAGCTTTTGTTCACGATACAGAGAATACAAGGTATTCTCATTAAATATATTGACAAACGATCTGTGACGAAATTTCGTCTGCATTTATACATTTCTATTGAAAAGACAGGGAGAGAGGAGAAAGAGTATTTATTCTCTGAATCGTTTCTTCCTTATACGACATTTCGTCCACTAATAGTGGAACGTGGTTCGTAATGAGAATATGTACTTGTATTCTCTGTACCGTGGCTTTTGCTATAGCCTTAGCTCAGCAAATGTCATAATTTAACTTAAACTTATAAAATGAACAGTTTTTTTTACTTCAAACCTATGTAAATAGTCACGAACCGATATATTTACCCTACGTGTGTATCACCTGACATGCGCATTTTATAAAAATACAAAAGCAAAGGAAATTGAAAGCGTAAGCTATCAAGTTTCTTAATCTTAAAGAAGAAAGGTGAAATGATGCAACTTAGACACCTGACGCCACTGGTATCTATACACGTAAGTATTTACTATAGCTCCATTTAGTTTGGATATTTCATTTCAAAAGCTCCACTTGTTGGTATTTCTTGAACTCGGTATGGTGTGGTAAAACACGTGATGAAACTCCCACCGCCGCGGTTATATTTTCCTGTTACTTAATCTGACGTCATGTCTCACGCGATTTCAGCGTGCTCTCTAAACGCTTTTTATTAAGTCACGTGTTAAGAAATGCTGAAAGGTGAGCTTTGTTTGTATGGATCAATGCTTGATACAACTTGAGTGTTGGGAGTGAAGTGTGTCTGCTTGGCTCGCCCGAATTTTATATGAGAATTTGTTCTTATGGCGAGACTCATTTCGCATTATGGAGCTTCTACTTTGTACTGTGTATTGTATAGGTTAGGTATAAGTACTCAGCGTATACGTGCTTGCTTATGTATAGAAAGCTCCTCTCTTCGGGTAGGTGCGACAGCACAGCTAAATATACATCTGTCTGTAATTTATATTGAAGAGCTTTACATTCAAAGCGTACGTAGATCCCATGGCGACACCGACAAATTCTTGATTTTTGATAATTCTTCCAATTTCAATTGAAATCGTATTTTCTCTTTTGCTTGTTGTTATGTAACATGTAAGATGTCGGCTGACACAACGGACGCTTTGTAGAGGAACATTTTTAAATTTAATCTTGAAAATTCCCTCACCACAACCGAATATTTCTATCTGAACGAAAACTTAAGAATGCTTTTCTGTTGAATTTGGCTGTGTAAATTTATGCACACTGAAATTTCTTGCTGACACCACACCACACAGTGTACACAACGCATAGATATAGTTCAAAATATTTTTTTTTTTAAATATTTTTCTAGATTGTATTCAGTGCTTATAAATGCGTCACAATTAGGTGGCTGGAAAATTTCCTAAGGAAATTGTTAAATGTTTTGTTTACGATTCTTTTGCAAAAACAGCTCTATCTGTAGGTAGGTATGTATGTATATTTTGGAAACGATTTGATTGATTTTTCATGAGTATTTTTATAACTCTAGCAAATGAATTACTAATGGAAAGATCCATAAAATAAAGACTTCAGGTGGGTTGTATATATAGTAGGAGAGCTGAAATGTGAAGGCAATGACTATGTTGACTGAATATGTTGAATTGTAAACCTTGGGTTTACAGAAATTTAAGTATAGGCTAAGTGCACCAGTCGCTAGTTAGGCAAAAAATATTTGGGCCCTACAAAATGAAAATAATAAAAGAAGAATAAAAAAATAAGTTTGTTAGGTCTTGATTCCAGAGCATTAGAATGATCTGCCGACTGGCTGTGGAGAAATGGTTGGGTGGTAAATAAAATAAATGTCTCACCTGTAAAGGGCACCGTGGTTAGTGTGAAATAAATTAAAATTGAAATTGTTAAAAAAAAAAGTTATAAAATTTATTTCTATTTAAAATTATGTATATATATAGTGCTTTTCATTGCTACAAATAATATGTATACTCATACTTAGAATGTGTTCAGAGAAACACGCTTGACTTCGAAAGTGCTTTGAAGTAACTCTGTGAATATATCAAGGGAGTAGCTCTAAAACCTTCTCCCTTAAACAACTCACAGCACGCTTACCAGCTTACCGCTTAAGAGGCAGAGTCATTGAACGGGAACTGGATCGTGGATTGTTTACCTTGCCAGCCTTTCTGGACATCGAGGGGCCTTTGACAGGACCACCCGCGACATACTGTGTGAGGCAGTTCGTCGGCTTGGAGTTGACTGCACTATCGTCTGATGGATCGGTCGAATGCTAAGATGACTGACGTGAAGTTGGCTGGCTGAACTTCTCTCAGTGCGTGTTGGTGGAGAGAGGCTGAGTGCAGTTTGGCGTGCTCTTCCCGGTACTTTGGTGTGGTGTATACTGTGCTGATGGACACACTCATTACGGCGCTGAAAAATGCGGGACTCTGATGTGAAGCGTACATGGATGACATCCCATTACCAGACACAACATGACTGACTGCTGCCTGTGCCATCATGATAATATGTCGGTGAATCCTACAAAGACCAGCTGGGTAATCTTCTCCAGGAGATATATAGTAAGCTTGGACACTTTGTTCTTCCAAAACTCTTTGGACACACTCTGCAATTGTTCCTACATGGCAAGCACCTCGGTATCTATCTTGACTCGAAGCTGACGTGGGGTATGCATGTAAAGGAGAATGGTAATACGGCTATGATGGTCTTTGCTCAATGCAGGGGAGCCTTTGGCTGCACATGGGGCATGACACCTAGCGTTGTGCACTGTATGTACACATTGATTGTAAAACCCATGCTCACATAGGCCTCATGTGTATCGTGGGCGAGGGCGCAAGTGGGGATTGCGATCCGGAAGCTGGCGGGCCTGCAAAGGCTCGCTTGCCTGGGAATTACAGGCTCCATGCGATCCACGGCTACTACTGCTCTACAGGTCTTTCTTAACCTGCCATTCTTGTCATTCTGGTAGATGCCAAAAGGGCTGTGGTTTTTGAAAAACTGGTAAATCAGTGTCTTTTCAGCCGTCATAAAATTGTTTTAAAATATCTCCATGCAGCACGTAATAACAATTTAGTTAACATGAAAAAGGCAGAAAATAAAATAAGTAAAAAACGAGTTTTCAAACAAAACTGAGGCCAAGCCGCTTGAAAAAGTAGAAAATAAATTTTTCTTCACACACAGAGGTGGACTCAGATTTTATTCGCTGACAATCACCGATATATTTCAGTATGATCAATCAGAGGTAATAAGTGATTTGATTCATGAAGAGAAAGAATATTCAAGAGAAATGTCCCAATCAAAAAATCTGAGTCCACCTCTGTGTGTGAAGAAAAGTTTATTTTCTACTTTTTCATGCGGCTTGGCCTCAGTTTTGTTTGAAAACTCGTTTTTTACTTATTTTATTATCTTTGTTTAATACACTTTAAGTCCTTTGTTAATTTTAATTTTTAACTTTATTTTTTTCTGTCAAACTGCTGCCCTACATTTACCAAGGCCGGTTCGAATTTATTAATAATATATATTTTTTTGTGTGAAAAAAGTCGGGAGAACAGATTCTGTCGAGGTTTTACGTGGACACCTATAGTTCGAAGCTTTAATTCCACGGCAGTCTTAACGCACGGATTAGTTTCAATGCGACAATCAGCGGCCTCACGAGACAGAGTACATCCTATCCCAATGAGTTCCAGAATATGCCAGTGCATGCTTGACATTTAGCTTACTGGTCGAAGCGAGACCCACCTAAAATCTCTGCTAATGTCTGGGTCACGGCACCCGGTTGATTTAGCGCAACTCCACGCCGAAAGCCAAATATCTAAGCACACATTATTGAGTGACAACTACTAGTTACCATACTTTAAATCCTCGGATGCAGTATGCAATTACACAAAGGTGATACTCTTCTATTGAAAGAAGAATGTCCGCCTAAGTCATGTAGAACTCAGACATCATCTCTCTGCCCGCATATAAGCTACCATAACCACCACAATGCTCCCATCAAGGTACCTTCTCCATGTTGAGGTGATTAGCTCTACCATAGTAGAACCTCAGACCACTTACATCTAGATTTACAAAACCTCACAAAAACGCGGTTCAACTAAAACGAGCTGATGGCCCTCTAATAGGAAGCTCTACACATTCTCTCTCTCTCTCTCTCTCTCTTGCTGGAGTATGCCACATAAATTCTTCGCAGTGATAGCTTTCTTTGGTTGAATAAAAAGCTAAAGAGCTTTCAAAAAGGGATTCAGGTTCATATGGAGATTTTCATATCTAATTGTAAGTTGTCTCAGGTAGAACTATCCAGGGGCCGGATTCACTAACTCGGAGAGTTTGGGAGCTTGGGAGATGTGAATTTTCGTTTTCCCCGGTTAAAACTCCCTAACTCTCCATTCGAGATTCTCTAACATACTTGAGGAGTTAAAGAAAACGTGAGAAGTATCGAAATATTGAAAGATGGATAACTCTTTGTGGGAGGGTCGTAGAACATTGCGGTTTTTCCTACGGATTTAGGGTCTAGAGTTCAAAAATATAGGTGAACAATTTCTTAGGGAGGGGCTTTTGGGGATGGGGGTCGTATCCCCCCCCCCCATTGGGGGTTGTCCAAAATACGTCATGTTTGGTATCAAATTAAAGAGGGAGAAACGGGTAATCGAGTGGCGTAGTTTTTTTTCTGATCATTTTAACTTCATAACTGACTTTTTACCGCCGAAAGACGGATTTTTTGCACGTGGGTCATATACACCCCAGTTCCTATATTTTGCATATATTTCTTCCGGAGTTAAAAACTAATTACATATCTAATTAGAGGACAAAATGTAGATGCGATTTCATCCCACATACAAGCTTTAACGTGCATATTTAATAAATTTTATAGCATCTCTTCTGTACTGGAAGACGACCAAATTGACCACATTCGCGTGAACTATAATTTTTATCGGGTACCTTGAGCACAAAAATCCTTATTTCTCTGTAAGTATTGCAAGGATTTCCGTAATTTGTTTTTGTAAACATAGCCAGGATATGCAGTAAATCCATAAATCAATTTGAAAATCCTAGGTACATTGGTACCTTCACAAAGGACAATAAAAGCAGCCAATACTGTCAGTTGAGAAATATTTTTCTTACTTCTCCACACCTAACACAGCCGAGAGTTTTTCCGAGTTGAATAGAGAGTTTGGTAAATCTCAATACAAATTCCACGAGTTACAGAATTCCGAGTGAAGAGTTAAGTGGTAAAAGAACTCTCATCTCCACAACTCCACAACTCTCCGAGTTAGTGAATCCGGCCCCAGGGCTCCTCAAACCCGTGGTAAGAAGTTAGCAATGTTAGCTACCCAGTTGATATGGCTTCGTAGTCCATCACCATAAGGCCATGGGTACTCTCAGTGGTATCTTACATGTAGATATCCTTTTATGAAACGGGACTGGAATGGAATGCGGGCTTACAATTGGCACATAATGCCCAATCTACAATGCATGGTTAAACCACGTCGTCAAAACGATATGGATTTTTGTGTTTGCTTCCCACTCTTCCATTTGAAAATTTATACTTGCAAAAATGTCCGTTCTCTCTCATTCATTTGACGACATGAGCACGAGCTTATGTGTAGTAGTTAATCAGCAAAAACGATATAGTAATACCTCAGGTGTATTCAGCATAATTTAGAACCATGTAGGGAAATTTAGAACAAAACAGCTGTAAACTGGAACTTGCACTTTCAGTCTTGAAAGCAATATTTTATATTATTCGGCTTGTCCCAAGCAATTTCTTAGTTTGCTAAGTTTACTATATCATAGTATAAAATTATTGAGACCAAATACTTCCTTTGATGTAATTCTGCAATGAAATCGAGGAAGCAATTACATTTATGATAATTGACAGGTCAACAGCTGTTTAATTTGGCAGCTTACCACTACTTACATATTTCGTGTATTTATATGCATTCTTCAGCAAACGATATCGTTTTGACGACGTGGTTTAACCATGCATTGTAGATTGGGCATAAATGTCAGCGGGGACCACGAGAAGGTTAAGATACAAGTCTGGAGAGGCTAGAGATTACAGCCAGTAATCTTATAGCATATTATGCATACTCGATATGTAAGAACTAACATCATACATTTACTAACTTCCCTAATCAGCCAACTCTTTACATCCTCCGTCCCTTGCCAAGGACTATGTTTGAGATTTTTATTTATGCGACTCGCGTGAGCACATAGCTTCTTTGTATAATAACCTCGGTTCCACACAAACCCTACTATAGTGCCCACAGTGGGAGATCCAAAGAGATCTTACTACATATCTAATTAACGCTCCATCATAGTTCAACACAATTTTGCCATTAAACATGCATAATTCATTTTTAATCATCTTTCACTTTGGCAGCCCTATGCGTCACAGACCCCTTTCCAATCGCCAAAAATTTTTTTTAATAATATTATTAATTTATGTGTGAAAATAATCGGGAGAACAATAAGCTTTAACCTGATATATTGGAATATCCTATTAAAAAATTCCTTTTCGTTGAATATTCATCAATTAAAGCTTTGTTTTGATAGCCAGTTTCACATGATCTTAGATTTCTTAATTATAGTGTAAATTTTCTTTAATAATATTCACCGATGTTTGCCTTGGACTGTGAAGAGTTCTATCCATGCATTTTCAATATTCGGTTTATGAAGTTTCGGCTATTAAATGAAGTTGTTATTGTGGGAAGTTAGGAGTGAACTCGTGCGATAATCTGGAAAAGTAAGCTCAAAATTGTTTTTCTCATTAAATTATTAGTGCGCATAATACATAAATACTACCCTAACTTTAATATTTTCTTTTGTTCTCAGATTTTGAGCGCGGCCTCATTTGCTTCACATCAAAATTCAGAAACTATTCTTAAACTAATTAATTCGTGATACTAAATCCAGCCAAACCTAATCTTATCTAATTATAGGACTCATCTAATTCAGTATGGTGTTCAGGAACAAAAAGTAGGTCCAGTGACTACTTATGTATGGTGAAATATGACGTATGCATTTTATATGTTTGTATGTTCTTTTCAGGTTGTTTGATGCGTCTTCGTACGTTTTATGTTGTGTCATTACAATTTATTTATGTTCCAGATTGATTGTTTTACATTCACAGTTTACAGTTTTTATAAAAAAAATTTAGTTAAGACTAAATGGCAAAAAATAAAGCTGTCCATTTCGAACTTCCAAAATTTTGACTATGTAGTAGAGTAGCGTGAGCTTTCTTTCTAATCGCAATAGCAATGCCTAGTAATATTGCCGATAAAGTATGTTCAAAAGTATACACATATATACAATACCGAGTATTTGCTTGGACTACTAGATCCTGTCGTCACCACAAAAAGCTTTTGAGAATTAAAATGACTAAATCATTCACTTCTTACTAATATAAAGGTTTACAAATTGATTTTTATAAAATAAACTACTCACGGGATTTATCCGGTTTTTGGTCTACTGAATAAAATTACCTCAATCTTTATTCTTGTAATAAACGTGTAGTTATAAATTTAATTCAAGTTACAGGAGTCTCAATCTCAATGTTATAAAACTAATTACAACATTAAAAATATTAACAAATTTGGAAAAACCGCTCCGGTAGCATTTACAAATATGCTTGAAAAACCTATGTACGAAAAATAATAAAAATTGGATTGTACATGAAAAAGTATTTAGGGGTGGGAGAAAAAAACACGGGGTTTTGAGATTAAAAAAAAAACAGCAACATCTTTTTCAAAAATCTAGGCCCAGTAGCATTTGAACTGAAGAGTTTTTAATATTTTGCCGAATGTTTCAAAGCAATATCATAAAAACTGTGGAAAATAAAAAGGGAAACAGAATTCTTACAAATTTATTCAGCCTTAATGACCTTTTTGCAAATAAAATAGAGGTCAAAGTAAAAAAAAGGTAAAAAAATCCGAAATTTTTATTTTAGACCACAATAGCTCCTGAGAGGAGAGAGGTACGGGCTTGATTAATCAGTCGTTGGAAAGGTCATGCAGTTCGGCATGAGTCCATAACTGTGACCGTACGCTACCAGCTTTTTTTCTTAATCATCCTGTAACTCCTAAACGGTTGATGTGGTCCCCCCCCCCCACCTGCCATACAATTTTTTGTTCATCTAGGTGAATACTATCGTTTTCTGCTCTATGGACCACCTAGACGGAAACACCTTGTATAGTAAAAAACGAAATTTTTGTATGGCAACCTTACGAAGGAGTTACCCGGCTGAAATGAATTCGTACTTAAATTTACTTTTTTTAAAAGTCCGTGTGCAAAATTTTAGCCTCTTAGTGAACGTGTTCTTGAGTTATCTTGTGAACGAACGGACAGATAGACGGACAGACGGACGGACATGCAAAACTCAAAATAACTTTTTATGTGATGCATGGGTGCCCAATCCATTTTGCTCTACCATCATTATTTCGAAGTGTTACAAACGGAATGACAAAATTAGTATACCTACCCTATAGATTTTATCTAGGGTGTAAAAAGAAATTTTTTGTATCATCGTTCCAGTGGAGAATGATGAAGGCACGCTGGACAAGAATGGCACAAAACTGGTAAGTAACAAGGTAAGTCTTCACACTCCGCACATGAATATGTCAAAAATAGTATGTTTAAATAGCATGGTAAAAATGTTCGCTTAAAATAATCAAGATTTTTATTAAGTTTACTGAATACATTAATCTGAACTTTAAAACATTATAGGAAAATATCTTGGCTTGGCCGCCCTCCTAAAGCCGGGGGCCTCCAGGTACGTGCCTCATTGCGTTAATGAGTAATCCGTCAACTAGTTTTTCCTTATCGACATTGATTGCGCAGCTGTTACTGGTATCCTTGAAACTACAGGAGTCATAATTCCTGTAATGGATATTTATTATTGGGGATAAAATTATTGAAACAAACCACCGAAATAATGTAAAAACCACTACTTTATTTACTCTATATGTTTAGTTTATAAAATTTCGCCGCGTTCTTAATCTATCGAAGGTTTACTAAAAAACTCGACATTTCCTCAAGCTCAGGCTATCTCGAAACCTTCCCAATCATTTCGCGATACTGGCACTCACCTACTTTCATGGCATTGCTTAATTAATTTTTGTTGATTTGTGATTTCAAACAATTAGGCATCGATACATTACAAGTCGCTTCTAGTGGCAACATAATTGTGTGACCATTATTTATATAGGTTGCGTGTAATTGTTTTGTAATATTCGATCGACCTCTTAAACTGATTTACATTACACATTAATTTCGTACTTATTTCTTATACATTGTTTACATCACATTCCTTCCCCCTTTGAAGTGGAGGCTGTGGCTTTTGCAGTTTTTTGTACATTCTTTGTGCAACTTTTTCCTGGAAAACTTTAAGTGCCTTGTGAAAGGAAATGAATGTAATGAGATTCCGGGAGAGCCCGAGCTAGTGAATGCCTAAAATTTTTAATTAGAAAACATTTCGTTATTTTAGTTTGACATATCTGTAAAAATTATTTCTAGGTGAAATTAAACAATCTTTAAAATTATAATAGATACATATGTATACATGTTTTTAACTAGAAAATTACTATTGGAAAAGTTTGCTGTTTGTATTAGATACCTACTATTAAATTTTAATTTATTATACCTACATGTTTCATTTATTTGTAAATAATGTAGTATGTTATATTTTAAACAATAACTTTTTTTATAACTTGTATATAGGAATTGTATCTGACTTGTGTATTGTCACAAACATAGATGTATAATATTTATAATAAATTGAATCGGTTTGAAATATGCTTATGTATATGTAGACAGTCCAAACATAACTTTTCTTTTTATTATATCAATGAATGTATTGTACAAATTTTGTTTTTTCTTATCTTTGAATGCTCTATTTTTATTTAATAAATTAAATTATCTATGGGACATTTTTCTGTAAAATACGTACATAATTATATTATACATATATTGAAAAATATAGCCAAAGTTTACCGACTACGTTTCAAAGCAATAACACAAGCAACCATGCCAAAGATTTTTGTTTTTGTTTGTATATTATTACCTCGAGATATTAATAGAAATGTGTTCTATTCAGAATGTTCAAAATTTTTCAGTAGGTACTAAAAAAGAATGTTTTACTTAAACAATTTCAAAATCGCTTACGTTTGTCTTGCTAGGTTTTTCTTCTGGACGAAAAAATTTTACTGTGGGGGTTGTTAGAGGGATCGTTGGTTTACTAATGTTAGTTGTGTGTGCGTCACTGAAAACAGTTTCACGGATTAGATCACGCTGGATTTCCTTATTAACACTTCTGACTTTTGCGTTATCAGTTTCCTGCATTTCAAATTGACCTTTTATGTTGGGCGTTCTCCGGTGGATAGTAGGAAATCGCTTTTGAAAATATGTGTTTTTTTTGCTCAACTGTTTAAATTTTACTATTATTACTATTAAAATTATCGCAATAAGGCAGACTAAAACACTCAGAATAATTGTGTGGTTCCTATTATAGTGGCTATGTGTTTTTGACTCTCGATCGGTTTTCACTTTTTCGATTTTATGTAAAAAGTTTTTAAGGCTGAGTTTCTGTTCGTCTAAATGTATTTTGTGATTTTGATGGTCAATTAACTGTAATTTAGGTATTTTAACTAAATGAAAAAAAATATATATAATAATACTTAAGCGTGGAATTTCTTTAATCTGTTCGAATGAACCACTATCACCTTTCGACCTATCTGAGTTTTTAAATTCACAGGGGAGGTTACTTCCTTTACTTCATATGGTCCGATCCAAATAGGTGATAACTTATTATTTTTGCCTTCGTTTTTTAAAAGGACTAAGTCACCAGTTTTGAATAACTCTTCCCGAAGGGTTCTGTCATAATATTTTTTCGTTATTTCCTTGCTTTTTATTATATTTTTCCTGGCAATATTATGGGCTTGTTGGATTTTATTTCTTAGGATATAAAAATAATTTTCATGATCATAAATTGGCTCTGGTTTGCGTTTAAGGTTCGTGGGCAGTTCAGTTGTAAAACCAAAAAGACAGTCCATGGGAGTCAGACGTGTTGAAGAGTGTTTGGTGTTATTATGTACATGGACGGCTTGCCGTGACCATTCATCCCAAGAGTGAGGGTTCTCATTCACGAAATTTCGCAAGTATTCCGTTAGTGGTCGATGAGACCTTTCCAGGGCACCATTCGATTGTGGATGGTACGCCGTAGTATTTATTTTCTGTATGCGTAGGAATTTACACAAGCGTTTGAAAAGTTCACTCATAAAATTCGTGCCTTGGTCTGTGATCAGTTTTTTCGGTATTCTGTACCGTGTAATAATCTCTTCGTAGAAAGTTTTTGCGACCGTAGCTGCTTCGCAATCTGGGAGAGCATAAGCATCCATAAAGCGTGTTAGATCATCTTCGAATGTTAGTATATATTTGTTTCCAAGGGTCGTGACTGGGAGTGGTCCCACTATATCCAGGTACACTTTGTCGAAGGGCTTTTTCGCTGTATCAGGCAGTACCATTGGCATCCGGATTAGTTTACAATGTTTATTTGTTTGGCATTTAGGACAAGATTTAATGAATTTTGTTATATCCTTTAACATATTCTTCCACCCGTACTTTCTCCGAATTCGGTGATAGGTTTTTGCAATCCCTTGGTGGCCCCCTAGTGGGTTTGTATGAAAGACTTTTAATATCTCATCAATATCTTTTTTTTCAGTCAGAATATCATATTGAATATTACCATTATTTATTTCCGATGTGTTGTAATTATATTTTTCCCCAGTTTCAAATAATTCTCTTGAATATTTTTCAATGTTTACTTGTATTTCTTCTTGAATTTGAGATTGAGGGTTTAATGAGTCTTCTGTTTGGTGTTTTTTACTTTGCGACCTTGTGGTCACAAACATTGTAGTACCTTCTTGAGGGATTCGGCTTAAAGCATCGGCATTACAGTTTTTTCGCCCTGGTTTGTACTTTATCTCATAATTATACTCCGATAATTTGTGATGAAACCGTATTAAGCGTGACGTGGGATCTTTAACGTTGAACACTCCTATCAATGTCTGGTGATCCGTATAGACTGTAAATTTTCGTCCAAGGAGGTAACATCTAAAATTTTTTGACGGCCCATACTATACCTAACAATTCTCTTTCTATTGTTGAATAGTGTCTTTCCGCTTTGTTGAGGGTCCGACTTGCGTAAGCTATAGGACGATCATGGCCGGGAAGTCCTTGCGATAATACTGCACCCAATGCTTCATTGCTGGCATCTGTTGTAACGATAAAGGGCTTTTTAAAGTCTGGATAAGCTAAGACTGGCGGCGTGGTAAGTGACCTTTTTAAGAGTTGGAATGCAGCTTCACTGTCCGATGTCCAAATGAATTTTTGTTTTCCCCGTAAGAGTTTCGTTAGCGGCTCTGCGGTCTTAGAAAAGCCGGGAATGAACTTTCTATAGTAGTTGGCTAGTCCTAAGAAACTTTGCAATTGCTTTATGGTGGTAGGTGTTGGGAATTCTTGAACACATTTAATTTTCTCATTATCTGGAGCACAACCTTCATGGGAGGATTTGTGGCCTAAATAGACCACTTCGTTCCTGAGAAAATGACATTTTCCTGGTTGAAGCTTTAAGTTATATTCTCTTAATCTTTCAAAAATGTCGGTCAGTTTTTTTATATGGTCTGCCAAATTTTTCCCGTAGACGACAATATCGTCTAGATAAACAAAACACTTTATGCCTTGCAAACCAGTAAGCACATGATTCATTGCTCGCTGAAAAGTTGCTGGAGCTGTTTTTAATCCAAAAGGCATTCGAAGGAATTCATAATATCCGTATGCCGTGCTAAAAGCCGTCTTTTCGCGGTCTGAAGGGTGCATTGGGATTTGATGGTATCCGCTAGCTAAGTCCGATGTTGAAAAATAGCGTGAATTTCCCAGTTGGTCCAATATGTCTTCAATTCTGGGTAGCGGAAATGCATCTCCGATGGTTTTTTCATTCAGTTTCCGAAAATCGACTACTATTCTCCATCGCTTTTCACCATTTGGGGCTGGTTTCTTAGGAACTATCAATAGGGGCGAATTCCAGGGGCTGCTACTTGGGGCAATAATGTGTTCATCTAACATATTCTTTATTTGTTTGTTAATTTCATTTTTATGAATATTTGGCAGTCTGTATGGTCTCTGATTGATAGGGGCTTGATCACACGTCATGGGGATGTTGTGAGAAGTAACGTTAGAAAATGGTAGTTGTTCTCCTTATAAATGAAATATATCACTATATGCTTCACACAGTTCCTTTACTGCTTTTCTTTCCTCGGTATTATGTGTTTGGTCTAATCATATTTCTTTTTCCAGTCGCTGAAAACGTTGTCTTTCTGATATCTTTGCATCACTTATATGTTTCTTCTCCAACTTGTAAATATTGAAGTTTCGTAACGATTCTAGCTTTGGATCCACATTTGGTAAAATAATTTCTTTCTCAAGTGTATTTATCATACTAAGTCTTAATTTCCCATTCTGTGGCCTAATTAAACTATTACCTATAAAAACGCCAGGTACAATTTCCTGAGAGGGACATAACATTTCATCATCACAGCTCATTGCAGGTATTTCTAATACCATTTCTGATCGCGGAGGGATATACGTCGCATTGCTGTATGAATCTTGAGTGATTGTCTCTCTATGCTTCTGAGAGGCTGGTAAGCTTAAGAAGCTGTAAGAAGTGGAAGGAAAGTACTAGAAACTACTTCATTTCTGCTAGATGACAAGCAATCTTTTGTATTACTTGTTTCCTTAAATAAAGTGCGTAACTGGTTAACTACACCTTTACATAAAAAAGGAATTTTTAATTCGGTTGAGTTGTTACTATTGCCAGGGAAATGCAACATTCGTTCAACTGTGAGAATGTTTGCTTTGCCCCAAATGAAGTTGCGTCCTAATATACCATCAAAAGGAATCGAAATGTTTTCCTGGCAGATATTAAATTCGCAATTTAAGCCCTTACCTATCAGAAAAATACCTTCACAAGACCCAAGGGTGAGATCAGTGCCACCGTACAAGCCTTGTAATTGAATAACCTTCTGTTGATTCACAAATGTATGGTCAGATAAACAATTTCTTTTTAGAATACTTACTTCGGCTCCCGTATCAACCAAAAGCTTAACCTTACCTATTCTAGATATATTCAAGGGAAGTTCAATTATTGCTTCATTTACTGTTAGCGCATTATTTTGCAGTGAGATTATAGTATTAGAAACGTTAGCATAATTTGAAATTTCTTTGTTGTTGTTAATAGTTTTATTTTCTTTACTTGAAACTTCGTACTTATCGGCTAATTCTTCAAATTCTCCACAATGAATATTTTTGCACCCATATATAGAAGGGTTAGCCATTAGGCGCAATAGGCTAGCCCGCTTTAGTTTCCCGAATGATTTTGGTTTTTACTGTGTTTTTCCTCCCAAGATTTTTTTGCGTAGCAGTCAGCTACGGAATGTGAGGATCTAGCACACCAATCACATTTTGGTACGGTTGTTTGTCCTCCATTTCTGGGGAACTCTTTCTGCTTCATTTGTTGTATATTATTTAATTGACATGATTCTTGAGAGTGTCCGTAAGCACGACAAGCATGACAGAATTGTGAGCGTCTTCGGGTGCGACACTCAGAAAAAGTATGTCCAAATCTTTTACAGAAATCACATTTTTTTAACTGTTCATGCCTTTCTTTCTCAGAAGTTTTCGCTGATGAAAAATGAAAATTGGTCCTATTGTGTGATGGATTTTGAACTTGCTCAGATAATTGTGAATATACATTTACGGAAGAAGTGTTTAAGACTGGAGAGGGATTAAGGTTTGGAAAAGGGTGTGTGACCAGATTTTTTGGGGTAGCGTCTTGTGAGAGCTGAAAATTTGCTTCTAAGAAACCTCTTAGTTGCCTCACTTCATCTTCGTTAAGTTGCTGGCATGCAGATGATGAAGTCTGCCAGTTTGTACTTATTTGTCGGCTCTGAATTTGACGATCTTCAATTTTTTCAACTTCTGTAGCCATTTTTATTAATTCATCTAGTGAATTACTCGTTTTTCCTATTACCACTTGACGAATAATAGGGCTGATAATTCCCGTTTTAAACGTGCAGCATGCTTCTTCCTCAACTTCTTTTAAGAGCGCTTCATTTCCTTTCGGATATTTAGAATTTATTGCACGTTTACATTCAACAAGCATCATATTTAATTTCGTACCAAACGATCCTACTGTTTCGTTGTGAATTTGAATACAACGACGTATATTGCTTATGATGTCATTAATTGAGCTACTTGGCTTAAACGCAGTTAAAAGTAAGCTCTCTAACTCATCTACCGATTCGATTTTTAAGTACTTAACCAGATCATAAGCTTCTCCCCTCACTTTTGTTTTCAGTAGGGGTATCAACAAGCTTTTTTCTTCGGAGGAGGTCAAAGAATTCTCTACTTGCTTGCAACAATCGAGAAAAATAAGTAATTCGTTTGAATTATAATTTCTTTGTCCGTGAAATACAGGTACGATGTTATTGACCAGCTTGGAAATTTTTTCTAGTGACAAAGTGGCCATATTATCAATACAAATATTTAATTTCTGAACAAGATCAGGGTTTGTTTGGGCTCGTGTTATTGTTTCTGCAGTACTTAAGCTGCAATCACTGAGCTGAATGGGGACTGTTATTTGGTCACTTTGAACACAAAATCGCGCAAATTCTGGAGTTTGAGTAGTATTAAGAAAACGCTGACGTCGATTTCGTGCACCTAGATTTTGAATCTTCGAACTGAATGACATAAGTAATAATACGAGAAAAAAAAATGCTGAACGAGCAGTTTAATTAAATTAAATCATAACACCTTAATTGCTTGTGCTATTTGTTTATCGGTTGGCATCTTAATTTTTTTTTGTTTATGTGTACATACATACATCATGTGTACATTAAATGATTATATTTTCTTTTTCTTTTTTTAGACGTGTACATACATCATGATGTGTACATTCAAACATTTATTTTTTTGATTCTAATGATATGTGATATACCTATCTTCTAAATTTGTAAATTGTAATGCCAATTATAATGTATATTTATTTATATATACACATAATATAATAATAAGCCTAAATCTATACCAATTCCGTTGTGACTCACTCTTTAAAATGGGTTGATGGTTTGAACTTCTTTTTGTGTATTCTGGATCTTCTCTTTTTTTTTTTTTAATATCGGGTTACACCAGTGTGAAACTTTCCAAACTTTTCACTTAAGATTTTATCACATTGATTGCTATTTGGTAATAACTGATAGCAGATATTTTTTATACTGATTTTTTTTTTATATATATTTTTTGTAAAATTTTTTTTTTGTAGAACACAACTGTTATGATATGTATATATATATACTTTTTCACGCACTTTAACTTTTGCCTTTCAGTTACTGTTCAATAGGGAGTCTAATGTCGAAAATACCGGCTGCGCAAATTGTAATGGATATTTATTTTGGGGATAAAATTATTGAAGCAAACCACCGAAATAATGTAAAAACCACTACTTTATTTACTCTATATGTTTAGTTTATAAAATTTCGCCGCGTTCTTAACCTATCGAAGGTTCACTCAAAACTCGACATTTCCTCAAGCTCAGGCTGTCTCGAAACCTTCCCAATCATTTCGCGATACTGGCACTCACCTACTTTCATGGCATTGCTTTGATTTGTGATTTCAACAATTAGGCATCGATACATTACAAGTCGCTTCCTAGTGGCAACATAATTGTGTGACCATTATTTATATAGGTTGCGTGTAATTGTTTTGTAATATTCGATCGACCTCTTAAACTGATTTACATTACACATTAATTTCGTACTTATTTCTTATACATTGTTTACATCACATTGCGGTTAGTGTTTTGATGAATGTATATATATATATATATGTCAATTAAGCTAAGACAACCATTTCATGATTTCAGATTTTCAATTTGGGGCTCAATTAGAGCTAATTTGATGTCATTAATACTTTTTGAGTTTGCATCGAATTAAATCAGAAGCCCCCATTGAGCTATAAGTGATTACGCGGTGCACATTGTTGTGACAAAGTAAATTTAAACTCGAAGTACTTCTAGCTCTCGATCATTATCCATTAATAGAAAGGATACCATCCGAAACACTATTCAGCAAAAAGGATGTATAGTACGGACATCTATACATCCCTTTTGCTGAATAGTGTTTCGGATGGTATCCTCACAAATATTCTCTGACTAACATTTCACCATTTTAGCGTTTTATGTATTCTACACTACTTAGTATATTTATTGCACTCAAGTATCCCTCGCATTGCTTTATTTTAAAGTCTTTGCATCTGCGTAAATTGTTCCTGATTACAAAAAAGTAGGACTATTGCACAATATTCAAAATGTGGCTTGATGACCGTTTTGTACAGATTAATGGCGCAGACTTTAGTGAACATTGAATATGTTTCTCAGCAAAAATAACTGTTAAGAAACGTAAAGTTTTATTACTTTCTAGACTTTACCCAGCTACAAAAGCTGAGGAAGTGTTGCACCATATATTGACCCGAGGTACTTTTAATAGTTCTTCTGATGTAGCCATATCTTATGTTAAGGCCAACATGAGAGGAATATTTCATCCTGCAAATTAATCGTTGCTAAAAATTTTTTTGCTATATACTGGTCGACCCATCTTTCTGGCCGGGTGATATGATTGTTAAGAAGTTTACGCAGTGTCGCCAACCGCATAATGTCTAAAAAAAACCGCAGGAGAACCCTTACGTTCTATTACCAAAACAACCAAGACATTACTGCTGTTTTCATCGTCATGAGATGGATCTTTCGGTGTGATAGCTCTTACCGATACCTGGTTATGTTCAACGATAGAGGATGAAGAACTCCTTGGTTCTGATTTTCAAGTATTCAGAAAAGACCGATTCTCTGACCATAATATTACCACCGTTGGTGAAGGTGTACTTTTCACCATTTGCAGCAGATTTTACTGCAAATTGTTGTTGCCACCAAATAGTAACCAACCGGAAATAATTTGTGTGCGTATACAGATGAATAGAAAGAAGCTATTTCTAGTGCATATCTATATCCCGCCTCATCAAAATCTTGAAACTTACAAAAAGCTATCGAATAGATTGCTGACAGATGTGGAGCTGATGATGATGGGAGATGTTAACTTGTCGAATTTCAGGTGGGTTGAGGACGATACTAGCGAATATTTCATGTTATTGTTTCCTTTGCTATCCAATCCACCGTAATTGACGCTCTGAATGTCTTAGGCATAAAGAAAATTAACTGCATACTGAACTCTTCCAATAGACTGATGGACTTAGCATTTACATCTGATGCCGGCAATACTGCTGTTACTTGAATTGAAATTTCTTTGATTCCTGAGGACTCCCATCGTCCTGCACTTTTAATTCTATATAAATAATAACATTCCGCCTGACCCCAAGATAGTTTTCAGCCATTCTTATTCTTTTGACTTTCGTAAAGCAGACTTTTCGCTGCAACTTGCGACTGGTCTGTGGTGATTACAATGAATTTGCTAGTCTGTGACGAAGATTCTCTGATCTGACTAAAGTTGCATTTTTTAATTATTTACATCAAGTTCAAGTAAAGATGAAGATTGAATCTAGAAAGTTTTGGACTTTTATCACAATAGTTGCGATCCCACTATTATCTGCAACCTCTTTGCTGAATTCTTTAGTTCTATTCTTCCGTCCTCAGTAGTGGTGCTTGGCCTTAGTAATCTTACGATATCTGGAGATGTTTTTCTTGAGTTGCCAAACTCGATTCCAAACTGAATGCCGTCCCTGGTGGAGTCCCTTCTATCTTTTCAAAATATTGCTCACATAATCTTGTAAGTCCCTTGTCGCATAGGTATATTTAACAGGTCTCTGCGGTATACCATGGAAGTTACGCTATATTAGTGCTACACAAAAAAGGCAGTAAAGATGAAATAGCTAATTATAGAAATATTCCAACTCTCTGTCATTTCTAAGCTATTTGAAGCGATTGTAGGTGAAGCTGTACACTTACACTGTAAACATTTATTAACTATAAGGCAACACGGTTTTCGGTTTTGTGAAGAAGCGATCAACTTCCACTAAGTTGCTTGAATTTACTTCGGCTTGTTGCAACTCAAAAGCATTTGCTCTTCTAGTTTGGTATCCTTGGATTTACTATTATTTTAATTAAATGGCTAGAACTATTTTTATCAAATAAGTGCTGTTTAGGTCGGCTGTCTCTTGTGAAATACCTGTACCTTCCGGTATTCCTCAAGGCAGCCATCTTGGCCCGCTGCTTTTCATATTATGTATTAACGATTTGGTAAACGTTAATAATCTATCTGATATTCTCATATATGCTGACGATATCAAAATGTTTAAGACGATCGATAGCTCTATGGGTTGGTGTGCTTTGCAAACAGACATTGACAGTTTCTTCATTTGGTGTAGTAAAAATTTTATGTACCTAAATATTGATAAGTGTGAAGCCATTAGCTTTAACCGAAAAAAATCTACACTTCTGACTACATACCATATCTATGGTATCGCTCTTGATAAAACCCATATGAAGTCAAAGAGCTTGGTGTACTTTTAGACACCAAATTTAGATTTTTACTATATGTTGACAAGGCAATCAATAAGGTTAATGCCATATTAGGCTTTATAAGAAGATGGATGCCTGATTTTAATTATCCTTTTACTTTAAAGACCTTATACCTGGCATTTGTCTTATTGAGTATGCTATCCCCGTTTGGTGTCCTTTTTATGATATTCATCTAGAACACTTGAAATCTATACAGAGGAGATTTATTCACTTCGCACTTAGACGTCTCCCATGGGATAATCCACTCACGCTTCCTCCTTATAAGCAGAGATTAAATATTCTTAAGCAACCTACGCTCACTAGTTAGAAGAAGTGAGGTAACTAAGATAGTCTTCTTCAAATAATTACTGTTGCCATAGACGCTCTTGAGCTCTTATCTAAAATTAGCTTCAATATATGCCCACGAACTTTGAGGAATGACCACCCCTACCCTGTTGCAAGTACCTATCATCGCACCAAGTATGGTTATAATGAGCCTCTTTGCTTTATGTTATGTCAATTACCACTCAGACCTCATTGATCTAGACTTAACTTGGACAAAGTTGAAAAGTAGTCTGCTTTACGAATAAAAGTAGTTTCTTGTATTTTTGTTTACATTAGATTTTTTGTTTCGCTTCTGTACATTACTTTTCTCTTTTCATTATTTTGTTTTAATTGAATTTTTTATCTTCATGTTTTTTTTTATAATTTGTTATTCTAGTTTTATTTAATTTTTTTTGTTTATTGTTTTTATTTTTTAGTTACATAGTGATGATTTTTTTTTTATGGTTTTGTATTTGTTTTTATTTTTGCTATCTTTTCTTTTGTAATAGTCAGGTGAAATATTTTTGTCATATTGGCTCTGTTAAATAAATAAATAAAGAAGCAGTAACCAATTTCTTAGCATTCGCATGATACTTATATTTTTTTTTAATTTTCTTGCATACATAAATAGCATGGGCATTAAACTTCAATTTGTACATTAAAAGTTTTTTCTCACTTTTGATTTTAGCCGATTTCCTTTTAGTCATGAACTTACGCTGTGTAAGTCTTCTTGAATTGCTTGTAGTTACATTTTCATAGCTTCAGATGTAATAAATAGCAAAGCTTCGTGATATATATTATAAATAACAGAGTTTCCAATATAGATCCTTGTGGGATGCCTAATTTGATATTTATCAGCCCTAAAACTCGTCTAATCACTCTTGTTCTGTGCAGTCAGAACACTTCATTTTCTTCACACCATATTCGTATAATTATTTAAAAACATGGCCCTGTCCAGGTCCACGCACCGTCTGGAATACTCTAATCGTTTTATTTATCTGAAAGGAAAATAAACAAGTAAAAGAAGCTAATATTAAGAGAAAATAAGAAAATTTAAAACAGCTTTATCTGACAAGGATATACATATAAAAACAGAAAAAGGCTAGCATTCTTGGAATACACTGCCTAGGGCAATAAATATTCTAGAAATAATCAAGATGTATATTAAAAAAAATATTTAAATTTGCAGTTTCTTTGTTTCTTAATCGTTAATTTTAAAGCAAGGAAAAGAAGCCCACGCCTGAAAATAACTATTGCAGTCGTCTTAGAATATTTAAATTAAGATTGTTTTTCCCTTATTTACACAATTCACCTCGTCCTCAACCAAATCCAACGGTCTGGGAATATAGAGTACTCATCAGCCTATAAATGTGAAATATCCAATGACGAAAATAACAATGGTCCTAGAATTGATCCGTGAGGAACACCACTGAAGATTGTAAGGAGATCAGAGTAGGTCTATCATCCACTAACTACTTGTTGATGTCGTCCAGTAAGCTTTCAAACGGAAAGGAAATATTAAAATATGATACAATTTTCTTAATCAAAAGTTCCTTTTGAAAACAAATAGAATAAAAATCGTCTTCATATCAGCGCCAATTGAATCACGCGTATATTATCAGATATTTTAATCAAGGATGTAGTGCAGCTAACTTTATACCTAAAACCATATTGAAAATCGGGCAAGAGGTTGCTATTTTCAATTAGAGACAAAATTTGATTGCGAACGAAATTTTGAAACAGTTTGAAGAAAACCGGAATTAATTAAATGGGTACGGTATTCAACCGAGCTAGTGAAAGTATATATTGTTTATGGACGATTCCCAATAGTATTTCCAGCTTTTTTGCATGCAAGTTACAATGAAAATTTGTATCGAGAAATAAGATGAATAATAGTGAATAATTGAAGGAAGAGAAATCAAAATTTATGCAGAAAAAATTGTTACTACTATTTAAGATCGTGTATGCAATAAAATCAAAATTTCGTGTGAATTTTAAAAAATTATAACAATGAAACTTTATACTAGTGTCAGAAACAAAAATTTCAGGATTTTTTTAGCAATTTTCACAATTCTTTCTATTACTGGAAATTATGTTAATTAAATATTTTACATACATATGGACATATCCACCGATAAGACCAAGTTTTAATAGACTCCTCAATTTTTGATGAATACAAATTCTCAAAGAA
Organism: Dioctria linearis; assembly: GCA_963930735.1. Lineage (NCBI taxonomy): Eukaryota > Metazoa > Arthropoda > Insecta > Diptera > Asilidae > Dioctria > Dioctria linearis. The sequence goes on from OZ005741.1 coordinate 315,069,096, forward strand.
AAATTCATATAGGAATTGGGTAGATCTGTCGAATATTTCTATAAAAAAAATTGCCGTTTTCTATGAATTCTCATCACTATCACTGTATAGACTAGACTAGGTCGGTACTAGAGAAAAAAAAAGTCTTGTAGTACCTTGCTAAGCTTATGATCAAGCGAAAGTATGTATAAAGTAGTCATAAAGTCATCGTCGTGTGTTATTTAACTATTCCAGACTAAACATTGATCTAAACACGTGCAGGAATAAACCGGTTAAAAGATGAAATTTATAATTTTTGCTGACTTTAACTGAGTTTGAAAAATAATTTACTTTTAAAATGAATGTGCCGACATTCGAAAGCATTTTATTTCCTCAAATTATAAACACGTGTGACATTCTGTAGCGAAGAACATTACGGGCGATGTGTTATTTATGTATATGATTAAATATATGTGGGATTTCCAAAATTAATAAGACCGAATAATCAAACTTCAAAATACAATGTTTATTAATTCACTGATTCTAAATTTAATTATTTGTAATAATGGAAATTTATATAAAACGATACAACAAATTTATTGTAATAAAAAAAATGACAAAGTTAACATTTACTGGAATTTACTTCAATTTTACTTTCCACGTTCAAGAAAAATACTTCTTCGTTGACTGAATGCTGAATATCGAATGTTCTTCTTTTTCTTTCAAATGACAGCGAAGCTTTTTTTATTATTTGCAGTGTTGCCGTCGTTTTTCATTTGGTGGTTAGAAGTAGTTTGGTAGGGTAGAAGTTACGAATAGTTATTAATGAATTCCCACAATCGGCCATCCTGATAGTCTTTTCGCCCTCGAAAATATGAAATTTGTGGACGTCATTACGTGAATTTATTATTAGGCATCATAGGTAGGTAACTTGGTAATTTTTTGAACATCTTTGGTAAGTATTCTTCATCTTTGGTAATTAACTTTATTTTAAGAAATTGTTTATCATCTTAGGTAAGTCTTCATTTTAGGTAAATCTTGGTGTAAACTTTTTAACATCTTTTGGGTACATCTTTTAAAATCTTGGTATAAACTTTTTAACATCTTTTGGGTACATCTTTTAAAATCATCTTTTGGTACATCTTTTAAAATCTTGGTATAAACTTTTTTAACATCTTTTGGGTACATCTTTTAGAATCATCTTTTGGTACATCTTTTAAAATCTTGGTATAAACTTTTTTAACATCTTTTGGGTACATCTTTTAGAATCATCTTTTGGTACATCTTTTAAAATCTTAGTATAAATTTTTTAACATCTTTTTGGTACTATTCTTCTTCGAAGCCCAGGAAGTCTTCCTCCTCGTCGGTGCTAGTGATGTCATACCAACTCTTCATATTGTCAGCGCTTGTGATTGTTTTGTTTGGCCCCTCGTGTGTGCCAACTTTTTCTACGTGATAACGATCGTGTTCTGAACATCTTGTAATTTTGTATGGACCTATAAAATTAGTAGAGATTTTAGTATTATTTATAAATTGGCAACGTTTTATGGCAATTAAATCTCCTAATTTATAATTTTTTGCAGCTTTTCGCGTTTTATCATAATTTTTCCGATTTTCGTTTTGTATGTTTTCGATATTTATTCGTGCTGTTTCACGCGATTCTTCACGATTGTTTATAAATGCATTTTTGAATTCTTCATCTATTGCTTCGGCTAATGTTGTATTTGCGTTATTCCTCATTGGTACGCCTGTTAATAATTCGAATGGCGATATTCCAATACTTCTTTGATATGTTGCGTTAATGCAACGTTGTAATTTTCCGGTGTATGTATACCATTTCGCTGGTTCATCTATTGTAACTTTTGTTAGGATTGGTATAATCATTCTGTTGATTCTTTCTACCTGTCCATTTCCTCTTGGAATACCGGTGGCTATCTGCAAATGAATTATATTTTCTATTTCACAGTACTCTTTAAATTCGTTTGATGTAAACGCTGTTCCTCTGTCTGTAATTACTCTTCTCGGATTGCCAAAAGTATCCTTCTGTAGATTTAACTTTTGCAATACTTCTGATGTTGTTGTTGATTTTGTTGGATAAATCCAGCAAAATTTGGAAAAAGCATCAATTACGCATAAAATGTATGAGTACTTCTTTGTGGTATTCGTCATTGGACCGAGGTGATCGATGTGGTAGGTATCTAGTGGCTGTTCATTTTTGTGAATTGGGCTTAAATACCCTTCTGGTTTACCTGCTTTTTTATCTGCTAAAATACAGCGGACACAATTTCTTCGACAATTTTCAACTCTTTCTTTTAGACGAGATATATGATATTCTCGGCTTATTAAGTCTTTCATTTTTTTGTACCCAAAATGGCCATCGTCGTGAATATTTTTAATTACTTCAGTTTGCATATTTTTCGGGATACATAATAATTTACCGTCTTTACCATCTTTATATATTATATCGTTTTGTTTAAAATAACCGTCGTAGATTTCTGTGTTTTCTAATATTTTGTTTATTAGCTGTAATTCTGTATCGTTATTTTGAGCATGTTTTATTTTGTTCAAAAATTGATTTGTTATGACCATTACGACTGGGTTTCTGCTTAATGCGTCTACGTGTTTCATTCTTACGCCAGGTCTATGTTCCAACTGATAATCGTATTCTTGTAAGGCTAAAGCCCATCCTGCAATTCGTGGTAGTATGTTTTGTTTCTCCATGGTTTGCTTAAATGCTGAACAATCTGTAAATATTTTAAACTTAATTCCTAGAACGTATACTCTGAATTTTTTGAGTGCTGAAATTATAGCTAGAACTTCTAGTTCATAGCTACTGTACCGTTCTTCGGCTGGTGATGTTTTTTTACTATGATAGCATACTGGATGAAACAGATTATCTTCTCTTTTTTGTAATAAAACTGCACCAAATCCCCATTTCGACGCATCCGTGTGAATTTCAGTTTCCGAATCTTGTATATACAACGTGAGTACTGGTTGTTCCGACAATAATTGTTTAAGTTGATTGAATGCTAGTTTTTCTTGAATACCAAATTTAAATTCTGATTGTTTCTTTAATAAGTTCGTTAATGGTCTGGCTATCAGTGAATATGATTTTATGAATTTCCTAAAAAATCCTGTAAGACCTAGGAAACTTTGTATTTTTTTAACTGATTTTGGTTCTGGAAACTGTTTAACTGCATTCGTTTTTAGTTCTGATGGTGTAATTTTACCATCATTTATTTTAAATCCTAAATAATCAATTTCATTACATAAAAATTGACATTTAGACCATTTGATTTCTAATCCATATTCTTCGGCTAGTTTCATGACTTCTCTTAATCTTTTCATTCCTTCATCGTAGTTTTCTGAAAGTATTATTATATCATCCATATATACCAGAACGAATTTCTTTTCGATTAATTGTTGAAATATTCTATTTATATATTTTTGGAAAACTGTGGGTGACGTGCACAATCCGAATGGTACTCTATTAAATTCGAATTGTCCTGATGGAGTTACAAAAGATGTATATTTTTTACTTTCTTCATCAACTTCGACATGAAAGAATCCATTTTTTAAGTCAAGTGTTGAAAATACTTTGGCTTTACTTAAGGAATCAATTTGGTCTTCTATTAAAGGCAGTGGGTATCTATCTTTGATTACTATTTTGTTTAATTTTCTGTAATCTATACATAATCTTTTACTGCCGTCTTTTTTGTTTGCCAACTGTATTGGACTTGAGAACTCTGATTCACTTGGTCGTATTATTTTCAATTCAAGCCATTCTTTAATTTGCTCATTTATGACTTTTTTTTCTAATGGAGCCATTCTTCGTGGACGTAATTTAATTGGTGTTTCGTCTGATAAAATGATTTTTAATTTAACATCAGTATCTTTGTATTTATTTTCTGGTTTATACTTTTTTACTAGATTATTTATTTCGATTAAATAATTTTTATTTCCTATTTTTAATTCTTCTTTTTCAGATGTAATGTTGTAGCACGATTTTAATTCTGGGTATATTTTACTTATTTTGATATTATCATCTGTTAATTTAATGTTTGTTCCGTTCAGTATATCTCTTCCTATTACTGTTGCTGTTTTTAAATTCGTTCCTGATACAACGTACATTTGTGTTATGTATGTGTTGTCATCTATTTCTACAGTTGCTTTAAAAGAACCTAGTGTTTCAATTGTTTCACCTGACAGACCTTGTATTTTGCACTCTGATGTGTTTACTTCTGGTGCATTAATCTTGTGAAAATCTTCAATTCTTATTATACTGATGTCGCTGCCCGTGTCGATTAAAGCCGAAATTTCTACGTTATTTATTTTAATTACTTTTTGTATATCTTTACCAGATTCGATATATTTGATTGATTTTGTTGTACAATTCTTTGCGATGTGTCCGAATTCATTACACTTAAAACATTTCGGTGTATTTTGTGGACATTCATTTTTAAAGTGATCTGTTTTTCCACAATTATAACATCTTGATTGTACAACTTTCGATTGGCTATCATGTTTTTGTATATCTGGTTTTCTTGTTGTATATTCTTGTGTTGTATTTGATAAACTTTTTAAACTGTCTTTGTATTTCATATATATTGGTATTTTTTCTCTAAATTCTTCAAAATTTGTTGCTTCAAATAGTAGACTTTTGTTTCTAGGATTGTCGTTTATTCCTTTTATTACATAGTGTATTATCGTTTCTTCGTCTATACATGGATTTCTTGCCGCTATTTCTCTCATCTTCAGAAAATATTCTTGTATATTTTCATTTCTTTCTTGTTTTCTATGTAATAATCTTTTGTGTATTTCTGCTGATGTTATTCTAATTTTGAATTCTTGTTTTAAAAATGTTTTTAATTCTTCCCAATTATTTAGATTTGGATTCGATCGTAAAGCCAGTTTTGCTGTTCCCGTCAGTAGTCTTTTAGCAAAGATAGTTTGTTGTAAGTTACTCCATTTAAATTCTTTTGATGTATTTTCTACATCTCTTATCCATGATTCGACATCATATTCATCAGTTCCACTGAATTCAGGTAATATATTTAATATATCTTTGAACGAAATTCTTTCTTTATCGTGTTTTTCGTTTGTTGTGCTTTCAAGATTGTTTCGTTGTTGTACTTCTACTTTTAATTGTTCTAATTCTGCAGTTAACTTGTCTATTTCTGGTTTTTCTTCTTTAGTTGTTAATTTATTATGTTGTTCATTTGTTATTACGATTTGTGTATCCAGCTTTTTATTTTCTGTTTGTAGTTGTACTATTTTGTGTAATGTTTTCAATTCTTCGTCTTTTTTCTGAGCCTTTTCTGCATTCTCTTTAATTTCTTTTTCTTTCAATTCTCTTTCCAGTTGCTGTTTTCTCAACTTTTCTTTAAGTTTTTTATTTTCTTCTTTTAATAGATTTAATTGTTCTTCCACAGTTTGTTTATTACCATCGTCAGGCATGTTTAAGGATGATGATTATTTTGATAAAATACGAAAAATTTTAATGATTTAATATTAATATTAGAATTAAATCTTCAGCGACTTGTACAGCTCCCTGTTTTTTTTTTTTATATAAAAAAATTTTTGTTTGTATGTAGGTATAATAAAATGGCGATATGTTGTCGATGGTTTTTATGAAGAATTGAAATGTCGAAAATAATTGTGCGTCGCTGATATTTTAGAATAGCGGTATTATTATAACATAACCTGATTATGCGGAAATTATTTCCACGCGGTTGAACTTTGCCACGAAATTTGGGTTTAATTGCCACTGTATATAATATGGTATATATTTGTCCAAAAAAAAAAATTATGAAAATTTTCCACTTACGGTTTTATTAGAATTTATCTTTTTGTACCTGACCACTGTATTTAACCTTCAAAAGTTTATGCCAATCCTCTTTTTTTTTTTTGATTTTCTTTAGATGTTCCGCTAATTTTGATGTTGATCCCACGCTGATCCTTGATGACACCTTAACTGCTTTGGAATTATACCAAGTTTTTTTTTTTTTTTGATAAAAAAAAAATTCCACTTGGCGTTGTTTGGTTGAGCCCCCAATTGTGGGATTTCCAAAATTAATAAGACCGAATAATCAAACTTCAAAATACAATGTTTATTAATTCACTGATTCTAAATTTAATTATTTGTAATAATGGAAATTTATATAAAACGATACAACAAATTTATTGTAATAAAAAAAATGACAAAGTTAACATTTACTGGAATTTACTTCAATTTTACTTTCCACGTTCAAGAAAAATACTTCTTCGTTGACTGAATGCTGAATATCGAATGTTCTTCTTTTTCTTTCAAATGACAGCGAAGCTTTTTTTATTATTTGCAGTGTTGCCGTCGTTTTTCATTTGGTGGTTAGAAGTAGTTTGGTAGGGTAGAAGTTACGAATAGTTATTAATGAATTCCCACATATATATATATACTTATGTATAGTATCCACGTATGTACTTACTGATTACATATATAATATGTAGATATGTATAATATAGGAAGAGTTGAAAGTCTGGAATAAATATTATCATATGGAGTCAGCTTTTGAATGGTATTTTCCAAGCAATTTTGGTGTCTGCGCACATTTTAAATTAGCAAGTTGAGCATGCGCATTTAAACGTGACTAGGTGTTATGTAATTATGTTTTACATTTGTATAAATTCACCTATAAAACTTGCATTTTAAAAATATCTTACTCTATAAACAAGACTTTACATAGATACATACATAAATATAAATATATATACATATTTAGTAGAAATTCGATTATAGTCGGGTATATTTCATAATATTTCTAGTAAAGTCGTGCAATGGGTGCGCGCCCTATACCTACATACATACATGCATACATATATTAGTATTATAAGATATGTTTATCGTCTGAATTAAAATATAAATAAATTTTACAACTTCTGATTATTTCATTAATACAATCAACAAACAATCTTAATCGTCACGTGTGAGATTTTTACTGAGACTCTACTATTAATTAGTTATGTATCTGCAAAATATAATAAATATATTATGCAAATAATATTAAAATGGTTGTGCGTAGGTATATTTAAAATAATTTCCAACATTTTTGACATTTTAAATTCTTTATAAAACGGAAAGAAATGCAAGCACGTTTCATAGCTATTTTAATCACATTAATTGGTGAGATTAGTCACTTATTTACCCTTTAAAAGCTTTCATTTGTATTTATGTATTCAAAATTATGCAAAAAAAAAGCAGATAAATCTACTACACAATATCATTGAAAACGTGCTTCATTTCTTCATTTATTAATTGTATAAAGTGCGCACATGGGTGGACAGTTGACTAGTAATATCATAAATAGATTAATGTGGTTAAATATATAAACCCAGAACGCGAACAAAGGCTGTAGGTAAATTTAGCGTAACGGTGGGTGTTTGAATGGTCAAAATATTCCGTTTGATAAATACCTACCTTAAGAAAATGAGAATTTTAACAAATTGCATTTAATTATAAATAGGTATCTTGTCCCATACGGTACTTGAACTCGTAATTCTTAGAATCTGTCATAGATGGAATAGAAGTTTTTTTTACATTTACATATTTGTGGTAGGCATCTGCCTTGTTACTCACTGGCAAGAGCGGTCGCGGGAAAAAATCTAACAAGTTGATTGCTTTCCTCTCTTGTATTTAGGTAATAATTTAATTTAGAATCATAAAAAAAATCACAAAAATTCTTCTATTCCAAGGAAGGGCATTTAATTGACACATTTGAATATCTTGTTCTTCCATTTTTTTTCAGACGTGGACCTGGTGCGTGTGGGCTTGATCCGAAGTTAATATACCTATTGGTTTTTTTTTTGCGAAAGAAAACTCAGTGGAAACTCTATGCTAGTTAAAGTGAATATCAACGAAAATGTTTATCATAAAATTCTGTTTGCATAAAAATGTTAACCATTTTGGATAATCCCATTCAATACTTTTGAAAAGATTTTCGAAATGGAGGGAATACTATAAAATAATTGAAGATAAGGAAGTAGTAAATTGTAACGATTGCATTCTATATAGGTAATTAGATAGCTTGTAACCAATCACACAGCAGAGCCCCCCCTTTCACTTACATATTATCTACAGATCTTTGAATTCCACCACACATGAACAGTTCAACTCACGTACGATTTGATCTGCAGTCTAGGTAATGTGCGTGTGTGTGTATGTTGAAAATTTGTACGATTTGATTGTCAACCAGATCGGCAGCTCATGAACTGCAGATTGTAGATCTGTAGATAAATACACACCATATATAAGCAGTTCATCGTCAGATAACAGGACTGCAGATTTGCAAACTGCATACAAAATGTTCAATTCCATCGTCAATCATTATTTTCAGATGAGTTTGATATTTTCGTCAGATAATTGTGGTTTCTCATCATTCCCAATATAGACAGAAGTACAACATTAAATAAATTCTGAAGTATACAGGAAACATTGAAAGTAAAATATAAAATATGATTCAAATTCAGACAGAATGGTAAAAGAGGGAGGTTGTAAGAAACAAATAGAACTGTATAAAGCTACTAGCTACTACTGATTCTGTTAGGAAAAAAATTAATAACCTTGTGAAATGTTTTGTCTGTGAGGCAACCAATCTTTCACCCAAAAATGTTTTTTACTCTTGACTGGTATACTTCTGATAAAAGAATTATGAGCAATTTTCTTTTTTTTACAAAATCATTTCAAAACTTCGACCGAATTGCATGCTAAACGTTAACAAATTTTAAGATATGGAATGAAGACGCAACTGTTGATGTGTGCTAATTGTCAGTTTATCAAATTTTTTCTTTCTTTCAAATTTCAAACTTAAGAAACGGATCTGATAATCTGATACTAATGAATAATGAAGATTTGGAAATGACAGCTGATAGCTGATAGCTGATTACGGAACGAAGAACGCTGGAAAAATCTGCGACACTAGCGCCACCACTCTAGTTCGATACTAAGTCTACTGGCGCCATCTAAGTTCGGCTGAGTTTCAATACTAAGTCTAGTGGCGCCCTCATTCGGATGAGGCTCTTTGCGCCTGCACTAATAGGAACTAGGAACAACGGAAAAATCGACGGATTTGAACAAAGATGCCATCTACATTCTGAATGAACAGTTGATAATCAGGTTCCACTTTCTAAAAAGTGTGGTGAGTGGACATGAACTGCGGTAATGCAGTTCTCCACCCAGGTTTTGCGCCGCCCTCCGGCGGGGCGTAGAAAAGCAAAAAAGCTCGCCACGCCAACTGTAGCCAATAGATTTTCACCCGCGCGCCACTTACAGAAACCGTTTCCGAAACCAAATTTCACCCGCGCCCCGCCCACGTTCCAAGCCGCCCTCCGGCGGGGCGTAGAAAAACCTTATGCAGTTCATTGAATTTAATTGGGATGAGTCTTAGGTTTCGCTATCCAAGACGCAATATATTTCAATTACCGAAAAGAGGTAAATTGCAGTGCGCTGTCATTTTCGTGAAAGCTGTCATTTATTGAAGCTGTGCAGGTTTTTCGAGGTATTACAGGAATTTGGAAATCAACACAGAAATTTATTTATCGACGTAACGGATATGGAGACCGTTAGCAATCAGCAAAATGTAAAACCGTCATATCCTGAATTGGAAAAAATTTGCCTTCTTTGCCTAGAGGAGAATTCAGGTGCAGTTCAAATCTTCAATTCAGGAGATGAAAGCATTCCACTTAGGATTATGGCTTGTACATCTTTAGAGGTAAGACTGAAATATATAAACAAAAATTTAATTAATGTCTTCCTTAAGATTTAAATTTGTAAAATTTTTCGCGAATTCTTTTACGGTTTTCAATGGTTTACTTTGAATACATATGAATCTATTTTTTACTCTGGATTGATCAGGTGTACAAGTCTCTTGTGCTATCTTATTGGGGGTTTTTTTTTAACGCAAGGGGTGGCCATAGCCAAATTGGTGGTTTCTGCAAGTCAAGCTTAACTTTATTAGACTTAAAATGTAGGTTCTAAATATGCTTTCAGTAATCCAACCCAATATGCTCGGCCCCTCTCCAATTGCCGAGAAATGGTGATATCAATATCTTCGAATCACGTCATGGTAATCTTTCAGTGCTGATGAAGATGTACCTCACATCGAAGCCACTCGTTAAGCCCGTGTAAATCTAGTTCTGCATATATGTTCGAAGCTTATATATAAAAGCAGTAGTTGCACACTTCTATATCGGGAAACAATGCTACGGTCATCAGAGTTCATCAGCTCAAATTTCAATTTATTATTATATCTTATAATAGAATAGAATGAAATCTGTCAGTCGCATTTTGTTTCCCACTTAACTTTCCTTATTTATTTCTACAATCCCTTGCTTGACATAACTCCGCTAATGGATGCCCCACCTTTTACTTCAAGAGCCCATAGTCAATTTTGGGATCAAAATTTAACGGGATTAAATTGTTATTAAATAGCAATATAAAGGCGGAAGGCGGACATTCTTATCTCATCCACAAATTAGTAAAATGTTATTGAATTTTTCCAAAATTAGAATGAGATTGCTAAATACTTGCATATGCGTATGAACCATTTGTAACACAAGAATCTAGACTTTTAGTTGCAGCTAAACCTTTGTCACACGTAGTTATACATAGTAATGAAAATGTTCCAAGTCAGAGTTCAGACTAAAACAGTAAAAAAGCAACACTCAGAGCAAGGTCTTATCTATCTATGAACGAGTGATGTGTCTTTTGCATCTATTCGGTTTTATTTTCAACTTAGATTCCTTATAATTTCGGCTGAAACTGCGTGCCTGCCTGCTAATTTGTGGACGTTACTTAACAGTAAATAGACTGAGTTATAATGAGTGGAATTCAGAAAAGTAAAAATAAAACTTCTGGTAGATGCTGTTGGTAGTTCTCATGCTGCTATGGAGGCTCCTATATTACATGAGGCCAATATGTAATGAGCATAATATCCATGCTAAAATCTTTGCTAAATTTTTATAATATTGCAATGCTACAAGGTGGTATATCTGCATTAACAGATCTGAAAGGAACAATTTAGTCGTCTACAAACAAAATTTGATGCTCTCAGAGATGAAAGTCTGTATACATTGTCCTTGCCAAATTTTCCACCTAAGAAAAGTATTTCGTGCTTTGCTTTTTTCCTTGGTGCGATGTTAAAGATAAATTCGTTACTTGTTCAAATGACCTCTAAGATTGATGCAATATGTCGACATCTCAGGATTGATGAAGCACTTGGCTAATTTAGATCGTAAATTTCCTTTTTTTTCGGTTAGCCCATTTGTTGTATATAGTATTATTAGCTCAAATTACTTTTTGCTCAAATATTATCTAGTACTTCGTAATATTGTTTGATCATTTCTATTGAATACTATTTTTGGTTCTATTTATTTCTTCTGCGTTAATTAGCTCATTTTTGCTGCTACTTTTGTAATACTATGTGTGCTAATTAATCATGTTCCCTAGAAGAGTTGTCTTAGGCTGGAAGACATTGGATAGATATGTTTAAGCTTAGATGTTTGTGATGATCCACTTACTTTGTCTAGTTGTCTACAGTTCTAAAGTTCTCTAAAGGTACGGGTTTGTTTGTTTCTGTTGAATTATTAGCTGAAAAAATTCCCATTGGTATCGTATATAAGCCACTTCACCTAATGTTTTTAATTTCAGCTCCCTTGAGTTCAGACCTTTTTATCTGCCATTAGGCATTCATATTCTCCTTAAATTATATCTTAATGTTTGTTGGCTTAAATCGGACAGAAATTCATAATAAAAAAAAATGGCAAAAAGTTGACAGTTTTTTTTCGGTTTTTGCTGCGATCTAATCCTAATTTACACTGGGGACAAATTAAGAGAGCATTGTTAGTGGACTGTGACGATAAAATAGATGAAACTCGGCGAAAAATCTGGGCTCATTATTAGCAAATTAACCCTGATTGAGTTTAGAAATAGGCTTCAGTTGTCAATGGCTGAGTGTTAATTTGTAAAAGAAGTGAAAGCAAGTCTTCTTCCCAGCATGCAATAATAGATATGCTTACACCTGACCATTTCCATAGCTAAGTTAAGATTAACAGTGATGCAAGGGCAAGTCACTATAGCCTAGATTAGATTAGAATAGGATTAAGAGGGGCGAGTGGCCTTTGCACTGCAGCAATTCATTGGCTTATTGTGTACAGCTTTCTTTATAGTTCATCCAACAATCTCACTCTTTCTAGGAAGACCAGTATCTTTTTGTGGTAAGGTTTCGTCAAAGTCGGCAGGCTTTAAAAAGTATGAACCAAAACGCTGGAATATGCAATGTGCAATAGCCTCGCATTCGCAAAAGACGTTCGCCGATGTTTCATCCTCTTCGAGACTACTATAATCTAACTCCATTGCTCTAGTGCAGTACATATCTTGTTCAGGTATCAACTGGCAAAGGCCCTTCCATCCTGTCAAATGAAGCGAATCTCGATGGAATAAAGTGGTAGTGCTAGTGAGTGTACTAAGATTTTGATGCTGCAATTTGTTGCAACTGTGTCCGCTTAGGAAACCAATATCAGGACAGAGATCTGATGGAAAATGTAATTTTGGTACGGCCGGGCAATCGGAAAGGACATAGAATTGTATAGTTCATGATCGCCAGTGACAAACTTTATTTTTTCCGATTCCCATATATATGTTAATCGTATTCTTGTCCACTTTCAATTCATCATTTACCGCTCCGGGAGCCTTGGATCAAATAATGCCGATAAAAGTCGATGTGCAACTTTTTCAATAAATATAATATATTTACCTACCTACCCTTATATGGAAACAGCAGAATTTTATTTATAAATTCCTCATCATAATTTTAGGTTAACTCAACTATTCTTATGCCCAAAATGATTTGTCGAAATTGTCGAATTCAACTGGAGAGATTCTATTATTTTCGTAAACGGGCACAATATTCCTACAACAAACTTAAAAAACATATTCGACTGATTGTAGCTGGAAAGAAAAGCCGAATATTCGAGCAGACTGATGAAGACGATGATGAAATCGATTTTACATTTTCATTAGATTTCTTAAAATCTGTTGAAGAAGAAGAAAAATTAAAACGTAAACGTGAACTCCTTGAGCTAGAAGAACAGCTAAAAGAACGATTTCGGGTTGAAGAAACAAACCGAATTTTCGAGGAAGCTAGAAATTTTCTTAATAACAAGGCCTCAGAATACCTCAAATCTACTTCTATTAAGCTCCCTGAAAAAATCGAAGAGCCCATTGAAGAACCCATTGAAGAACCCATTGAAGAAACTATCGAAACATCTCAAGATTCAATTAAACAATGTATTGAAATAGCTAAAAAGTTGGATGATATAATCAGCTCTGCTAACGATAACCCTGAATTAGAAGCAGATATTGATGATGAACCTTGTGTAAACGATTTATCAAATGATGCTAGCGAAAAACTCTTTAAATTTGCATATTCCAATACAAACGATGAAGCTATTACAGGCTTTTATTTAATAAAAAATAACGAGGATGAAGACATGGAGGGTATCCCTAGTCAAGAAAATATTGAAGAAATCATAGAAGATACAAGCAATGCAAATGCTTTAACCATTATGGAAATGCAGGAGGATGAGGAAGATGATAAAGATTTTGATGAACAAATCGAAACAATAAATCTAGATGAATGCTCACTTGAGAGTAAGTCTCATGAAAATGTTATTTATTTCTAGCTCAAAAAAAAAATATAAACTTTAATTTTATAGATACCATGGGTAATAGTGTGAATATAACGTTTGAAGACAAAAACGAACAAGATCTTACAGACAGCCTTATTGAGGAGACTGCACCCAGTTTGGATGAGGATGAGAGTTCTAATCAATCTAAGTTTGCTTTAGCTACTGTTATTCAGGTAAGCCTAAAGATTTTATTTATATTGAGGAAATTAAAGACAACATTGTTCTTCAGAAATCTCTGCTATCACAAGAAAATCTCAAACTTAATGGGAACATTAAGTTTCGAGTAGAGCAAATAGCCGACGGTATCACGCATGTTAAAGTCGTAACTGAAGAGGGAAACGTTATTGATATTGAAGTAAAAAATGATAGCGATACTGAATCTCTCATTGAGAAAAATGTGGCTGCAACAAATGAGGAATTAAAGATATTTAAGTGCAGCTTATGCCCGCAGGCGTTCACAAGGCGAACACTACTGTTGCGACATAAGTCTGTGCATGTAAAAAGTACTGGATATTGCTGTAAATTCTGTAAAAAATGGTTCGCTTGTAAAAGTTCAATGAATAGGCATATTCGGGTTCATACAGGTAATATTTGGTGTTATATATTTCTATAGTTAAGATTATATAAAATTAGATATTTTTAAGTGTTTCATATTATTAGATTTTATAGTCTTTCGTGGTACGTGTGTTCGACGTGATTCGACGCAGGCTCCAATTGAAAAGAGTTTTTGCGCAGACCTTCTCGGTGTTTCTTTTTCATCCAACCACCCTCTCTCCATCTCTTTAATTCTAGCATGCCTCATAAAATTTACTTATAATATTATGTTTATGTTAAGAGTAGAGGCGACTAGGCCTCCAGGATCATGCGGTCACCGCGACCAGAATTGATCTATTGTGGTTTCCCCTAAGGTGGTTAGGCAAAATCAAATCTTTTTATTATTAATTAATTAATTAATTTATATTATTATTATTATTATTGCTGTTGTGGTTAGATTGCAAACTTTATTTTGAGAGATAAGTGTAGCTCCAGTGATTACCTGCAAGCGCTGCACACTCACATATAACATGCATCGGGGTTTCATCTTCCTCTTCGCACATTCGACACAGTTCACTGTCGGATTGGCATATCTTAACAAAAAGTCTGAGCGAATACCTGCTAAGTCCAATAGGTTGGCGCGTCTGGAGAAAAGAAGAGTTGAAGAATATCTTCGCCTGCCTCATACCGGGCGTACTACGCCAAAGGAGATCCAGTAGCCTGTTTTCCCACTTAAGCAGTTCCCCTTAAAGTGGCTTTTTGGTAGGCCAAATGTCGGGGACCAGTATACGGACAGTCAGCTCCGGTTTTAACCAGTTCGCCCGCTTTTTCATTACCGTCCACTCCTTCGTGTCCAGGAACCCAAACCAAGGTTACTTGGTTGCCCCTAGACAGTAGTTGGAGTTTCGAGTAGTAGTTCCAGGCTAGTTTCGACTCAAAGATTTGAGAGGAAAGAGCTAGGAGCACAGCATGGCTGTCTGAACAGATGTAGATGTTCGAGTTCTTGCAGCTCTTTTTTAGGCTTTCCTGGGCTTCAACGTCTATAGCATAGACTTCCGCCACCAAACGGAATGGATAGTTCCACTTCTAACGCAACCACACCTGTGTCTGTTTTGCCATCTTTCCGAGATCCGTCAGTATACCAGACTTGGGCCCGTCGTGGGAACTGGAGCCCTGTGTAGTATCTGGCTTCTTTCATTAATGGTTACCTGGTAGCCTCTTTCAAAGGAAAGTCTTTTGGCCGTAGTATCTACTGGAGCACCTAGGTCGTCAATGTTGACCTTCTCGAAGATATTGAGGTGGCCCACATTGCAGGAAGTGCGATCATCTGGCGCCTTTTCTTTCGAGTTATACTAGCTGCTGCTTCTTCTGAATAAAGACGTAGAGTGGCTGGCCAAGAATGGCTTCAAGTGCTCATTGAGGACACGATGTGAAGGCACGACTGGCGCCTATAATGCCATCCTTTGCACCTTCCAAGGGCTCTCTTAGTGGTTGCCTGCAATGTTTTAAGCCACCAGACGTTTGCCCCGTAAGAAAGTATGGGTCTGAATATGCTCTGGATTCCAGGCAAGATTGGTGTCTAGGATTACTCCTATATATTTTACTTAATTACTTATATTTTACTTGAACCTCTTCTCAGACAGTTTCTAGCTGATATAAGAGAAGGGTACTTTATATTATAATATAATATTTATTTTAAACTATTTTCTATTATTTTGCATAAGTCATTTGTTCCTACTTGATGGTGGCTTTCAACTTCCGATTATTGATAAGATTTTGCAGATGTATGTAAAGCTCATTCAATCAATCTCATAGGCATTGTGCAAGTCTATAACTAGGCCTTTAATTTAGAATTGAATACATTAAAGTTTGCGCTTGTTTTAATAACTTCAGGAAGCTCGTTATAGATTTTGGTCGCCGTATATGTATATCAGTCCTTTTCTGATTTAACTATTTGTTTTTGGTTGCTGTAATCTTATTTTTTTTTTCTATTCATCGTTCGTTGGATTTGAATACCTATGTGCGCGTCGATTCGTATATTTTATGAGTCCACGTGTAATTTTATGAATAAATTTAGCTTAATGCTTAGAGTTTTCATTTCAACCATCGAGGTTGTTCTCCAAGGCATACTGAATAGTGTTTTTAAGTGAACTGTCTCCACGCTAGTAATTCGCTTTCAACATTGACCTCTAATCAATGGGTACTGTATCCTATGTATTCTTCTACCATCCAGTGCTGCTTCCGATAACTAAAAAAATAAACAAACAATATGAATGAAATTGAATATAGTCATATTTTACGAAAAAAGAAAAAAAAATTACCTAATAAAATTGAAGAGATAACACAAACGATTACGTTATGCAGTATGTGAAATGTTATGCCCTCATATATGAGTGCTATCCAGCGAGTCGAATATTTTCTGATAGTCTACAAAGGCTAAATGCAGAGGAGACTGAAACTAGTCGACTATTGCTGCTTACATGGATTCAAGTATCAACTTTCCAATTATTGTGGTGATGGTGGTAGAGAAACATACCTCAACAGTTGTTAAATTGATGTAGGTATGTAGGTCTCCTTTTCGGTAGTTTAGCGACTAACCCCACCTTCAACTTAATGTGTTGGCACATATAACAGGCTTCTTTGTTGAATGGATGCAAAAAAAGGCGTTCAATTTTTTAGGGATTCCATCGATTATGGGAGAGGCTTCCTATTTAGTAGACTTTTAATTATGCATATTATATTACTTTTGAATTGGTAGTTGCTGTTGATGTGTAAAGAGTAACTTGCGTCGCTAGTATTCTGTTTAAAATGCTCATGAAGTGCCCTCATACATGCGAAGTGACAAAAGAAAAGAAAAGAAAACCATCACTGTTTTAACGGAAAAATTTCCTCGTTGCTTGCAGTTAGATTGCCTTGAGCTGCATCTACTGCAACGAGGTGATGAACATTTCTATGTATTTCTTTGTGATTTATGGAATATTGCTGTTGATATTGCACTCTAGCTGCTGGGTCTAGTGCAGTGTTAACGTACACCTTCAGCACTTCTTTCCCTTATTTTCCACCATATTTTTTCCATCCATATTTTATGGTCATGCTGCTGTCCCCCAAGCTGATTGTAAGATTATGATAATTTATTTATGTATTCTTCATACAAGGATTTAAGGGCCCTGCTTAAATTATTTGTCTTGTTCTGTAGTCCGTAGATGCACCGGCAATCCTGTGGCGAATACCACCCAGCAGCAGATGTTGGTTGAATTTCCTACATTCGTATACTGCAAGCCACAGTAATAATTATGTGATTGATTTTTGTTCTTCCATTTTGCGTGTGAAGTGGTTTTGTGTGGGATAAACTGTGGCGACGATGATCATGTTGAAGGCGTTATATAAGTCGATCATTGTGTTTGTGATGTTAGTATTTGTGTTTGTGATGTTAGTATACATACATAAACTCCCATCAGGACGATTATGTTTGCACAGAGCTCATATGCTGAAAGAGCTGAAAAGACAAGTTTCCTTGATGCTGCTGTCGGAGTTTCATGAGTCAAATGCTGTGATGAAGAAACGAAATTCCACCTGAATAGAAAATAAAGAGTAAAATTCTATTTTGTTTTGTAGCAATTACGGCCTTTGTCTCGAAAAATAGCGGACAGCTCTTGATCGTTAAATTTTTGGCATTTTTTGCTCAAATAAGTTGAACAGTCTTGAAGATTTACGAAATGTCACTTCCAGAGGCTTAGTGAAGACAGAATTTTGCACTGTGCCAACGTTTTTCTAATAATTCATGAAAGCTATAGTCAGGACAGATTTAAACTCAATTGTTTGCTCGACAATTATTCTCATGATGTGAAAGTATCAGTACATTTACATGAATACTGGAGTACTTGACTTGAAATGCACTTGAAATTCAAGTAGGGTTTTTGGTTGAATTAATTCCAATTACTTGACTTGAAATTTACTTGAATTGACATTTTACCTTTGACAACTCTGCATTAAGTTCAACACATAATTGCGGATTTTTAGATAAATATCTTGAGAAAAATGCTAAGGATCACAGCCTGAATTATCAACAATAATCTTCTTCTTGCTCCTCTTTGCCGTTTTCATATCTGGCACAAATGAAAGTAAAGAAAGTACTGAAGTTGCGTTTACATGAATTTTTTCAAGTAAATCGAACAACATTTTCTGATTTACTTGACTCAATTATACTTGAAGTCAATGCGCGTTTACATGATATTTTGATTACTTGATCTCTACTTGAAGTATACTTCAAGTATTCATGTAAACGTACTGTATCTTGCCGATGACGACATGAAAGATATCTTTCTCTAGTTACAGTTAACATGATTCTAGGGGACTCATTAATACCTTGAGCCGTTCTGTCCAGTAGAAAGTTAATATATTAAAGTTAAGCACTTAAATTAGAACTACATTATGTGAATAGTGGAGATTATTTCAATTTTGATAGACTGTTTTTATTAAGTCGCAGAGCATTCTCGGTAGATGTCTGATATAATTGAAATTTGAGCGGTTGCCTTTTAAATCAACTGGTGATCTCAATGAAATGACAATTTGTGTACGAAAATATTATATATTTGTTTTTGTATAATTCGCAGGAGAAAAACCCTTTGAATGTGATCAGTGTGGAAGAAAATTTATTCAAAAGGAAATTCTTAAACGGCATATGGTGGTTCACACAGGAGTTCGACCCTATCCATGCCCAAATTGTGATAAAGCTTTTGTACAAAAACAGCTTCTGCGTCAACACGTTAATCAGAAACATACGGATAATCCTGTTGTAGAGATGCATGAATGCTTCTTATGCCCAAAGGTAAAAGAAAAAATAAATAAAGTCATTAATAAGTAGAAATATTTTTATAATGTTTTCTGTTTCTTATTTATATATCAGTCCTTCTGCCATGCCTCTGGATTGAGTAGACATCTTCTAGTCCATTCTGGAGTAAGCTATCAATGTAAAAAATGCGGAAAGAAATTCAATGATAAAAGTGCTGTGAAGCGACACACTGTAACGGTTCATGCAAAAATAAAAATAGATCCTAGCGATAGTTGTAAAGAAGAGGAGAAAAGTCAAGACTAGTTAATTTTGCGAATAAAATTAATTACGTACCTACTTAAGTTTTTTTTTTTCATTTTTATATTTCCAATTGGAAAGGGTAGAGCTACACTCATTTGATTGAAAGTACAATTTGAACTTCAAAGGCGGATATGAGATGCGTTGTCTTGTGCTTACTTCAATCCTTGGTTGGGGTTTTGCATGAAGATAAATAAGCTCTTTTCAGCTCTATTTATGCGTTGATTTAAACTCACATACATATACCAAACCCAGAGTTGAGATTTGAGAGAAAAACACATATGTACCTACATCACGTGTATGTATATACATTGGTGACTACAGTAATCACATATCGTCTCGCATCCTTTTACGTGCTTACTTCAGTAAGGGAGACACTTATCGTATTGCCGATATGTCATATTACTGTGTCACATCATATCACCGGATGCGGATTTACGAAAGAAATTTAGTTTGCTATTACAATAACACACGACGACAATAGTTTCATTGACATAAACTAGAAGGCAGTAGAATGTGGGATTGAAGGAGCGCATTGTTCTTTCAGTAAGAAATTCACAGTGGGAGCCACATTATTCAAGAAGTAGACATATAATTTTGTAGATATTTATGTTTCTTTGGGATTGTTTCCGTGTTTATACTCTTAGTGGTAAAAGTGAATGCATTCGAAAACCTAGTGTGTTTTTTAGGGAGTCATACTTCACTGAATGATGCTTCGAAAGTAATTAACAAGCGAGGTTGAAGTTGAACGATAATTATTCTGCACGAGTGCAAAAAGCATTGCCAAGCAGAATGCGGAGTTTGATAGTAAAACCGACACTAAGTTAAATAAAGATACTCCTGTCAATTTAAAACGTTCTGAATATTATATGGCGCATCACAGACTGGAAATGCTAATGCCGATATCGAAATCGAGATCTATTTAAATTTAACTGTCGATTGCTGTAAATCTGAACAATTGTGGACATAAATTTGAAAAATAATAATAATAGAAATGAGTTTCGAATAGATAGTCATAGAAAAAGTCAACGCAAGTCTGTACTTTTACAGAAAAAATCAGAAAACAATAAATTATATTTTTTATAGTCGGAAATTCAAAGGCAAGTTCAAAATATTTATGCCACTGGGGAGGCGACGAAGGAGACAGCGTGGAAATATCTCTCTGTGTTAACCTCCTTGAAGGATGTAACCTTTCCAATTTTCATATATTATGTATGTATGTATTTATTTCTTATATTTTACAGAATTCTGAATCAACTTGAGAAATTCATCGATACAGGAATCACAGAGTCCGTTGTAATTTGTTGGATACCTTTCAAATAAAGTATTTCAGTCGATTCTGTTTCCAATGCAATCACCGGAATTTTCCAAATCGTCATGGAATTAATTCGAATTGTCTCTCATACATGTATATAAACTTCTTTGAAGAGGCAGCCATTTAAATAACGGTCAAGGAAGAGAAAAAGGATGTTGTTTTATTTATGGAATATTGAATAAAATGTCTAGAATACAAAAACAACACTATAGCTTCGACTTCCAACGGTAGTATAGAGGTAAAGCAGTATTCGGCATTACAAACAGCTGATACAACAGCGTTATGTGGACATAAGACATGTTTGCCGCGTGTATTTAATCTATACAATTTGGTGTATTATATTTTGAAAAAATCTTTTTCGATTTCTATCCGCTTAGCTTTACTAGGTGACTTCAAATATACAGAAGAAACATTCAGTAGAAATTCATTTCATACTAGAATATTCAATCAGGCGGTGCCTCACTAGGTTTCGTAGCTTGAAATACTAATCTTTTAGAGTACAATTAGGTAGATAGAGCTAGATAGTATTCTAAGTTAGCATTAAAAAATATATTTAAAATAAATCCAAAACCAAAAAAAGAGAAGAAAAAAAAAAATTAAGACGAGAAAAATACTATGATGTTGAAGAATTCTTAACTGATGATTATTCTGTAGCCTCAATTATGGAGGGAGAAACATGGTAAAAGATTAAGAAAAAAAAATTAGATGAAAGAGTTAATTCGTGTTTGCCTTGATGAGCCTTCTGAAATTCCTGACACTACCCGCCGTCTGAGCTCCATGAGGAAGAGCATTCCATAAACGGGTGATTTAAACAGGATAACAACACTCCATTACTGACCTATTGAAGCGAAGCATTATTAGATTTCGACCTCTTTGGGACGCGGTCAATTGGAAAAATTCTCTAAGATAACGCGGCTTATTAGTTTGTAGTAAGACTTATAGGAAAATTAAGGCCCTTTGCTTTAGGTAGCTGGAAAGAGAGCAGCCCAAAAGGTTAGTCCTAAAAAGCGAAACATGGTCGAATCGCCTCAAGTCAAATATAAATCGTATGCAAATGTGAAATGTGGTAAAATAAGTGCCTTTATAAGCTTAGATCTACTACTAAAAGGGCTGATTTGATCTTGTAAGTTGACTTTATCTCTGTCAGTAACGAGAACGCTGATTCACATTAAAATCTCCACCTACTATCATGTTTTCATAACGATGAGTTATGTACGATATAGAACTCTCAAATTCACGGACATTATCATTATTAAATTGATTTGGCGGACAATAAACTGACGAGAAGACGCATTTTTCATTACGTATCACAACCTCAACACACAAAAACTCGAGCTGCGAATTTCTAGAGGAGCAGATCTGTTTAGCTCTAAGCCAGTTGTTTGCTCTGCGATAGTACTCCAAAGTACTCGATGAATTTGGGCGGGTTTTATGACATACATATTAGCGGGATAAAATTAGAACAAAAATGTCTTACGAGAGCACGTTTATTTGTCATTAATGACTGAATGACCGAACCGAGAACAGATTATTACTAAAAATTGATGTGGAAACGTAGGTATTTTATAAATTTTTGATTTTAATTGTTTGATTAATTGAATTCGTTAATTATTTTCTTGCTTTCGCTTTCAAATGGAAAACTGAGATAATGTGAGCAAATAATTATCACACCGCCATATAATTGTCATACAAAATTTAAATAGACTATCTTTTGAATCGATAAAACAAAATGTTCTCTCCAATATACCAATATTCTTGGTTCTGCCGGAATATCCATCCATTCGAAATCGCCTTTGGATTTCTTAATGCCGTTCGAAATAAAGATTTGTACGGCCATAAAAATATAGTTTTCGAAATTATTTGAAAAATGTCAAGATTAACAATTTGTTTTAAAATTTCATTAAAAACTAAAACTATGTATATCTTCAAAATGGAAAGTATTAATGGATTCTTTACTGACGGGCCTCAATAATTTAATTCTTTTGCCATGCTTTCTCAAAAATTAGTCTGCACGTTTGGATTGCATTTCAAATAGCCTTTTGCACCAGCGACATTTTATCTTCTTAAAAGATCAACCAGCCACTCGTATTGGTTTTCATTTGTTGATTTTGGCTCTAATTTGCAAACATATATTATTAAAATACTTTTGAGTACGCCTAAATACTTACATTTCTGTTCCGCAACCTCAGACTCTCGGAGAAATTTTCACTGATGTTGAGATTTCGTTCGGAATACAGAATTGCCAGAATTTGAACGGATTCATTATCGAATTCAGTCGTAATTAGGGGGACAGACACAACTTGTTCGAATGGTTTTCAATAATGCACACGAATTATGAAGAAATATGGTCCATTGAAATTCTAAAAAAAAAAAAAAAAACTGAATTCTTGCTTACATTGGCAAAAATGTTTACTGGCACGAGCACACGAATCAATCGAAATAATATACATTTTGGTTCGTCGTACCCATGATATATATTTAGCCGAGATCATTGAGTTATTGAGGTTTGCTACGAGCTCTTCCCATACATCACTTTATTAGTACAGCCGTCGGTATCTGGGTATTTCTTGTTTGTGCTATAAGGCCAAATAGAAAAAGAATAAAAGTCCTCGATTCCATCTATGTCCGATTCTAAAAATTGTGGGTTCGAGTCCCGTACGCGGCAAGATATAAATAAATATTGCAAAAATTGATTATTTGTGTGTTTTCTTCGCTACTGTTTAATGCCAGCTGAAAATATTTATAGCTTAATAGGATGGCAAAATTTAGAAATACAAGAGGGAAAGGCATCTATCTCTATAGTTGAGTGGTAAGAGAGTCGCCTTGAAAGCGGAAGATCTCAGCTTCAAAAACCGAACGAGGCGGTTACTTTTAACTCTTGAATCAAAAAAACAAAAAAATTTCTATTGAGCCGTCATAATTTGTCGGTATTGGACGAATGTTAGAATAGATGTAGCTAGCTTGACTTCGCATCGAATTCGCGCGAAAATTAGAACAGCGATGTAGTCTATTTTTTTTTTTTTTTATATATTATTAAGCCAAGCTCAGGGGATACCCTATGATGCAAAGCACAGCATGGCAGGAAGGAGATAGGGAAAGGATTAGGGGATATGAGGAGAATGGCGGAGGTGCCGATGTATGTCGCCCTTAAACTTCCGCAGATTGTATGCCGGGGGAAGATGGTAAGCTGTTCCACATTCGCACTGTTCGGGATAAAAAAGCATCACGGAATTTTACTGTACGGCCGAAAGTAATTTGAAGGGTTAAGGGATGTGCGCGGTTTGCAGCGCGAGTATTGCGTGCAGGAATCATTCTACAAGGGATTAGACTAGATATTTCATCAGAACATTGACCATGCATATAGCGATAAATGAGCGAAAGGCATCCAACATTGCGGCGGTGCTCGAGTGAGTCGATATGACAAGTTATTGCCAAATCGCCAATGAGCTTGAAGGCTCTGTTTTGGACAATATCCAATGAAGCTAAGGCTGTGGGACCAGATGGCATGAATTTATAATTTAAATATTTATTTCATTTTGTGATGTATATATTATAATAATTGGCCTTTAAATTACTTAACTCATAAGACAATTAATAAATTCTTGCTAATAAGCAACAGTAAAATATAATGTTAAATCCTTAAAACATTAAGCAGTTCTCCTAGGTCTAGGTATGAAAGAATGAAACCTATAGCCAGGTTAAATTCGGCAGAAAATGTAATTTAAATAAAAGTTTTTTGTGATTAAGTGATTTTTGAGTCCACTATAATTTAGTTTATTTTTTTCCAATACAGCCATTTCGTTCATTTTAAGAAATATTTTTTCCTGTACTTTTATAAATTATTGTAAAATTTAGATTAAGGTTGTTTTACCGTTCCGTAAAATGTTGAGATTTTCGCTATCATTTGCTTTCTGAGCTGATGCATATCGCTTTGCCGAAATTAGACACCGGAATGGAACAGATTGAAAGAATTGTGCTCTCCCAGGAGATACTCCCCAAAATCACGAAGTGCATATTATGCAGCAACTACAATAAGAGGAATTAGAAAAGATCCAGAAAAACCCCTCTTGGTATTGGTTATAAGACAGCACAATTAAAGTGTCTTGTGGGTCTCGAGGATCTTGTGTTGTATCTTAGGGCCAAGCCAAGTAACGATAATTGATTGAAAATTAATTCACACTAATCTTATGTATGAATTCATGAATTCAAGCAAATGGGTAGGTGTGATACTGAAGAGCAATATCGGGATGAACAGAACAAACTGGTGAAAAGACGAATATTAAATTGTGTGGTGTTTCATTTAATAATCTAGTTGTTCAAGCATAAAAAAAATAGTAATCATTATTCGGGCTAGTGTTTTCTTTGAGAAGTGGTATACATAAAAATGCATACCTAAACAAATTAAGACGTCTACCTTCCTTCTTTTAGCTAAACTACGAGTATCATTCATATGAAAAAAATGGAGTAATTTTTAGTTTTGTGTCTCAGTTTCCCAAAGAAACAATATCATTCAAAAACGATTTCCAGTAAAAAAAAAAATTAAATAAATAAGACATCTGGCGCAGTGTCATTCTGACTCAGTTGAGAGCATTGATCGACAATTTGTGGCACTATATTCATAGAACCAGATTATTCAATGGATAATTTTAAGAATGTCTATATTTTTGCTTAATTATTAACCAAGATAGAAATTCCGGTATTTCCCAGGTATTATTAAAAATATCTGTCCAGGTTGGATGAATAAATTTTATATCGAATTGGGGATGATCTTGCTCAATAAATACGATCAGTTATGTTTTGTTTTAAATAAAATGTTGAGGCGACCATTTTTATAGGCGAGATGAAATCTACAGGGCATACTAAGTTTGTCATTACATTTGTAACGCATAGAAATAATGGTGGTAGAGCATAATATCAAAAGTTGTCATACAAAACTTTGGGTTTTCACTATATATTTGGACATTACCCGAGGACGCGTCGACGTAGAGAGCTGAATGAAATTATATACGGCGTTTTTATAAAACTCGTAAATATAGTTTCAAAAAT
Organism: Dioctria linearis; assembly: GCA_963930735.1. Taxonomy (NCBI): domain Eukaryota; kingdom Metazoa; phylum Arthropoda; class Insecta; order Diptera; family Asilidae; genus Dioctria; species Dioctria linearis. The sequence continues at coordinate 315,094,757 of OZ005741.1, forward strand.
TGGCAAAATCAGGCAACCCCTTCTTGGTGTTTCCAAATACATTTAGGATTCTTACGTATACTGTGAAAACGATCAATCCTAGACGTTTTGATTGTACCGAAAAGTTTTTTAAGATATGAACTCCTATGAAATTGGTTATAATTATTTTTACTGTCCGGCAAACAACCACTTCAAAAATCAACCTTGCACAGACCATATGAAATTACTTACGGGCATTCATCTAGTCTAGGGTATCATAAAAATTGGTCTTAGACCAATTTTAGCTTTTTTACTTGTTCCAAATGAACTATAGTTTAGGCATTAGTGCAATTTATATTAATCATTAATCATTTTTTCAAATAACACAGCCCCATTTGTACATATATGTATATCTTGTACATAACTTAACAGCCGGTCAGTTGGGGAAGGTTCGTAAGGTGAAGTCATATTGAAACCAATTTAATGAAAAATAGGTTTACGAACACGGGGCAGCATTTGATTACATAATGAATAAAATTTAAACGTACACGATCAACCGATACAGATAATGGAATGGAGTTGTTTTGTTGAGCTCAGTATGGTAACTATAAAATTCTCACCAACAATTTGCTACAAATTTAATTTCAATTTCGTCTCTCCTTTTTAAGGGTAATAATTAAATTTTGTATGTCAAAATATGAGTTTCTTCTGTGAATTCATTCTCAGATGTCGAAATTCCTATCTTATATTCATTTTACTTCAACATCTTGACAAAAGATTTTTTTTATGTGAACTTTCACTGTGCTGTATTAGGGCCACTGAAGTTTTGTTGCATTGGACTATGTACCATGGTATATGAAGTAATCTTCTGAGATTTAATTCAGAACATCTGATTTTTTCTAGGCCAATTCGAGCAAAGGTAATCTAATAATGATGTTAGGAATCAGGCGAATAAAATTGGAGAAAAAAAAATAGTTGTGAACAAAAGAAAAAAAAATTAAGTCACATATATATATATATATGTTCATATATGTATATATGCCTTTTGCGTTAATGGGGGCAAACAGCTTAACTAAGTATGCATTGAACTATTGTGACTAAGGTAACGAGTTAAAAACAAAAAATGAGAGAACGAAGATAACCAAAATGAAAAAATTTTCTTGAATGTCTTCAAAATCCTTTCAAACTATTCATAATAATGATTTTTCTAGTACTACCTCGAATTTTCTTAAGAAAAAGATACATTTCCGTTTCGGTCAACGAGCTGAAAGGAGATGTAAAATCTCTGTAAAACAATTCTTTTTTTCTCAAAACCATCAGAGAATCCAACATGAGTAACACTCACTTACTTTTGGTATTTGGTATTCAAAACATTATAAAATAACAGGAACAACATGGGGATCCAAAAAATGTGCTTTCCGAAAAGCGCGATTATTGTCTGAAAATTCCGAATGAATCATTTGCCACTCTTTTTAGTTGCATGTAATCTGCCCTTTAACATTTTCCGTCTTTATTCGTAAAATTTGTGAAGGGAGTTTGATCGTTTTTTATTCCTTTTCTTCCTGTTAACCTTTAAATGAAAAACAATCGGAAATCTTTTCTTATTTTCTAACTTATTCTCATGTTAAATTTGATTCGAGTAGCTAGAAAATCTCATTAATTCCCCCACTCTTTTCTCAGCGGTCACCTACACTGGTTGGGACCTCGGACTCATTTTCTTTGTCACTGTTCAGCTCTCTCATGAAAGCATTACAGATTCCTCTCACACCTCCTGGACGAGCTACATGAAACCGGCAAGGAGGGTTGGATGCCAATACTGAACTTCGTAAGAGCGTCCAGTTGGGACTGGTGACCAATTTCTCATAAGTTTGGAGGGTGAGCAATCAAGTAGATGAAACTGTTACATCAAGTAGCGAAACTAGGTGGAGTAGACATGAATTTGGATTAAGATTAACTCAGTGTTACGTTACTAGCAGATAGAGAATAAGAAGAAAAAAACAAGGAAGTCTATCGAAAATTTGTTGGCAAAGTGTACAAACAGTGCAACATTCGTGAGTCGTGGACAATTGTGGTTCCAGCGACAACGATGTCCTAATATTTAGTAATATTCTATTTCTGGAGGGTAATTCTGACCTTTTGGATTATATAGAAGTCAAAATATACAACAAACGTGAAACTTTTATTGTTTCTTTTGTTATTATTATTCAGCACAGCATGTCTGGCACGACATAGAATGTACTTTGATAATTTGAATTAAAAATAAAAATATTATTTAAAAATTGAGCTCTTGTACTTTTATGAGTGTTAAGCCTGAAACACAATTGGAGCTTTTCAGCCAGCTTTACCGCAAGCTTTCTTCTAAATCCGAATTGACCACAACTGGCGTTTTTAACATTTGCAACTTTGTTTATGTTGAGAAATTTTATTCGTGAATGACATTAATGAAAGGCAGAAATGCATCCGATTTTCCTAAAGTACTATAAATTCATACTTTTTTGGACAGTGTTTGAGATTTACCAGGTATATTTAAAAAATAATATTTTTGGTAGCTGTTTACTTCTCAACTGTCTTAAAAATTCGTGAACAGAAGTCATTTACATCTGATATTTGACACTCAGACAGTTAGCAGTGTTCAAAATTCGCTCAATATGATCAAATCTCCAGCCGGCTTGATACTAGCAAAAAAGCTAATGCTCTAATTATGTCCTTCTACACTGATTTACATTGTCAATAAATCTCAAGCTGGTTGAAGAGCTTCAATTGTGTTTCAGATCTTAAATATTCACTTACAATAACTCAAAACTTTTGTCACAATCTCGGGAGAAGTTGAAAAATTTGTCGTATATTCTGACGTTTATACATTGGAAATTCATTTCAGTTCAGTTTGTGGTAAATGGAAATTATAAATCTAAATGAACTATGGTATAAACGGAAATACAACAATATTGTAACGAAATGTCAAAATATGTGACGCTTACAAGAATAACTAATAATAGGATTGAAAATAAATATTCTTTTAACCTGACCCTGTAGAACTGCTTTATACACAATTACAATTTTGAAACACATCAATAGTACATTCACATTATTATAACCATAAATAAACATCAACAAAATAGCTGAGTAATAATTTTGATACATAATTAACATTTAACAAAATCACTTAATGGAAAATTGTTGAATCTCTCTTGTTTTTAAAAACTTTTCAAATACTTTACAACCGTAGAAATAATTTTGATAACATTTAAAAGCTAAAAGGAAAGTGTACAATTTCGTTCTTAAGTGTGAAATTTAAATAAAAATGTAAAATAAATAGAGTGCCTTCAAGTCCTTAATATGTATGAAAATATGGTAAAAAAAAAAGAAAAAACTTTAATCGAAATACATTATATAATATTTTACTTATAGTTCTATCAATTCTTTCCGAAGAAAATTTCATTCTTAAAATTAAGATAACAAAAAGTTAATGAGTAAGTAAGGTGTGCATTTGAATGAAATGCAGCATGGAATTATACGGATATGGGTCTTATGCCATGATAATATGTATTACTTAAACATGATTAGTTATTATCGTTTCTATTTCGAAGAAGACGTGGTTGATTCGATGCAAAATTAGAAAAATCCTTCATGACATCCTTGTAAGTCTCGTCTTCGCCATTTGCTTCATCGCTCATACCGATCTCTTCATTTAAACGAGTCAAACGTAATCTATTGGGTGAAATACGAGAGATTATTTTAGTTGTAATTTTGGCTTATTTAGGATTCATGTAACTTCTTCTGTAAAATATATTTTTTAGTTTTTTTTTTATATTGTTAGTTACTTCACTATCACTACGTAACAAATTTGTATTGGAATGTAAAGCCACCCTGAATGCCCTAAACAAGCCAACTTTGAGAGCTCTAGTGTCAGTTCTCACTGGATACTCTCTGCTCAGGGATCACCTGTATAGGATGGGGCTTATTGAAAATCCGGTATGCAGAGGTTGCGGAGAGGAATCCGAAACGATGACTCATTTTCTTTGTCACTGACCAGCCCTCTCAGAAAAACGTTACAATTCCTTGACACACACCTCCTGGAATAATTGCATGAAGCCGGAAAAGAGGATTGGGGCCAATTTTGTTAGAGCATTCGGTTGAGACCTTGATAAATTGCTCATAAGCGTGAAGGGTGAACAATGGGCCTTGCTGTGGCCTACGTTCCAGGGACCCATTTCGCATCCCAACCTCGTTTCAATCCATCATTATCTAGTAACGCTTATTGTGATTTTTGTATTTATTTAATAGATGAATAAATTACATACATAGATCCAGTCTCGCTACCTACATTACGTTGCCATAAAGTCAACCTATACCTAAACAAGTTGGACTCTATCTGAATTCTCAGAAAATGTTGATTAAAATTGTTGTGAAATAAATAAATAAAATCGAAGCTAACTTACAATTGGAAACTTTCTACCGGCTGAAACCGGCAACCGTCCAAATCCAAGACGATACTTGGTAACAATTAAATCCACACAAAAGGCCAAATACCAAGGGGTGTATATTTTCATGAATTGTTAAGATTCAATTACCACGCGAAGACGACCATAAACAAAGAAAACCCAATTATGTGTATATCCTACTGTGCTCAATAATTAATGTCTCAACAAAAACAAAATTTCTCCTGTACATGGAGTTAATAAGGGCCTATCGACATTGCACGCCACATGAATCTTAAAAGAAAAATTCTTAGAACTTACATGGGGGCCCCACAAAACTGCCAATTTGAACTTGTTGAAAATCAGTTGCAAAAATCCCTTATCACCCTAACCTAACTATAAATAGCTTGCTGAATTTTCTCATATTAGCAAACTATAAATACCTAGTATCCCTGCTCTTAGTAAAGCTCGAGATAACTACCTCCACGGGGGAAAATAAGTTTCTACGACAACAAAGGTGATTACTAATAAGCTTACAAATTCCTTCAATCTCTGAAAGAGACCATCTATTTAGGAACTAGTCGTAAGTTTACTAAAAATCCATATCCATTCCTTACTCCCTCCTAGCTATCCCAAAAATACCATGCTCTAGCGAGATTGTCATATTTTATGGCTGATATAGCGCAACAGCTGTAGATGAAAATAAGTCAACGCAACGAGAAATTCATAATTTCAAAGGATAACTATTCAGGCGAAGATTAAAAGAGGACAACTAATCGAAATGAGGGCCAAAGATAAGTCCCAACTCCCCAGCCAAATGACCAAAGAAGATAATGTGTCATAATGAATAAAGATGATGATAGTGACAAGTTAATGGCGCATGCAAAACTTGACTTATAAAGATAGAAATCCATTGACCGTCCAAGAACTAAGTTTCTAAAAGAATAATCATAGTCGAATCGCCATTCACGTATACATGCACAACGGCCGGGTAATTGGTTAAGAACCGCATGACATTTTCTTATACATTTTGAAACCATAGCGGGAAATCCGAACAAATGTTCAATGGTTTTATAGCTTATTGAATTCCCAACCATAAAATTGAATTTCTTGAATTAAATGGAACACGAGCGTTTGCCTGGATTTGTCTAAAATAGTTTATGATGTAAAGGTGGAGCAACTGAAGGAGAAAATATATTTATCCCGTTAACACAGCAGAGAAGGTTCAAGAAGCTATTTTTTAGAATTTCGAGAGGAAGACAGAAGGTAGAAAAGGGTATGGAGTTAATAAAAGTATATTGATAAATTAATGGAAGGCGCAGATGGAATTTTCCAACAATATTTGCCATTTATGGTGCTCGTCGAATGAAAGTAGTTTAAGTCGAAGCACTAGATCGGGTATAACTTTCACCGCACATAAACATCATAGAAAATATCTGGTGATGGTTAACAACGAGAATTTAAAGAAATGACCGACAATATGAGAATATTGCAATGAAAAAAAAACTTGTACAGAAACTGCTCAAAACATTATGCAAAATCTACAGGGTGAGTCAAAATTGTATGCACAAACCCATATGGCGTGATAGCGTTGGTGGTTTGCTACAAGCTAAGTTCGGCGTGCAGAAAATATTAATTGATTGTTGTTACAGGCCACCTATTTTCACGCAGTTAACTCCTTTTAATGTCGATATTATTAACATTTGTTCCAGGTAAAATAATATCTTAATAGGTGGTGACTTAGATATAGATTTTATGGTACCTGATATGTGTAATATAAAAAAATGCAATTATTTCGAAAGATAAAGAAAGCAGTTAAGAAGTTTTTTGCACATGATATCCAATTTAGTAGATTTAAGCATCACACCTCTGGGGTGTTTACCAAGTTCACGGAAAGGTAACCAATACGAGATTAATGAAGTGGAATTGCAAAAAGTTGAGCTGAAATCCCATTAATATATTAGAAAGTTGATGATGAAACCAAGACATAAAATATTATTAATATTTCCTATCATTTCTGTATATTGCCTTTACCTCCCTACTGAATTTCCTTGAAAGCAAAAAAAAAACAAGTAAAAAAGCTAGAATTGGTCTAAGACCAATTCTTATGATACCCTCTAGATGAATGCGCGTATGAAATTTCGTATGGTTGTCCATCTGTGTAATTTTGATTTTTGAAGTGGTTTTTCGCATATATTTCTAGAACGGTTCGTCGGACAGATTTCATATTCTAAACAAGTTTTTAGTACAATAAAAATGTCTAGAACTGATCGTTTTCACTGTATACGTGAAAAACCGAAATTTTTATATGGCAACACTAGGAAGGGGTTGCCCGATTTATTGCATTTTTGGAATTTTGTTGTTGCTATTACTATAAAAAAAACACCACGTACCAAATTTCAGCTCTATAAGTTGTCGCGTTCTCAGACAGTGTCAAAATATATAGTTGAAAGCGAAATTTTTGTATGGCAACTCCAAGAAGTTGCCCGATTCGTCTCATTTTCGAACTTAATTTTCCTTTTTTTTTAAAGTACGCTTAGAAAATTTCAGCTTTCTAAGTGAACGCGTTCTCGAGTTATCGTGCGCACAGACGGACGGACAGAGAAGTTAAAATAACTTTTAATATTATGCATGGGTGTCCAATCAATTTTGCTCTACCATAATTATTTCGAAGTGTTATAAACGGAATGACAAACTTAGTATACCCTTCAGATTTCATCTAGGGTATAAAAATACTTACAATGTTACGATGTCTGCATTTCGTAAGTCAACTGCAATATCAATGGGCATTTTTCCATCTTTGGCAACAATATCATGTCTAGCTTTATGCTTTAACAGTAAATAAGTTTGCGCAATACAACCTTTCTCCGTAGCTAAATGCAAGGCGCTATAACCTAAGTCATCAACAGTATCGATGGGAACACCATTCAATAAGAGATATTCACATGCCATCACGGATCCCTGTAAATAATAACTCCGTTAAAAAAGCAATTTAAAAATTAAGGCGATTAGTATAAAACATACTGAGAGAGCAGCCTGATGAAGAGGACTTCGATTCAAATCATCTTCATTACACCAAGTCTTATTAGCTCCTAAGGCAAAAGCCATGCACATTACCGGTAAATTATGTACTGCAGCTGCTTTGTATAATAAGAGATTCGGATTTAGTTTGGCGAATTCTTCTTCTTCGGTGACATTATCTTCGCCTTCAGTGGATTCTTGATCAGATCCTAAAATGCATTCATTTTCATACAAAGTACTATTGAGACTCTCTCCAATGAAAAGTAAATCTTCTCGAGATATGTTCAGTGTCATTGAAGGAATTGTGATGGATTCATCATCATTTTCTGATTTGGAACTGGAATCTCTACGAATTCGCCTTCGAAATCTTTTCACAGCCCATTTTCGAGCAGTGTTCTCATCAGACTCATCATTATCCATTTCAATTGGTTTTGGCATTTTACAAATAAATTTCTTTTCAACGTATTTCGATTTGATCCAGGCTTCTCGTATTGCAATATCACAATTTTCAGTAGCTGGTTGAATTTCTAAGTTCTCATTTGCCCGTCCTTCGTAAATCTTATTCACAACATTATTTCCGAGTTCCATCATTACTTTAACATTTTCAGGCTCCCATGCATCTAAAGTTAATGAACGAACCTTACTGTAATGAACTCCTAGGCTACGATGTACTCCTGAGCACTCTATGCAGAGGGTTATACCTAAATTTATTGATGCCCAACGAGGATCGGGGCATTTACAATCACAGCAATTTGAGTTTCCAGGAATTTTTAAAAATTGTTCCCAATGACTGAAAATAATTGATTTTAATGAATATTCTTTTAGAAGTAAAATAATTAATGTTAGTAAGTAGTTAGTCGGTTGAATTGAGGGAACGCAATAAAGAATTTGCAACTAATGGTATAAATTTAATAGTGTCCACGGTATCTATCTAGGGATGTAAAACAGAAACCGGCATTTTCACAATATTCAAGTTTGGCAATACAGAGATTTCAATGTTACCATCCGAGTGAGACGTGTATCAAGGTTATGTACTCAAGTTTCTTTTGGAACGTTTGAAATTTTGTTTTGAATTGAGAGAGATATTTAAGTTACGTAGAGCTCAATCGGAGCGGTATATTGTAATATTGTAGTGAATTACTCACAGTTCTTTGTCAGTAACTAAAAAATTTATGAAGTAACAACTTTTCGGAGGAGAAAAATCATTTGAAAGAAAATTACAAGCATAGACCCATAGAGAGAAGCACAGGTATAAACGAGAGTTTTAATGTAATGTCAGATTTTTGCAGAAATTTTATAAAGGACAGGGACAGTACCAAGTAAAGATTCCAGAGAGGTGGGGGGGGGGGGGGGGGGGGGGGAAGGTAGCATTTATGTACAATACCTAACATGACAGCGGTGACAGTTATTGGATTTAATTTTTGTGTTCGTCTAATATTTAAGTGAAAGTCATGGTTGTAGAAGTACCAAAGCTTAGTTTCCTTTGATAAAAATTACACCCAAGTTCAAAGACGAGTGAGTCAGGCCCACTAAAATACCCATAACAATAATCTTGCAAGCAAATTCTTGTCTTATTAACAATCTCAGCCATCTTTGAACTTGAGTTACTTTTCATCCAAGGTATCTACATTAAAACTTCCAGCTTCCTACAACCCAGATGACTTCAATTCAAATTCTTTAAGAAACAAAAAATTGTAAACCAACGACTTTCACCTTTTTCACTACTGCCTCTAATTTTAATTGTTTTATGAACTCCGTCTACACGTGTACTTTTAAAAATTTCGTGTACACTTGTAGTAAAGTTTTTTCAACACAAAGCTGTTAGTAGAGTGTCACATTTTTTTTTAATTATAAGCCTGAATTTGCGTTAATTGCATTGCAGGATAGTAAAGGAAGTGACAAGGTGGGAAAGAGAAGGGATACTGTACTGAGATATAAAATGCACGCCAAACCCAGGAATTTTTCTTGTTCAATTTCTTGCATGAAAACTGGGATGGGCGCAGAATGTGAATGTCACCAATAAAAATTTTACAAAATTAAAATTCTGAACGATTTAGGATGGCAGAGTAATATGCAACTGTGATTATATGAGTTTATCGTTTTATATGCTATAAACAGAAATTCTCCAAAAATATTGCTCTCATACGACTTTCAACTTGTTAGGGGTTTCGCCACGAATGAGTATAATTATTATGTATAATTTTATTTACCCCTGCTTTGATTCAAGATCATTAAGTATTTGTTGTGCTTCTTGGCTAAGATGTCTGAGAAGATAATATTGTTGCAGACTCACATTTCCTTCAGACTAATCACGAGTGACGAGGAATGTAGACGAAACTTTAAAAAGAGATATAGTTTAGCCAAACACAAATTTTGCCAATGCGCTAGATCATTGGCTGTAAATATTGTCATCCGTGTTTTGAGATTTTCATTGGATCGCTAACGTCGTCTTGAGTAGATATAAATACTCAGCTAATCAAACGGTAAAAATAAAGATAACAAATTTCATAAATTTTTATATTCTGAACTTAGGAACTTTCCTAGTATATATAAAAAATGGAAATTTTTGTATGGCAATCCAATGAAGGAAACTGCTTATGCTATTTATGTAAAAAGATCATTTTAAACCGTTCTCAAATTATATTGAGTAGATCACATAAACTTAGTACACCGTGAGATTTCATCTATGGTATAAAAAGCAGTCATATTTTGAAAGATTTTAGGTTATGCTGTGGCGGCGTCGGCTTTGCTTTAACATTGGCATTCAACGCAACGCCAACGCGCTCTGAAGATGCTCACGACTGGCAGTCTGAGTAACGATTTAAAAAAAAACAACACATTTATAAGTTTTCTGGAATCAATTGAGCGGCTACTTTGCGTGTTGTGGCCGAGGTTAGTTTCTTTTTTAAAACATACTAATCATATAACGTCGGTGATACTGCATAACCGTGAAGCTAGCAATATCATAACCGCGCAAATTTTTAAGTTAATGGTAACGTAGCTAAGAAACTTTTATTATGTTTAGGATCCGAAAATATGATATTTCTCGGCCTATCGTAGAGTTCAGTAGCAATAATTTTGTCGCTATAATATAATAACCGACCAAGTGCGAGTCGCACTCGCGCACGAAGGGTTCCGTACCATCGTACAAAATTCCACACAATGTATTTTTTATTTATTTTTTCAAATGAGAGTAGGCGTCATGTAAAAAAATAATGCTGTCATTTGAAAAAAAAATGCCTAACAATAATGAATGAGAATAAAACGAGGAAAAAAACGCCGAAAAAATCACGTTTCTTGTATGGGGGCCCCCTTTAATTTTTAATCGTATTTTATTTTTATAAAATTTCGTATGATCTATGCAAGTTTGATTTTTGAAGTGGTTTTTCACATATATTTCTAGAACGGTTCGTGGGACAGAAAAAATTATTATAACCAATTTTATAGGATTTCGTATTCTGAACAAGTTTTTAGTACAATAAAAATGTCTAGGATTGATCGTTTTCACAATATATGCAAAAAACCTAAATTTTTATAAGTCGGTGTACAAAATGTCAGCTTTCTAAGTGAACGCGTTCTCGAGTTATCGTGCGCACGGACAGACGGACGGACATGCAAAAATCAAAATAACTTTTAATATTATGCGTGCGTTTCCAATCCATTTTGCACTACCATCATTATTTCTGTGCGTTACAAACGGAATGACAAACTTAGTATACCCAATAGATTTCATCTAGAGTATAAAAACGGAATATAGTGAGATTCAAAAGAAAAAGAATCTTGGAAGAAGAGAAAAAGGAATAAGAGATTTTAAAGAAAGTGAACAAAAATAAGGAATATTACTTAAGAAATACAAAGAAAAAAGTTGTATACAGATGTAAAAGAAAATAGTTAAATGAGAAAAATATTACCTACGAATAGAAAAATTTGTTATAAATTCTTTGAAATAACCGGCCAAGTGCGAGTCGGTCTCGCGCACGAAGGGTTCCGTAGCATCGTACAAAATTTAACACTATGTACTTTTTATTTATTTTTTCAAATGAGTGTAGGCGTCATGTGAAAAAATAATGCTGTCATTTGAAAAAAATGCCTACTTATGATAACAATAATGAATAAGAATAAAACGTTTATTGTATGGGGGCCCCCTTTAATTTTTAATTTTATTTTATTTTTATTATTTGTTCTTATAGCGGCAATAGAAATATAGTTGTGAAAATTTCAACTGTCTACTTATTACGGTTCATGAGATAAAACCTGGTGACGGACGGACGGACAGCGAAGTCTTAGTAATAGGGTTCCCGTTGTTACCCTTTGGGTACGGAACCCTAAAAAGATATAAGACTGGCTAGAACAATATTTCTCAGTTTGAAAGTGTAAATGTATAAAATATGTAACATATGATTAAAGCTTACAATCATAAAAAATAATGGAAATAGAGAAATATAAATAACCTAAGTAAACATTTGGATGTTAAAAAGAAAAAAATATATATACAAAATTGAAATTCTACGTTTAAGCATAGAATATAAAAAGAATCGCTAAACATAGGTAAAAATTGAAGAAACCTCAAGGAGACTGAAGCAGAATTGGCTACATCAGTACCACAAATATCCTTATATAATTTACGTGGAGCAAGTTGATCTGCAGAATAATACTGTAGGTGGGAATATGACAAAAGTTATCCGTCGGCCACTGTCCTAACTACGCACACAGTGACCGAACTGTGAAGATTGATGAAAAGAAGGAAAGCGTTTATGAGCTTAAAAAACAAAAGAGCCACTGGAAGAATCAGAGATTAGACTTCATCTCAAATTACCACGAGAAAAGCATTGTCTACTCATTAGGAACTCACATACACAATCACTGGGATATATGAGAGTTTCCAAGAAGTTCAAGTACCGAGGATCATCGCAATGGAAAGGATTGAATTATCTGTAAGGTTTCACTGTATGTTAAAGATGTCATTGAAGATAAAAGTGAAGGCTATATAACGGCAAATATAAGACAGATAACCGAATAAGTTAAAAGAACTAACATGCAGAATGCTATGCAGTCTTAGAAAGTACGTTATGTATGGGTGGACTCCCAATATATGTAATTGGGAGAACTCCATCGTGCATATTGAAATGGTACAAGAACAAAAATCAAACATCAGTTAGAGTGAACAAAGGCATGTAGAGACGTTGAGCATGGTTGAAGTAAACAATGAGCATTTTAAGCAAAAACCTCAACAGTAAATTGACCGTTCGTTTTACACGCTATTGGAAATACATTCCAGAACTTCCGCAGTGGACAGCCCCTCAAGGTAATAGATGACATAGTCTATCCCATGGATAGACTTCATATCAGCCAAGACAATTGCCTGCAGTCATTAAATATTAGTAGCCTACTGATAGTAGCAGGAGTGCGGTTGACCCGCGGCGAGTCAAACACCAGTAATCATCTGCCTCGGCGTTGTAGGTTGTTCTCAGGTCAACCAGAAAGACCCGAACTCTGAAACTGAAGGAGACCATGGAGATCAAAGGACACCACTAGCATCAAGGTAATAGTCCCCAGAACCCAAATTGCCCACTCTCGTTTAAAATTTGCTCGTGCAGCTGGAGTAGCCGCAACAGCATGCAGCAGTGTTAGGGACATATGACCTTAGATATTATTGTAAACAGGTAGGTTCAGGCGACCTGTAGGAAGAGGTGTTAAATAGTAATAGTTGTAAATTTGTTTTTAGAAATGGTAAGAACTTTAACGCAGGTTAAAAAAAGTATAATGCGAATTTATTATACGTAACAAAAAAAAAAAAAAAACTTTGATTGTTTTGTTATAGAAGAAAAGAAATAGATTACTAATAATAGAAGACTAATTAAAAATGTAATTTGTTGCAATAAAACTGATTTGAGTAATTTATGATTATGAAAATGTATTTAGCTGAAAAATTTATATTGTGTAGGAAATAATATGATGAAAAAATGAGATTTTAGAAAATAAAATATAAGAGAATGGAAAAAAAAGATGAACAGAAATGAAGTTATGTAAATAAAAAATTCCAATAAAAGGAATATGTAGAATATATATATATTGCATACATAAAGGAATAGTAATTGTAAGAAATATGATGTAAAAATGTTGCTTACATGACACCATAAATTGAAATTAAGTTGAAAAAAAAATGTAAGCCTTACAGCTTCTTGGATTGGATGCCCCAAATGAATACACCGGACCTAATTTCTCTGCAAACTAGTTTTTTTCCAGGGGGGAGGGATGTTGTGGCCCAGTCTACTAGTACACGGAAGCAAGTGGCTGGCAGGTGTACCGGTAGTAAAATAGCAAGCAATAGCGGAACACATTATTTCGCACAGTAAAGTGCCCGCTTATTGCTAAATAATGTGATGATTATTTACATTACGGCGGCAGTGACTAAACATACTACTTCGCATAGACCACGGTCATTGCTCGTTTTGTTTACAACAGCACAGCTGCTTGCTATCGGTGACATTAGCCAGCAGCTTCGTCATCCGTTGTCGAATATTACCGCACAATAATAATTACATATGTTGAGGGTCAGATTCTATTTCCGAGCTCTGTCTGCAAGTTTGCGAGGTGCGTAACTAAATTGGCGTGGTCAGTTCGGCTTACAATTAAACAGCGGTGGGTCGGCGCTAATAGTTAGATTAAGTTAAAGTTATGTTAGTGATCTCAGTGAATTAAATAAAAATAGTGAATTTGTTGAGAATGGAGTGTTTGAAGAGGAATAAACAACCGCCTCGTCCGGGGCTTGAAGCCGGGATCTTCCACTTTCCGGGCGACTGCTCTGAGCTAAAGAGACATATCTCTTTAACTCTGCATTTATCAATTTGTATTTGCCTATTACGCCACGTTTTGCTTTCAGCGGGCATTAACCAGTAATGATGAAAGCGCAAAAATAAATTGTAAATTCAGTGGTAAGAGCAGTCGCTCGGAAAGTGGAAGATCCCGGCTTCAAACCCCCTTCTAAGAAAAAAATAATAATTCGCGATAGTACTCCTCTGTGAAAAGTAACCCTGACAAACAAAATATAATTAAGATATTTGGCATCAATCTTAAAGGAATTAACAGTACGTGCATGCTGGTTAGCATTCCAAAAGCGCGCAATCTGGAGAAGATAAGAGTCTTCCATGACTACTCTAGTAAAACGAGGAAAATTATCGTTCCTGTTTTGATGTGAGTAAGTGAAATTAAACATTTCTCTGAGGTAATATGGTTCATTTTTTTTTGCAGGTTAAAGAAGAACACATAGGCTCTTGTTTTGAGATATATAGTAAGCGGGCATCACACCAGCTGATTGCGGTAATATCTGCGAAGTCCGAAAATAAAGTGTAAACAACGCGACCTCCATTCTACGGGTACAAACCGTACAAGCACTATCAAGTCGGGGAAAAATTAAACTTCCGCAAATGAAGTAAGGCAGGATTAGTGTCTAAACCAAATTTAAGCGGGCTGCTTTTGGTATAATACTGGCTGAGAGCCAGAGGCTACGGAGTCTTTAGTAAATTTTGTATTGTCACAGCAGTTCATAATATTGGTTCAACACGATACCCAGATTTTTCACCTTACTAACAAGAGATAATGCTTTACAGTCCAGAATTACGGGTGGGATATCAGATCAGCGGACTGTTGTGGTGAAAAATAATATATTGAGATTTAGAGGGATTCAATCTCAATGCATTAATCTTGGTCCGTCCATGCATTTATTCTGCTCAAATCGTCATTAATACGTGCGATGCTGTTTCCGAACAGGCCAATAGGTCAGTTCAGATATAGCTGCACATCTTCTGCGTATAAGTGAATCATGACATCGCGACCAACTAGAGGAAGCTCAGTGATAAATAAACTAAATAGCAGTGGACCAAAGATTGAACCTTGAGGTACACCAGTCGGTGGTTGCAGTGTTCGCATGGTTCTAGTGGCCTTGTGGCCCCTACTATTAACCTAACATGATGATTGTGGCGGACGGTGTATGGTATGAATGAATTAGATTGAATGAAATGTTTGCCAGGATTTTAGTGCATTGCATGTGAATGTGTTGAAAGTAAAACATCGCAATATAAAATATGAATTGTTTCTCTTCTTCTGAAGTTCACGAACCGCCAGTGCTTAATAGGCTGTGAAGTATAATAACAGTATAAAGTTTCTGACAGACAAAAATGTTGTTGGGCATAAAAAACAAACTAAATTAGCCTGTCTGTGGTATTAGCAGAAAATGACGAATGTCATTCCATTGTACTGCATTGTACTGTTGCGTTGGTTTTCATCGATAATCACCTAAATTGAACGCATATTTACTGAAAATTAGTGCTCTGCAATGCATACCCAACCTAAGATATGGAACGAGCTATGCACATGTTGACAAGACACTTGTTTTGCATCTTCCAATTCTGATGAGATTTTTATGAAATAGAAAGAATTAAGAAGCCCAGCTTTCTATCGCTTCGAAAAATAAGAGAATATGAAAATTACTTTAGTTGCATTTCTGTGTGCTATTAATGTTGATTTGATAGAGTTTTGATAATACTTACATTTTCCTCTTACTATTAAATGCATTCGAACTTGGTGATGGAAGTCGTGATGGTGCACTATCATATTGAATTGCAGCTCCAATACTTTTTTGAAGTGCGCCAGTCCATGCTTGTAACATTTCTGCAGAATCAGCTTGCAAAATGTGCGATCTAAAGAAATAAATTAAAAAAACATTCATTTTGATTAATTAAGAACGGTGATTTTAAAGAACATTGTTTTTACTTTGTCGGAGATATGACTTCAAAACAAAACCTCCTGTCAGAATCATTAAATGGTCGTACCGTACAAATTCGCAAATCTTCTTCCATAACTGTATATCCATCATCATGGCCCCGTTTCCTGAAACTCATAATATCACTTCAATGACTTGTATACTGTGATTACTGTGGTAAGCTTCTCATCCTATAAATTTACCTGTAAACTAACTGATTATCATATAAATAAAACCATCGCCGGCACCATGTTTTGAATCCTTTTGATTTCCTTTTGAACAAGTAACCTTCAATTTTATTCGATGTATTTGTACAGTTATTGTCCTTAAAACTATTAACACTCATATGACGATTTTGCATAGATTTCTCTAATTGTTGAGTATCACAGCGCATATTATTGATCTCTTCAGAGAATCCTTTGAAAAATTCATCAAAATCGTTGCATAAATCTGAACCCTGATGAAAGTAAGTACCACAGGCTTGGTAGTAGTCTAACAACTATGCAGATATGGGTAGAAAATCAAACTATAATTATGCTAAATCCATTGTTTTTTTGTATTGTTACCGTAGAGAGAATCGATGGGACTTTTCTAGCTTGTAACATTGTAATATAGTTAACATAGTCCAGAGCTGTATGTCGGAAGCATGATTTTGTTGCTGATAAAATATTCACAGCTTCTGTTACTTCTTGTGGTCTATTTTTGCTGGCCTGCAATAAGTGATTTCGTTAAATATATTCATTCTTAGGATGAACGGAATGTTATAGGGCTAATTACTTGAGCATTTTTAATAAGAGCGTTGTCTAAACTTTCTGAAACTTTTAGAAAATGATTTTTGTAGTCTTTTACTTGGTTGATATCATCTTTAACAAATGCACTTAGATTTTTAAGAACAGTCCTGCTTGCCTGATCCAGGAGAATTGTGTGGAATTTATTCATTTCCTGCAAATTAATAAAAAATAGAGAATATATTAAAAAATATAAAAACAAAAGGTACCTAGCCAAGTTTAATAATGTAAAAAAGAAAATTTTATTTCTTTCGTACGTACAAATCGACGTGCTGGGTTGAGGTTATATTTTTATTGTTCAAATTGCAGTCAATTCAATACCCATATGAACCGATCAGATATTAGATTAGCTTGATCTTAGAATTTTATACTGACCAATACATATTAGAATTGGCGCTCAATACACAATACTGCTAATCATACAGGTAATTTCAGATGGCCATAATAGTAAGTATATTTTATACAAATTATAGAAATTTTGACCTAGATAATCATTTAATATCAGTTTGGTATGAAATTATAGCTATTCATACGCCCCGTACGAATGCAAAGTTTTTTAAATATTCCTTCATTCTTTCTAATTGAAAACTACCAACTTTAGTTACTACCTTGTTTGCTAATGTACGAGTATGTAAAATTTAACTCAGTCATTCAATTCACGCGTGATAGTTAAACAAATATAGATTTACCAAGTTTGAGCAATGAAATTAAAGAAGCACAAGCAACTTCTGACTTTTGGGTATTAAGTTAAAATATGGCTGTTTAGATGCGCCAGTATGCTTTCTCTACCACACAAAACTTGGTAGGATGATGGTTGGAAGCAGGAATAAAGTTCAACTTAAAATTCGAAGGCAGCGCAGGCAGCTCTTGAAGCAGTACGTCTTTTTATTAGCTATTATGAGTCACGTGATCATTACAGAGTACGAAAATGCTTGCCCGTGAGCGGCTCTCGAAAGAGTGCTCTAGAAAATTTCTTTTATGTCAAAAATATTTTTAACGCTGGGCTCCATTGCTGCCAATATGCAATATCTAAAACATGAGAAAATGAAATCATATTTGATTTTCTGAAAAAAAAAAAAAAAAAAAATGATTTCATATTCAAGAAAAGGAAAAATAGATATAAAAATGTGGACTTGAAGGAAAAGATAATAATTTTATTTATTATTATTCAACAATTTTATTGCAAACTGGCAGAGTATATAAGCAAATGACTCAACAGTCACTTCAAAACGCCTCTTATTCTGACCTGTCTTAGACATGATCAAATATTGAATTTGTCGTATTTTTACAAATAATTGTTGCAGTTTGAAACTAATATATTTGTCACTTCCATTTCCAAATTGTTTACCCTTAAAAATCTGTCAATGTCAACTGAATTGAAATGTTAAAGTACGGTTTTTCACACCAATACCTTTTATCTGTAAGGGGTAATTTAATATCTAGATATTCGGAATACCCCGATATGAATATCTAGGTATCAATACCCCATGTCTGTGGTACGCAAGCTCGAAACTTAAGGAATTGTGGACACATAATGTTTGCAGCGCTTCTAGCTTTACATAGAAGATTAAAAAGATGCGATAATAGCAAATACACCTATTCCCCGATTTACACTACTTTATTTACACGATATCACAAAATTTGGAAAAAAAAACTGCAGTCATTTTTTTCCGTTCACTTGGTAACATTGTCTCTTAAATTTTTAGTGATTTTTAATTCCAGTTTGAACCAGTTGCGTTCACAGCAAAAGTATTATTAAACGCTTAACGCAATATGAGGAGGTCCATAAAGATTTGACCGAAACGCAGACACAATATATGCTTATGCCTTTATATTTTGTCATTTTATGAATAGACTGTTATTTTTATGTTTTTGTAAAATAATGAAATAAATGACGGAATTATGCACATTTTAGTTTGTTTTGGATTTACAAGGTTTTACGTATAAAAATCTACAATTTCTATTTACACGGTTTTCTATCTTCATTGTAAATGGGGGGAGGTGTAGTTCAATCGATAGAAAAGTTTTTCAGAACAAGGCGCACAAAGAGCACATCTAGTTGCAGATTTGTAACATTAATTGCTATTTATTCCTTACTCGATGCCTTAGTACATCAATTAATTAGTATGTTTTCTTCTTCTTATCAAGTATGTATATGAGCCATATGAGAAAATTTCAATTAAATAAGCTTTTAGAGTGATTATTACTGAGTGATCTGACTTGTTGAATTATTTCTATGTTGAGTTACAAATACAAAAAAAAAAAAAAAAATAGGGGCATCAAAATTAAGGGCGGATTTCGAGTAATAGAAAAATATTATACAGAGTTTTGCATAGAGGATCTTGGATTATGTTGGTTGGCTGGAACTTTCAGTGTCGCATTGATCAAGCGATATTAGGGCATCTTGGACTTAAAATATTAACAGTAACTTTGTATAGCATGCTACTTTTCGTTTCTCGATAAATGAAAAGAATAAATTCAATATTGATATGCGTTAGTTTAATACGACCCTAACGTAGTTATCATTACTTAACACAATACATTGACCAGAAAATATTTGAAAGAATGATATAATCAAAGCCGCAATTAATTTTTCAATTCGAATTCTTAAAATAGCTAACACCATGAACTATTGCAAAATGTTGAATGTAATTTCACAAAATGTACGATAAAGCAAAAATCTGCACAACAACTCCTGTTAAATTAACAGAAAATATGTCAAGTGCAAGTCCCATATTGAATCTGCAGATAAGAAAAGGCAACATGCATATTCGAACTTACACACAACTATATATAAGCAGATTTATTTAATTTGTTTCAAAATTGCATTTCCAAACTCCAATTATAACACAGCAATAACAAACAAAAATGAGATAAGTCATAAGCATCACAACAAGGTGCGACAAGGTTTTGTTTTTCTTTCGCAAATTAACCACTAATCGATTCATGATTACAAGCAGTCATTCACGCCAAGTTTGGTTAGAGACATTTTTACTACCTAGAGAAAACTTTTACGAATTGCTTCGCACTCATTCCAAGTATTTGCTTGACCGCAGTTTTATTAAATTACCTGGAAACAATGTATAATTTTGCCCAGTGCGTTGTGTGCGTTCTTGTTGTCGGCAAAGTGTTTTTGTAAATCCCACAAAGATGTAGCGAAAGCACTGTAAACATATTTTAATTGTTAATTTAATTGCTACTCTAATAATTATGATTTATCTGCTACCTTTGATTTTTAACATATTCTTTTCCTGAATCTACAGCTATTGTGCACATTTTAATAATTTTATCCAATCTCTGTTCCAAATGATCAATTTCAGCTTCCTCTTTGGATATGTACTGCCTATAAAAAAAAAAACAAAATAAATTAATCCATTAAGCATTCTGATCATTCTGGACCCTTTTATAGCGATTAAGGTCGCATATTCCAACCGATTAAGAATTGTGACTCAGACTCGACATTTATTACTTGCTACTAACCTGAACTTAGGAGAGTCTTTTAAACACTCCTCAAATTCGATGGCGGACCTCATTTTGGAAGAATCACAGAATCAGGCACGATACGATGTATAAAAGTAGAATATTATGGTGGGTTTTACTACGAGCACTGTCTATACCATACTTTAAGGAAATAGCACCTTTATAAATACAATTCCTTAAGAATTTACCCAATAAATCTGAACAAAAATCTCGACGCAAGACAAATCGCACACAACACGTAGAGAGATTCACAAATTCTGTTTTGACATTTCATTTTGATGTTTATTACATGATGACGTTTCTGAAAAATAAACAGCTGTTTTAATTACATGCCCGTTAGAAAATAAAATTCGTAAATTGATTATCTCATAATTAATTAATACATAAAATATCTTGTTATTTGTATATTTAAGGGAAAGAATATTATCCTTATTAATCAAAAAGAATTTAATGAATAAAAATGCAAATTTCATAGCTGATTCTGCGATGTTTTTTTTACATTCTTCTATCTTTAAGAGATGGAGCTATAAACGCCTAGGAACGATTCGAAAATCGTTTTTTCCGTTTTGGGGAGAAGTGAAATTTGTAAGCATTTTTATTCTTTTCATACTCAATTTTTGTTTTGTTATCTAGAATTTCGAACTTTAGTAGAGAACTAAAATTATTTGCTGTCGAAGTTTTATTTATTTTTTTATAATGCGACTTTTTTAAATGTTAACAAGAACAATAAGAAAAGCAAAAAAAGTAAAGAAAGAAGGAACCGTAAAGTTTTTCTAACATATTCAAAAACAAAATTAATAAAAATTCCAATAATATAAAAATTAAAAATCGATCTTAGCATAAAGTATCTTAGTAACTAAACTTGTGAAACATATTTACCGATTACAAATTTAGAGCTTTTGTAAAACTCAATTAATTCCAAGGGGTGGCTCAAAAATCGTTGTTCTTTCGTGCATTTCTTTACAAAATATAATTCTTGCTGCGGTTTTTATTTCCATATGATTTCTTTTTGTTTTGTTTTTTACAATGAAGTTAGAATGCCAAAAAAACGTAAATTTGCTGAGTTCCTTGAACATGCATTTTCAAACATGTTAATTTCTTTAGCCAACTTTTTCTTTTACTAAATCTCCTTCAAAATATGCTTGGATCTTATCCTTTGAAAAAATTGTTAAAGACTTCCATTGATCGTTCAGTATTTCTCAAGAGGCTTCATTGAACGGCATGCTTCCAAAAGGGGCAAGAATAGTAGGAAGTTCACCCTTTTGAATTTTTTTTGAGATCTATTTTAGCAGACGCAGCTGGCTATTACCAGAATCAAATCGTCCTTTTAACTCATTACACAGTTTAATATAGTACTGAAGAATATTCTGGTTAATTTTACCGACATCTGGCTCTTTGTAATTAACAGAAATATTAACGTTTTCAGGTTGAATCACATTTTGCAAAATTTTCAAAAATGAGTGTGAAATCGAAGAATAAAGTAAATGAATCCCAACATATTGAGATGTTTCATTATTATGTTTATGCCAACCAATAAAATCAGAAAAGAATCAAACAAAAAATTAGCTGAAACTTTGTATAGCGTTGTGAACAGAATAGAGGCAATACACAAACATAACGCAATTTTTTTTGCTTATGATTTCGTATTTATTTGTTGTATTTCTAAGTCTACTTGTAAAATAAATGAAAAATGGTGGTAATATTTTTGTTTTATTCAATTATTTAAAAAAAAGGGCCCAGAATCTGTTATCCGCCTAGGAACCATGGGTCTTCATGTCCGGGCGTGAGTATGCGGTCGTGAACTGAATGTAGATATGTAGGTGAATGAAACAAAACGGACTTGAAATTTCTAAAGCCGTTGGATACTTTTGTAATATTAGTTTACTTATCATCTTGTTAACATGACTTTGAGTTAGGTATGTAGTTTCTCTCATACTTGGCAGGAAGCTCGCGAAATACCAATTGAAATGGTGAAGAAACCCAAAATATTTTTAACTTTTTAGGTCTGAAAATCGCTTTCGAACCTATTGATCGTAAAATTCGCAAGTTAGTTTTTTGCATCATTTGAGGAAAATAACTACAAAGGCAGGTCTCAAAGAACATGCGCGAATGAAACTATAACAGACCCCGGTTGAATTGAACTACATATATACTCTATATATTCTATTCGCGGGTCGCTTCTATTCATAATCTACATAAATGTGTGAGTTTGTGTGAACGGTATTTAGGAATATCTCAATAAACTAGTTGGCTGGTTCAAAGTAACTGAATTAAAACTTATGTAATGTAAACAAAACTAAATGCATTTTATTTAAAAGTTAATATAATCCTTATATAATGTTAGTATATAACACGTTTCATGTATTAAGTCCATATATACATAGGTATTGTAAATTAGAGTTCTGTCAAGTCGATGTATATACTCAACTCCAATAGCGGCAACAGGTTTTCATGACTTCTTATAACCGCTCCTATCAACCTAGGCTTATCGAATAGTTTCATGGGAGATTTTATTCTTATGCTCTCTAGTTTGTTGTTAGAGTGAGCTATCACTAAATATCTTACTTCGATAGCCAAATTAATTATTAAATCATTTCTTCCGTTGAATATATTTTCATTTCTACTAGCTTTCATTATTGGTCTTTTGAGAAGTTAGGGATATAAGTGTCGATCTTTGCAAAGTCTCGCATTACCATGCTTAGGATAGTTACTCTTAGATAGAGGTCGCCTAATATCACATTAAGGATTGTACGCCATGAAAGCATGTATTCCTTAATCATGGGCAAGTTTACAGCTAATTTTAAATTAATGCTGATACTGATATATCATATAAAGAATACAAGAGAAGAGCTCTAAAAAAACATTCAAATGAGCAGTCCCTCAGTATTTTGGAAGTTTAATAAGACAGCTTTGGGAACATCTGCCATTTTTTACTGATTGCTTTAGAATCACTTTTTTAGTTAAAGCTTGTTATTCAAAAATAATCTATTGCATAAGGTCCTTATATTTTTTGATAATGCACTAAGTCAACTTGTTAAAAGGGTGTTTTACCACCTAAAACGACATCGCTATTATAACCCATGGATCAGGGTGCAATATCAACATTTAAAGCTTTAACTTTGAACGTTGTTGAGACATATAATTTGTGAATTGGATATGTACACCCTATATGTATTAAAAATATTTGCCGTAAATATGATATTTGGAAGACTGTTGAAAGAGGTGAGGGATGTCTTCTTTCTGAGGTTGAAATTGACAGATCAAACTGAACAATCACGAATGCAAATTTTGAACTGAAAGTTTTTACTGAATCTCAAAACTGAATTTTAGATTGTCCAGTTGCGCAGAGCTTTTCATTTACCGGAACACCTACTTAGTGTTATTAGTCGAAAAAACTATATTAGTTTTGTTAGTTAAAATGTTTTCTTTAAATTTAAGAGATTAACAGACTTCTTGAGACTTTACGTTCCACAAACTTTCTCTCTTTTCTATAGCCAAAATGAGTTTCTCCGTCTTGAACATTTTCAAAAAATTCTTCTGAATTTTTGTTCACGCCAGTGACAATTTAGAAAAAATCGGAGCATGTGACAATATTCATAAGTCACAATACTTTACTCAGATTAGCTAATTGAAAATATCAGTAATACCATAGACACACATGTGGTATTGATGCCATAGTATTCGAAAACTACGTGCTACACTAGATGTGTGTCTTCACATACTAGTTGGATACTAGCTGTAGTACCTGGTATACCGTGAACGTACCTAGTACTGAAACACAATAATTTTTGCTGGTATCCTAATATTCAAACCTAGTAGAGACAGTTTTCTATTGATACCACTGCCATTTTACATAGCGGGAAAAAGTTACAACAAAATTTTGCATTTTTTTGTTCAGCCATTTTTAATTCTATCAAAAATTTGTGTTAAAAATGGAGAGCGCAAGTTTTAATAAACGGAGGAAAGTGCGAAGCAAATCACATCGTTTTCCCAATATTATGAATTTTGAACCTAAGGATAAAAAATATAGCATAAATATTACAAGTATATTATAATTCAAAGCTACGGATTACCTTTGTCCACACCCCCCCAATTAACCCTCCATGAATTATTTAAAATATACAATTTTCTATAAAGCGCTGCTCGTCTTTTGTTCCAAATTGCTGATAACTTTAGCTGCGCGTTTGACCTCTCCAGCAAAGTTTTTAATAATAAATTATTCATATAAGATGAAATTAATTTATTTTGTGACATTTTTACAAAAAACTTTGGCTTTTCAGTGAGAGCGAATGTCAAACTATACTACAAACAAAAGTCTGTCGGGGGTCGGCTATACTACATTGTATAGCTTTGACCTGGTATCAATGGCATGATATCTATACCATATGTGTGTCCCCAGTATAAACTGAAAACTGAAAAATTGGAAATGTTCTCTGAATTTTCTTCAGCAAAACTGAATTTGAGAAAACTGCAACATGGCCAATTTTATTGCATGTATTTCGGTTTTCTTAAAGCCAGGATATGAAGTTATGAAATTTAGTATACTGAAATTACGGATAATTTGACATCATTCAAAGAGTAACCAAAGGATAAGTTGCTATAGGGAATTATATATCCAAGTAGCCATTTGCAACCAAAGTTACGAGGCAACAACAATTACAATAAAGATACTGAAGTTGCTCGAAAGTAGCGTGAGCTTTTCAAATGCACTCGTTATAAAAAGATTTTTAAAAACTTATTTTAAACAAAAATTGTTCTATTTGGGTTCCGTTTTTACTTTCAACTCACTGTTGTTTAGGGAATGTTTCAATAAAACCATCTCGTAAAGGGGAATGCCCGCTTTTCATACAACTTTAGGCCCGACACCTCCAGACATGAGAGATATCTTAAACTATGCATTATGATACTCTGCAAATATTTTATTAACAATGTCTATTTCAATTAAGCGGGGAAAGCTTTGGCAATCGAATGTAGCTTGAGCGAATTTCTCGGGTGAACAAGTTGACTTTTCTACTTCTCGTAATTGCGCGGAATTGGTGCGTCGTGGAAAATGACTTTCTATGAAAATATATATATATATGTATATCTGGAAGAAAGAACTGCAAAAATATATGCGAAATGTAGTAACTGGGCTGTATGTGACCCAAGTGCAAGAAAATGGGTTTCCGGCGGTAAAAGCGCCCCGAGAAAGTTTTCTGAATCGGGAAAAAGTATACCACCATAGGACTCGGTGAGACCTTTAATTTGGTATGCAGAATGCGTTAGTGGAACTCCCCGGGGCTTCCTACCCCCTCCATAAAAGTATGCAGAGAAATTACTACTACTACTACGAATTATAGCTGGTAATGAGATGAGGCGAACAATAAAACTCATTTTCGAATCCGATATAACCCTACCGAGCTAGAGCCGATTTAAGGTGCAAAAAACGTAGTACTTGAATTCGAATCAAAAAGAGAGAAATACTAAAAAAATGAGCATGGAGATGGCTATAATTAGCTATTTAAGCCTTCGAGTATAGGAGTGTGGGTACTCAAACTTCCTATCAGGACCTTAGGAATTCGATTCTATACAAGATTTTCCAAAATCCAAAATCATGAAGTGTCTAGACTTTTCGTGATGTGCTGAGTTACGTCAAATGTCTACGACATATACTATACACTATCTATGAACAAGTAAATAAATGATTTTTCCCAGTTTTAATTCTAACGCGAACAAATTTCATCTTAACGTTCATCTAAGTAATCATGGGGAGTTCATTGATGAGCTCATTATGATTTGTCTACTACGGTGGCGTACGTACATACACATATACATGTGGCTATATGTATATAAAATGATAATACATATTTAAATTTCTTAGAAATGCACACATCTCTTATTTTCATAACTTTTCAATAAGTAAAAATAACCCCGAAAATAACCGGAAATGTTCCAGGAATCAAATCATCAATCTATGAATGCCTACCTATGCTCTACCCATACCTATCAGGACAATTAAAATTGATTTAATACGGAAGCAGAAACAGTTAATGTATTTACATATTAAAAACAAAATTATGAGCGCCAGCACGCAATATACATACGCAGCGTATTTTTGCATATCGATATTTTCGAGCCACGATTCGAAGGGCTATTTTGATATTGATAAAACTTAATAAAAAAATGGAAATGCTTTCACAGCCCCCGAAATACAGATGCAATAAATGGCGAGAATTCCGTGACACATTTGGTCACCCTTAACAACTCGACTTCTGTTTGCTCTAAGTTAACTCGACGACCGCACCTACTCCATTAGAAATCATCATTTAAATGAAATGAAATGAAAACCGGGGGAAAACGCGTGTTTGTAATCATGCGGAAAATTGTTATGAGGTACGGAGTGGCTCATCTTTATGAATGTGATTTTGTTGGGATATGTGTATTCATAATATATGTAAAATTAGTATATCTATGTAGTTGTTTTGTACATCGTCTTTGCTCTTAAATTAAGCTTGACATGCACATAATTATTGTAATGAGATCATCACCTCTACAATAAGATAAAAAATTTTAATTTCGTTTTAGTTTAATATAAAACTTCACGGTTGTTTTATATGTTCATTTACATATTTTAGCAGTACTTTACCCACGCTTATAATGATGAAATTGGAGGTATTTTTATAGGGTATTGAAAGTGGTGACCTTTATTTGCAGGAATTTAGAACTTATCATACTAACATTTTCGCGATTTAACTTATTTTTAATAGAATTTGATAGATTGAATAGAATTGAAGCTATCTTACCTATAATTTAACTTAAATTTTTTCTTTGTTTACTTAAAAATCGTATAAATTTACCTATGTAGGTAATTGTCGTAATTGAAGAACATTCTTTAAAAATATAACGCAAACATACGTAATAATAATAAAATAATAAAAATAATAATAAAATTTCGTTTAGTTGAAGTAAAGGAATAAGAAATTTTTATGTTGTCATTTGAAAATGTAAATAATCCACTTGAATTTTTCCAAAAACCTAAAATAATAATATGATAACAGAATAAATAAATCGAATAGAATCAATGATTACAATAGGTATTCAATTTGACAAAAATGCGTGCTGACCCCAGCGGTCCAACTCGACGTTGATATTTTTAAGCTTAATCAGTGAAAAAGAAAAATACGTGCGTCATGAATTTGGACGTCTTTAAAGCTGGGTGAACCAAAATGACAGAACGGGTTTTGAGGTAGTGGTACCTATATTTAAGGCTCATTTAAGGCTAATTTAATGCCCAAAAATAAAATTTACGGCTCCCATAGTTTTTCCAGAAATCCCGACTCTGCTAGCTTTAGAAAAAGTTAGCAGCACCAAACAAAAAAACTTATAAAACTTATTATTTTCGATGTAAAAAGTATATAGGAATTTAAGGCTAATTTAAGGCTGCATGTATAACTAGATATAAATAA
The DNA here is from genome assembly GCA_963930735.1 of Dioctria linearis. Lineage (NCBI taxonomy): Eukaryota > Metazoa > Arthropoda > Insecta > Diptera > Asilidae > Dioctria > Dioctria linearis. The sequence goes on from OZ005741.1 coordinate 315,122,628, forward strand.
TTTTGGTTAAAGATACGACATAATTCCTTCAAAGGACATGAATAGGTACTGGAGTTGATAATTTATAAAAGAATACCACTACTGCACTAAATAGCCCTAAAAACAAATTTCCACATACAAATCGCATTGGTTTCTCAGCATTTAACTAGAATACAATGAGCCTTCAGCTGTTTTCTAATAACAGATGACGATTTGGCCTGGTTCTGCTAGCAAAACGCGGTTGGGGTTGCTAGACTGCAATAAATAGATTCTCGTACACTAGACTTATCGCGTAATTAATGAGAAATGACAGCTTAATTAAAACTGAGGGTTATTTAGTAACATTTCATTTTATTTTTTTTATAACAAAAATAATGGGTATCTTTAAAAAAGTTTTATTTGATAAATTTTTTAAACCGATTTTCGTATTAAAATTAAGTATAATCTTGTTCTTAAAATAAAAGACATCTAGATTAGGCTAGGATTATCTGGGTCTGAGTTAATAATTTGTTGGAAATTTTCATCATCAGGTCGCACTGCAGTAGTAGGTTAATTCTATTAATTTTGTTCGTGTTCTTCCTCTCGGTATCGCCATTGGAATGTGCGAGATTTAAAATGGATTCGGGAAAGCTTTTGCCAAAATATGTTAAGTTCCTTTTCTTTGGTGATGTGTGGATGAATTTGGTCCAAGGAAAGAAGTTCGAGTTGTTTTAGTTTTTTATACCCTAGACAGACTGTCTCCATATTGACTTAATTTCTAAGTAAATTGAGTCAAATGTGCAGTGTGTTACACAAATGAAGTCCATCAAGGACTCATTTTGCAACATTTCGCTTCGATTTCAAATGGACAAAATTTTACTCCATTTAGTGAAATTGCAGTAAAAGTCATTAAAATGAGCTTAATTTATTGGAAAGTGAAAAGTTTTTCCGATAAAGATAGCAGTGACAGCCATCAGGTGATCATGGAAGAAATTTCTTTGTCGCTTACTTTTCTTTTTGATCTGTTTGAACAACAAAAATTGTCTTCTACTTAAAATGCTTTGCAAATACTCGCAAATTTTCTTGATAGCATTTAATTAAATTATTGAACTCTGCCATGATCTTTATTCACAATAATTTTCGTCCATAGTCTGTCACCTCTTCATTTCCTTGAAATTACTGATTTTCAAATTTAATCATTATGGGTGCAGTATGTCTAGGGTCTGACGGCTTTTCCATAGGATGCAGGCTACCTAAAACCATGCATAATGGAGTATCATTTCGATATCTTGAGATCAGGCCTTGAGCCTAAAAATATCGCTCCCACAGAAAAATAATGTTATAACAAATTACAGTCCAATATGTTTCTTTCTAATGGTGTTTAAAAATTTATATGTAGGGCAAATTTATGGAAATTATGGTGTTTGTACTAAATCCAAGCTATTTTTATATGAAAAACTCCTGCAATAACACAAGGCAAAAAGTGTGTAATGTCGGCCGCTATGCTCTTTTCAGGACTCTTTAAAAAAAAATAAGCAGAACCGTAAACACCGGAATATACAAGCCATTCTACATATACATATACCAGGGGTTACGGTTCTGCTTACTTTTCTTAAATTCTCTTTCACTCGACTTTTTCTAGAAGTATTTTCACAGTGTGAAAATTCTGTTTGGAAAATATTTGACGCCCAAATTCTCGTACATCGCGTACATGTACGAGAATTATCGTACGTTTAGCATCGCTGCACTGAGCCTAGTGCTAAAATGCTATTCCTTTTCACAAAACGAATCAGTTTTTCAGCATTTAATTAGAGTTCAATGATCCTTAAACTATGATCCTTTAAACTATATAAATCTCACAGTGGCAATTATTAAACAAGTTAAAAAGCTAGAATTGGTCTAAGACCAATTCTTATGATACACTAGAGGAAATTTCGTATCGTCACCCTTCTATCCAAGTTTGATTTTTGAAGTGGTTTTTCGCATATATTTCTAGAACAGTTTGTCGGACAGAAAAAATGATTATAACCAATTTTATAGGATTTCGTATTCTGAAGAAGTTTTTAGTACAATAAAAATGTTTTGGACTGATCGTTTTCACAGTATACGTAAAAAATCTAAATTTTTATATGGCAACACCAAGAAGGAGTTACCCAATTTTGTCTATTTTATTTGCTAGTACAATGAAAACGCCATGTACCAAATTTCAGCTCTCTATATAGATGCGTTCTCATGCAGTGTCCAAATATATAGTAGAAAACGAAAGTTTTGTATGGCAACCCCACAAAGGAGTTGCCCGATTTGTCTCATATTCGAAATTAATTTTACTTTTTTTTTAAAGTCCGTGTACAAAATTTCAGCTCTCTAAGTATACGCGTTCTCGAGTTATCGTGCGCACAGACGGACGCACATGCAAAAATCAAAATAACTTTCAATATTATGCGTGGGTGTCCAATCCATCTTGCTTACCATCCTTATTTCGAGGTGTTACAAACGGAATGACAAACTTAATGTACCTTTTAGATTTCATCTAGCTTTGAGGACGTTGAATTTGGAGCTGACGATGACTACCTAAAGATACCTCGATTGGTGGTAAAAATTAGAACTGCTAAAGAAAATAAGTACTGTGGGCAGCTTTTTTCAAGAGAATTATTGCAATGTCGAAAGTAGACGTAATACCTAATACAAACTGATATATTTTTGGTTGCCATTTAAGTAGTGATATCACTGTAGTTTTTAATAACTTTTATCATTTAGAACTTCAGAAAACTCGTTTTTACACTTAACACAACTGTCGGTCTAAATACGTGTATAAACAACCATCAGCTGTTAATACTTTCTTTAGCGCCATTGTTGTTATTGTAAACAGTGCCCCCATCTCATGGTGGTTGAAGCAAACTTAAATTATGAACAAATTAAGAAACAAGAAACAATTTCCTACTATTTTCCATTCAAATGTTAACAAGTAGAAAATATAACAAAAAATTTAAACTCTCTGAAAATTTTGAGATTTTACTCTTATATAATGTTCCCGCGCTTTTATGTCTGTACCTACTCTACGAGAACAACAGAAACGTTCGAAAAACATATCTTTTAACTATGTATGGCCAAATGCTGCTAAGACGACGAAACTTAACCGTGAAAATGGGTGGCCGAAAGACTCTCTGTGATATGTATTAAAAGTTAACTAAAACAGTTTCAAGCTTTGCAGGTTTTTTAATCCATGATTCCAATTTACTTATAATAATAATTCGATTTGGAGCAGTGGCGTACCTATAGTGCTTTTGCCGCCTGGGGTGGTCCCCAATTTGCCGCCCTTTCCAAGTCAATCAAAATTAAGAGTGGTTATTGACAGATTAAAAACAGATTGTATACACTTAATGATAAAATGTAAGCGTGTTTATATATTTATTTTGCCTACTTTTTTATAAGAAAAGTCTTGAATGACAAAATTTATAGCATCTGTTATTTATTTTTCTATGGAGAGTATCGCTAGATTTCGCAATCTTAAATCACTCAACGCAGTTAATTTTTAATTAATTTAAATTTGGAAAAGCTCAGAGACTTTCAACCTATATTTTTATAACCTAGATGAAATCATAGGGTATACTAAGTTTGTTATCCGTTTGTAACGCCTAGAAATAATGATGGTAGAGCAAAATGGGTTGGACACCCACGCTAAATATTGAAAGTTATTTTGATTTTTGCATGTGTGTCCGTCCGTCCCATCCGTCTGTCTGTCTGTATATTGTCACGATAACTCAAGAACGCGTATACTTAGAGAGCTGCATTTAGCAGATGGGCAAAAAAGTAAAATTACGGTCGGAAATGGGACAAATCGGGTAACTCTTTTGTACGGTTGCCATACAAAAAGTTCGTTTTTCACTTTATATTTGGACACTGCCTGAGATCGCGATAACGTAGAGTGCTGAAATTTCGAAGTGTTTTTATAAAAATAGTAAATATAATTTAGAAAATGGGCTAAATTGGGCAACCCCTTCTTGGTGTTGCCATATAAAAAATTAAGACTTTTATGTTTATTGTGAAAACGATCAGTCCCAGATGGTTTTATTGTAGGCACTGAAAAGTTCTTCATTTTTACTGTCCGATGAACCATTCTAGAAACATGTATATGCGAAAAATCATTGCAACAATCAAACTTGCACTGAGGAGTGACCATACTAATTACATACGGGTAATCATCTAGGGTATCATAAGAATTGGTCTTAGACTAATTCTAGCTTTTTTACTTGATGAATAAAAGTTCAAGAGGCCCTTGCCCGGTTTTCCAACGTTTTGCTTGCTCTTATAGAGCAGGTGCAGACATAATATTCTGGATCTTTTTCGTTTTAATATGGAACTGCTCTTCGTCATTGTCACAACTTTGGATCTAATTTTGGGAACATTATATGAGAGTAAAACATAAAAAATTCCCTTTAAGGTAGGGTTAGATTAATATTTTCGACGAATGGTTGACGTCGAGTTGAAAAAACTATGCTGCCAGGCTGAACGCGTTGTCATTTGAGATTCATCAAATTTGGTTTCAACGTCATCAATTAGTTCGCATTTTCCACGTTCTCAATCAACTTTTCACGAAATTATTGTTTTCCTTGGAAATACACAGCAGCGGTAAGTAAAATCTCCCAAATATGAGGTGTGCGATGGAAAGTAGAAATTAGCCTAATTTTTGCTTCGCAAACATCGCGTGCCGTTGTAATCCAATACTCCAACACTACAAAAAGAACACTATAACGCGGGTTACGCGTTTGAAATTTTTAATCTGACTCCCGCTTTAAAAAATACTTTCTTAGAAGCTCTAATTTCTACCACCAAGCGACGTATCTTTATGTGGTTATCGCCAATTCCAAATTTACTGTGCAATTTTCATAATTAACTCATAATAACTCTTGGTCTTTAATCAATGCAGGAGAAGCTTTGACTGCACATGGGGTGTATAGTGGCCGAGGACGCAAGTGGGACTGCAATCCTGCAGCTGGCGGGCCTGAAAAGGCTTGCCTCTCTAGGAATTACAAGCTCAATGAGATCCGCGGCTACTACTGCCCATGCGGTCTTCCTCAATCTGTCACACCTAGATCTTAACATCCAGGCAGATGCCAAAAGGGCTGTGTGTAGATTGCGCTTATGGCGATATTGGGAGAACGGCTGGACTGGTTTTTGCCATTGCTCATTGTCATGTGGGCTGGACTGGGAAAGCTGTAGAGTTCGCATGCCACTTGATGCGATGGCACCAGATCTTCGTTTTGGGCGTCGCTTCTCTCTGAATTTTCTTGAAAGGGAATCGTCGGCTGAGAGAAGTGTTTTATCGAGCCTTCCCCGGTCCGCTTTAAAATCACCGATGGCTCCCTCACTAATGAGGGAGCTGCTGCTGGTATTTACTGTTTTGAGCCTGGCATTGGTTTGAGTACTCACTTGGAAGACACACCACTGCCTTCTAGACTGAAGTCTTAGCCATCGCAACGGTAGCGAAGATAGCCCTTGATTTGGAAATCAAAGGAAAGGACATTGCTATCCTATCGGATTGGCTTTGAGATAACATCTAAGTTACTGAGAGATGTCTCTTCAGTGGGTTCCTGGTCACATGGGGATCATGAGGAATGTGAGGGCTGATATGCTAGCCAGGTCTGGATCTGGTTCTCCTTATCCCGCTGTAGGCGTTCCCGTATCGGTGATCAGGTTTTTCATCAAAGCGGATGTTTGCTGGATGCGCTTGAGTCTCCGATCCTATATGTGGATGAGCTGAAAAACTTGCCTTACCCTGATGTGCATGGCTTTAACAAAATATTGTACACTTTTATTACACTTAACATCCAAAGATTTATGGCTCTTCTGAAATAGTATATGGTTTTAGCAATTTTGTTACAGATATAATAAAAATTATTTTTGAAATTTAGTATGAAATTTAGTCAAACAGCAATTCGGACATAATAGAACCTTGGGGGTACTCTTAAGGTACATTTTATTACTCCTGACATAAATTAGAAACAACCGAAACTAGTTCGCTTCCATTCCTTTCACTCTGTACTTAACTAATTTGTCCATGAGAATACTTTTATCCACCGTCTCAGAAGCCCTCTTCATGTCTAGGAAAATAGTGATAATAAATTTGTGTCCATCAATAGCTTGTTTCCATTCCATTATTAGCCAGTTGAGAGCTGTTTTACAAGCCTGACTGATATTCAAAAATATTGCTATATTGTTCTACATATTTTATTAGCTATAGTTGAATTACCTTTTTTAAATATTATTAGGTAAATGAAGCATATTTATTGGCCTAAGGTTCTCGCATAAATTCGAATTTTTCTCTTTTTGAATAGGACTCCTACAAATCCTCCGGAAATTAACAAGTTAAATAAAATAGGCCCAATGAAATTTATCCCATCATGTTAAATATGTTCAAGAAGGCATATTTTTGGATTCTCCGGAATATAGCAAAAGCTAACAATTTTTTTTATTTGTTATTTCATCACACAACCCATTTGATTATGGGTGATAAGTTTCAAGTCTTGGTTTTGACTCATCAACTGGTCCCAAATAGCGAAATTGAGTGACTTGAAATTTTTTTAATAAACATTTTTTTCTACTTTTCTCAATTTTATGTTTTTTTTTTCATTTTTTCTTTTCTTTTCTTTGTTCTATTTGTTCCTTTGTTTTTCAAGTCACTATTGGGGACCATTGGGACCAGTTGATGAGTCAAAACCAAGACTTGAAACTTGTGACCCAAAATCAAATGGGTTGTGTTATGAAATAACAAATAATTTTTTTTTAGCTTTTGCTATAACCGGAGAATCCAAAAAAAGCCTTCTTGAACAAATATAAGTTTGCCCCGGTAAAAAATCTTAAAGAGTAATCTCAAATTTCCCATCATGTTACAGTAGGTGCTCTAATCTTTAACCCTAAGCAGCCCAGGTTTATTGTTATTCATTACCCGACTGCGAATGCAAAGGATTCTTAAAATAATAATACTTGAAATAAAAACATTTTATGTTGATTATTTATTTATTTACATAAGTGGCAAGAAATTGATTTTCGGAATGCTCCTTGCAGACACTCATCTACATTTGCAACACGTTTGTTTCGAGGGATCATGTAGCATGAGGTGTTTGCGTTATTGTGCCGAGAATCCTGAACTGCAGATAGTACTATATCAGTAACAACATTTCTTATGGACCGTGGTCTTGTTTTATTCTTTTTAGATCTTTTTCAAGCTGGATATATTTTCATCCAAATGACATATTCAGCGATACCCGCAACATCGATGAGGTTGTGGAAAATAACAAGGGGTTACCTGTTTGACTTTCGTTTTGCTAAAAAGTTCATCATTACAGACTTTTCGAGGTCTCTTATTGGTGTAAATTTGTCTTTCTGTTTTTATGCCGTTCTAATTTATATGTCATCAAAACGCAAATGTTGTGAAATTTTGGCGAATTTAGTTTTTGACATTGTTGGCCTGAATACTGGATGGCCATGAACTGGATCCCACAAGCCGGTAAAATCAAATAGTCCTTGTGTTTTAGTGCCCGCGTAAATAAGCAGTCCTATGAAAGCTTTAATTTCGATGCTGTCAGTAAACTTTCTTCTCCGCTAATAATGAGTTTAATTTTTATTTAAAAATTAATCACTATATTTATATATAACTTTTATTCAAAAATTGATCGTACAAACTTTTACGTATATATGCTGTCAGCAGCTCGATATAACTAGCACTGCTTTAAATTAATAAAAATCCAGTTACGAGAGAAGCTCGTGTAATTTGAGACGCAGATAAGAGAATGCTGACGATTGCAACTTACTTGGAAGAAAATAATATGCAACATTGTAAAGGTGAGGAGAATAATATGCTGATGCACGTAACACTCGCTCCATGGTTATTCGTAAGCTCAACTATAAGGTCAATAATTGTCATATCGAAAAAAAAGTTCGAACGCATCCCCAATGTCATCAATACTCCTTCCAGGTGGTAAAATAACCTTGTCCAATTAGCATCTTATGATGTTATGACTGGCAGCTCTCCTTGAACAAACAGCTCAGCGTTCCATTCAGTTCAATCCTTACCAAAATACTTTTCAGCTAAAAATTCAGCACAATTATCATCGGAAGACAACTCAATTCCATCGGGCGATTCCTTAAAAATTTTTGTGGCATTTTCCTCACTATTATCACAGACAAGAAATACCCAGATATCGAAGGTAGTACTAAGAAAGTAATGTATGGAAGACCTCATAGCAAACCTGATCTCGGCTTAATATATCATGGGTACGAACCAAAAATGTTTTTTAATATAGGCAAAAATTCATTTCTTTCATAGAATTTAAATCGACCATATTTCTTCAAAATTGCAAGAAAGAACTCTCAGCGGTTTCGGCCTCCCTGCCCTGACTAGTCGTGAAATATGAAAATAAATATGGGGATTTAGACTAAGAGCAAAAAGTTGGTTGTATTGTATATAGTGCAAGTTGTTGAAAACATTAATGTATTTACCACCCCCCCCCCCCCCCCCCATAAAACAATCCATCAAGACGACACACAGAATTTGTTCGGACCGTCTACAGCCACCAATAATGAACACAAATTCTGAACAAATATGGTCGACTTAAATTCTATGAAAGAAATGAATTTTTGCCTATATTAAAAAACATTTTTGGTTCGTACCCATGATATATTTAGCCGAGATCAGTGAGTTATTGAGGTTTGCTATGACCTCTTCCATACATCACTTTCTTAGCACTACCGTCGAGTCGATATCTGGGTATTTCTTGTCTGTGCTATTATTACTATTCAGATTAATCAAACTCATTCTCGTCATTTGCTTCAAAATCACTATCATTGTCCGAGTCGAGTCAGCTTCTATCGCCCTTCTCATTTCCTCATCTGTAAGTATTTGCCTTTGTGCCATTTCTGCATGTATTTCAATTAAATTGATAAATAAAAAAATTATTTTTTATACTTTTTCTATAACTTGAAAATTGAAAAAATTTGTTATTCAATAAAATAATGAGACATCTACTGCAAATCCATGCAATTTACTTGAATCACAAAAAAACTCTTCTTAGAAGATATTTCCTGTTATTTACATGTATATCCAATACCGCCTGTGTATTACGTATGAAGCGAATTATAGCGGTATATTTTTGCCATAATAATATTTTGTAAATTTTTTTTTTTATTTCTAAATTGTATTTCCTAAGGAAAACAAAATCAACAACTGTGAAGGCGCTACGTTTTCAAAAATTCGTAAAAATAACACTCAAAGCTGAAACGGTGACTCGAAGTCACTGGCTGAGCGGATTATCGCAAAAGTCCAGCTTTTTTTGATTGATATATTATTAAGCACCAATTTAAGCTCCTCTAAATTAGGCGATCGAAAAGAAAATTTTCTGTTAATCTTAAGCGTGATTTCTTATCTTCCCACTCGTAATCAAATTTTTATACCTTTCTTAACAAAATTATTTAATGCAATGCTGCAAAGAAAAACTCTCAGCTAATTGCATATGCAAATGTGCCATGGTCCGATGAATTCGAATGAATCTACCTGCAGATGATGCATAATTCAGTTGAGAGTTATTGAACGTAATATGGTAAGGTTCCTTTTAATCAAAACTATTTGATTATTTTGTTAAGTTAGGTATTTAGTAGGTAAGTGGAGCTTTTTGGAAGGTATAAGGAGCCAAGATTAACATTAACGGGCGACTATTGAGCGGATAATAAATAGCTTAGGCTCTATAGTATATTTAATATAAATCTCTAGTCATTTATGTATTAATTTAAAACATTTAAGAGAATCGGATGGCACGCAACCAAAAAAATTTCTGTTTCATGGCTTGAGAAGAATTTCTCCAGAGTGCAAAGCTGCGTTTATATAGGGCAGATACTGTTTCGATTATGATGTTAGATGTTCTTTTTAGGGTTATAGGTATTTAAGTATTAAAAAAAACTTTATACGAAAATCAGGGATTGAGTAGATATATTTATGCTTAAATTCATATCACCTTGTTTTGAAGGAGCCGTATTTTGATGTGATCCTGGGTGACCGATCGTTCCCCTCCTTCCCCGTAGATACGCTTCTGTCAGGAAACAATCTTTCATATTGCCATAGATTTGTTATGTTTTTTACATTTGGGATTGTAAATAAAAAAAAATAACTGTCATTTTTAAATCTAATACTATTGAAAATTTTAGAACCGGTCATTTTTTTTACACATTAACCTCTGCAATTAAATGTACATAGATAAATTTGGAATTTCCTTAGATCTTTACTTACATACATATGTATTTCCACTTCTCCACGTGCTACACGCTTACTTGGTGCGGCTCTGAAATATTACTCTAAGCAAATTTATATTCGGCTTTATAAATAAAAACAAACCGAGATATATTAGCTTCCACAAAATATATTAATATTAATGTTTTATAATCCACTGTTCATTCTGGCCTAAGTTGCATGAATATTATATTTGAACACTTTGCACAATTTAATTTCAAAACTGAACTCACCTTAAAATGTATTTGACTAGAGTTGACGAAGAGGTGAATTCCATGGAGGATTATCGTTCTATATCACGACACGACAATGTGCTTTTTGTATCTACTATGTATGCATTATAATCATGCTGATGCTATATAATGCTAGCATAGCCGGTACCTTAAAGCATATTTTCCTCAGCTGGTTGGCACGATTCCATGACTCATGGTCATGGCAAAGTATATGCCCAGTATGTATTTGTATGGTAAAAAAAAAAAATGTCAAATCAAAGAAGCACCACGGCAATGCTAGATGGATGGCATGGCATGGATATACGTATGTACTTATATAGTAAACCACACGAAAAGCAGCTACTTACGTGAGGGGTCGAATCGAAAGAAAGGAATCATCGCATTGCGTTGCGAGCACACTACAATACAAGCCACAGCAACAAACTTTAGCAGTTTCTTTAACCTTCTATTCCATTCTGATTGTGGTTCTGTCTGTTCTGCCTTGGCTGTCTGGCGGAGCACCCGGGCATTATAAAAACGAACTGGATTTCTTGAAAGATTTCAGTCCAACTCCATATTTGTTGCATTGCGGACAAATTGACGGAATCCTCTTAATCTTTTCTCTACTTTAAGAAAGTGTACTTTTCTAAAATTACGTGTGGCAATTGATTATATTCAGTGTTTTCAGAGCAATAAATTTGAATTTGTGCTCCAGGTGGATCCTTTTATAACAAAATTTTTTGAACTGACACAAAAGGATACTCGCGTTTTTTGAATATCGTTTTCATATAACAAATCAACAGTAGTAACTTTTTAAAACTCTTAAGAAAAATGGTGAGTTTGTTTTAATATTGTTTGCAATATTCAGATGTTATTCTTTTGTCCGACAATAATTTACTAGAAAAAGGATAGTGTTTATGTGGTAGCTCTATCGGGCTATTAAATTCTTAAAAACTGTTTTTTATGTAAAAATTTCTGTAGCCGGTTAAATTGACATTGAGATTAGTAAATGAGATGGGATAGGCAAATAGAGTGGTGGGGAGGGCCAGGTTTATGATTTCTTTTCCAATCCGCTGTGAATTTGCATTTAAAGTAGCTCTGAATATGTAATGTCGGTTATGTGATGTGACGTCTAGTTGAACGTTGTAAAAAAGGGTTGAATTCGATTTTTTTTTCTGCATGTTAAAGGCGAATTATTAATTAAATTGCAATATTCCTTCCACAATTTACCTGTACGTATATTTTATCATACAAATAATTTAAATACCGATAAATTACTTTTTGGCACAGACTTGATTAGCTAGAATATTCTAATTTAATTGTTTGTGTACAAGAATCAATTTTTCTTTTAGAATTGAATTGATTAATTAAAGAGCCTTTAAGGATACTATTGTAAATTGTATCCTTATATGTATATAGACATATGCATGTAGATCCAAGCATTACTCTTCAAATATGTACATATATAATTGCATTTGCATGCCGTACAGAAATCAATATCTTTGCACTTGAAAGGCACTTGAATTTCATTTCGTTCGAGCTGCATTAAGAGAATCTAGATTTTTTTTTGGTGGTGGTATTTGAATTTGTTTTCATATTTTTTTCTTTTCATATTTTATTCTTCTCTAGATGGATTTTTTCTTATAAGTTTTTTATAAAACTTTTAGTAAATATGCTTTCTACATATTTTTCAAATTGCGAGATGTCGTTGTATAAATATAAAAAAAAAGTTTATTTTTTTCGAAAGTGAAAATGAACGACAAAGTAATAAGTGAGAGAAATAAGTTTTTTATTTAAATTTTTACGCCCGGTTTTTTATGTCTTATACAGGGGCGGATTTGATCACTTGGCCGCCCTAGGCCTATGGAAGATTGCCGCCCCCTACTCCCTGTAAAACACGAAAAATTGAATGATCTATATCCAGTGAAGGGACCCCAGGCTAGAATTAGCGGAGTAGGCTGCCTCATAAATCGGAGTAGATTTGAAAAAAATGGAGTAGAATTAAAAATAACACTTTCCAACGAATTATTTTATTTAAAAAAACGAAAAAGTATAAAAATGTAATGAAATACCCACAACTACAAGAAAAAATCAAAAATCTTTCAAACATTTTGCCGCCCCCTAAATCTGCCGCCCTAGGCCCGGGTCTACTCGGCCTATAGGGAAATCCGCCCCTGGTCTTATAGTAGTTTATGATATAAAATCTATTTGAAAATGGGCAAAATCGATTAAATCCTTCGTAGCGTTACTATAAAGAAAAAAAGTCGTTTTTCATTATAATATTTGGACATGGAGACCTGAAAATTTGTATACGGCTTTTATGTAAAAAGTGTAGATTTGTATTTGAAAATGAACAAAACTAGGCGATTCTTGGATTAGATTTTCATTCAAAATCTCGTTTTTCACTATATTTGGATACTGAATGAAAATGCTGACACAAAGACCTCAAATTTGACTGTAGAAAATCCTATTACAATTTGGAAATTTTAATTTCAATAATAGACTAAATCGGATAAGTTGTTAAATTTCCGAATTGAAATTCTAATTGCAAAATTAAATAAGAATTTTAGAGCTAAGATGAGAAATAATTCAAAAATTGGGTAACCCAATCGTAAGATTGCCTAATAAAAATTTCAATTTCGATATCTACTAGGATGAACAGTTTTTTGATTAGCCAACTTAAATTTTTGTTTCGGAATTGAATAGCAATTTCAGGTCGGGGTTTGGTAATAGTGTAAATTTTAATGCATAGAATTAGAAATGATGATGGTATGATAACATTAAAAGGCATTTCGATTTATTTTTATATTCATCGATTCGCTAGTCCGTACTATAAATTGAGTAGACAGGTTTATTTTAAAGGAGCGAAATTGAGCCAACCCTTCGAAGCGTTCCCATACAATAATTTCTTTTCTCACTATATACATATTTGGACAGTGATTGAGAGCATGTTGACGTATTATACTTTGTAGAACTGAAATATTGTATATGGACATTTAAGAAAAATCCGTCTTCAAGAATAGACTAAATCGGATAATTCCTTCATAGGGTTGCCAAATAGAAATTATAATTATTGAAGTCTTCAGAATTTAAAAATTTATGATGTTTTTTTACCATTCGATGAATCGTTGTTGAAAGTACTCCGAAAAGAGCTTCAACGATGAGCAGATTTTCCAAACAGAGTGGATTAAGAATTGCTAAAATTAAGAATATCAATCCACAAAATTACTTGCACAGATATTTCGCAGTACCGTAGACGTTTTTTTTTATATCCTAGATGAAATCTATAGGATATACTAAGTTTCCTCATGATAACTCGAGAAAGCAGTCAGTTAGAGAACTGAATTTGGCATGCGAACTTTAAAAAAAAAAATTTGTAGAATTAAGTTTGAAAATGGGACAAATCGGGCAATTCCTTTGTAGGGTTGCCATACGAAACTTATGTTTTTTACTATATATTTGGACGTTGCCTGACTGTACTTCGACATAGAGAGCTGAAATACTTTACACCGCGCTTACATATAAAAAGCAAATATAATTTCAAAAATGAACTAACTCGGGCAACCCCTTCTTGGTTGCCATATAAAAATGTGAAATTTTTCGGTATACTGTGAAAACGATCAGTCCTAGACGTTTTTATTGTAGTAACAACTTCTTCAAAATATGAAATCCTATAAAATTGGTTATAGGCATTTTTTCTAGCCAACGAACCGTTCTAGAAATATATGCGAAAAACCACTTCAAAAATCGAAATTACTCCGATGGGTGATGGGTATCATAAAAATTAGTCTTAGACCAATTCTAGCTTTTTTATTTTTCTTATTTTGTGATTTCAACGGTCGACTTTTCGGCAGTCACAATTAGGTTTTTGAAATTTTTATTTCATAATAATTGAAGCCGCACTCAGGTATGTATCACAGTTGTCCAATTGTCCCCCTCTTATTAACAGAAATTTACATTATTTACGATTTTATTTCTCGCGTAAAAATTTCAATTTCTTCTTTACAATTAATTTCATTCACATTCTTTTAGATTCCATGGAAGTAGGTACGAGTAAGTTTACGCACTCATGAAATTTAATCGATTTGCGGTTGAATTCTCTCCAATTTCACTTCGTGGTCATACCGCAAGTGTGATAAGAAAATATGTATTTTTTTATTTTGTTTAAATAAATAAATCCATAGGAAGTAGTTCATTGTTCGACTTGGTCATATTACTCCTCAGGTGTATCAGGTGGGTTAATAATCTCGTCGTGATCAAATTTCATAGTTGTCGGTAGCATTATTACAAGTAGTTATTGATGTTTTTCTTTTTACTTTTTCGTTTGATTTAGTGAGACTCTTGGTCTTATAGTTTTTATGCTTTTCTTGTTTCATTTTACTATTTCCATTTAATCTATATTTCCATATTTATCATTTAGGTTTATAGCATTGAATAGACTTCGTTAAATTAATTGGCTTAAAATTCTCAGCAGTAAAAAAGTATCCTTTAATATTGTGGTTATACACCTTGCAAATTTTATTAGAATATTTGTAGATTTACTATAGAGGAAGTGCAATAAGATCATCAACTCGCCGAAGTTTTCTTCATTTACCTATTCAAGCGATGGAATAAAGTGATAAACAAAATTACAAGAACAAACATTATGTGCAAAGTTTTCATACTTAATACATATCTGTTCCTCGTTAGTTATAAATAAGTTGACTTCTACCTGTCCATCTGTCTATCTGTACGTCTATCTGTAGACAACGACTTGACTATGAGAGCTTCTTTGTAGAACTGTCGTACAAAAATATATAGATTTGCAGATTTTTCTCATATATTGGGATAATGATTACAGTTCACAGCCATTTTAATGTAGCACTGAAGAGTTTTTTGAAATATAAAAAACATTTTTACTTTCCGACTAGGCTTTCTAGAAGAGCCCGATATTTCCAAAAAGAAAATCTTCCCTCAATAAAAAATACCTAAGCACGAGAAATCTACAAATTTTCCAAGCTTAAAATCAAAAGATGGAAACATGCAATATTTGTTAATAATACTTTTATGCACATACTGAATTTAACAAATTTGTATGTCCCGTTCATTGGTAATAGAGGCGTAGATTAGCTGAAAACCTTGAAACCTTGTAATAGTCTTACACCAATAACCAGAACAAAGACGAGGATGGGGTGGGCGGTTTTTTTGTGTGTAGTTTTTGTAGTTCATACTTTTTTTTTTAGTTTAGAGTTGTTATTCTATTTTGGTTTGAAATTTTGTATGTTTTTTAATTGTGTTTCAATCTTAAAATGCTAATTTGCGGCTGAGTCTGCTTTTAAGGCGTCTTTTTGACCTTTTGTAGCCAAAAGCAAAAACGAAATTCCTTGTTTTAACTGTACCTAAGAATTTAATGGAGTTTCTGTTTTTTGGGGTTTTTGCGCTTGGAGAATTTTGTGGGTGAGGGATTTTGTGTTTTTGGGGATTTTGTGGTGGTTCCCCTTACAAATTTTCTATGTAATATAAATATAAAACATACCATACATTTTGTAAAGTAAACTTAAAAAACAAAAATAGAAGTTTGGCGTCTTTTCATTTATTGCTAGGCAATTAGTCATGAAAGCGTTTTTCGTTTATTAGGAAAGCTAGTTTCAATCTATCAATGTTTATCAGTATTTTTTTTCCGTCCATGAACTTATTAAAAACTGGATCGTTTTTTGTGAATACTTTAATAAAATTTAAGTAAGGAGGCTTACCATATATCACGTTTTTTAGTATTTATATTATATAAACACGTGAGCAGCTCTGAGCATTTTCTGAGTTATGGAAACATTTTGTTGTAGTAGTTGATTTATGATTGCTGGTTCTATTTTGATAATACATTTTTGTGCTGTTTTATGTTTGGGTAGGGTGTGATTATTTTTGAGTCTGCAGATGTTTTTGTTCCAAGAATATTATCTGGTAAGATTTAAGAAATTCTAGATTTTCCATAAAAGCTGCTCTGATTCCTAAAACTGAGGCAATGTGTAAATGAAATTTTTAGCTCAGAGCCTAGCCTCCTCTGAAATATTCATTATCTTGTGAAATTTGTTAATGCATTATTAGAATGGGGGGATATGTACACGTGGTTTTATACATACACTGAGTTTCAAATAAACTGCGTAATTTTTGACTGATTCAAGTACGTTGCCTTGATCTATTGTTATTGTGCACAGGACATCGTTCGTAGCGAGTAATTCAGTAATAAATGGGAGTAATCAGATTAATCACTACACAGAAAGTCGATTTTTCATGGTTATCAGCTAATTATAACCATTAGTTGTTGGCAGTGAACCTAATGTCCACACGAATATGTTGGAAGTGACCGGAGAGTGTAGGGATAAACTACGCCTGGTAACTTTCGATTTTGGCACGAAATGCAGGTTCATGCTCAATTATTAATTGCTGTATGCATTATAGACCAAAAGTAATGAAATTCTGCCATTAACTTTCTAGTGGCTCTGATACTATGTAGTTAAGAACGTGAGTAAAAACTGTAAAATGTAAACAATGACAACATTAACCCAAATTGGTTGATTTTGTCCAGAGGAATGTTGTTTAAGATTACAGGAAGATTTATTTTATAATACCTTGGATTTTGAAAGTATATCCATTACTTTTACGTTGTTGTAGAGTGTTAACCTACGTCAACAAATTTACGCCCATTATTGTGTAATTAATTACTGCAATTACGAACATTTGATGAAAATATCGCCTGTAAGTTCACATTTAAAGTTAATTGCCTTAAGTCATATGTGGTAATGAGTGTCATTTGAGGAAGATAAATTAAAATCAGATTAGCATGCAAAATTTGTGTATATTTGCTTTGTAATAATGGAATTTTCCGCACCTGTATCCATTAAAAGATGAATTTCGGAAGATCCACCTTGAACAATACGTATGAAAACAGGGAGTGCTAGACTTTCTTGCCTCCCGCGATATATTTACATTTTGGTTGTGAATTTGTTTTATTTGAATTTTTAGAACAAGGAGGCGTGCAGTTTTTTGCATTTTACCATAGTGTCGATAATACCAACACATTGATTGAGAAAAAGATTTAGAACAAAATCAGTAAGAGGTGGAATAAAATATTCTAATTTTGGATCTATTTGATTGCGAGTTAATTGATACATTCTTCATGATTCAGTATTAATGAGCTCACACTGCCTTTATCATTGTGAGTTTGCTATAGTTCATTGCTTCGTCGGTGAGCTTAGAAGATGCAGAGTTGTATTATATTCTCTCGGCAATTACAAATATCTTCGATTTATATGAAAAAAGTCAATCAAATATTTTCAAGCAGGAAATAATTTACAAAATTATTTGTCCCTTGCCGAGATAATTCAATTCCGAAGATTTTCCAACTCCACCTTGTGTATAATAAGCATCCAGTACACTTTTATCTGAAACCCTAATTCGAAACAACATAATAGTTTATAAACTCTTATATTTATCTGGTGATGGAGAGTTAAATAAACATCGGCGATAATATCCATTATTCCAGAAGCTATACTAATTATCATAGAATCAAAGATCTTCGAAAAGATAGTCTCCAATCGGTTGGAAAATATTCTTTTGAACTCGAAGTAAGCTAAAGAAAAGTCGTAAGTTTTGAATTACAGCCTTAAATGACTACACGGGAAACTTGCAGGGTCCACTATTTAGAGAGAAACATTCTTTTTGACCAGAGTAAATAATCTGAACAAGCCGCAAAGGCAGCAAAGGTGTCTGGTCTCTCCTCAGAACCAACAGGAAGAACTTCACGTCTATACCGTCACTACTTAACAATGGTGAAGTGTTTGTTGACTCCCTCGATAAGCCCAATATTTTGGTTACTAGATTCGCTTAAAATTCTTGTCTTCCACCTACTTCACTGATACCTGTTTTGCATCTCCCGTGTGGATGTGTACAAGAGCCAATACACATCCGAACGAGACATGTTTTTTTAAGATCCTTAAGGGAATCGACGTCTCCAAAGCTGCAACACCTAATGATCTCTCGCCCCTGTTAACTAAAAGCTGCGCCTCATCCTTGGCTAATCCTCTACATAAACTATTCTACCTATCTTATTCGACAGGACTCTGCTTGCAAACTAGTCGCTGATCAGCCTATTCCCAAAAAAGCAGCGGGTAACGATCCCTCAAATTATCGACCAATTGCAATGACTTTGATTCTTTCGCAGGTTTTTGAATCTATCCTCCTCCTCATCTATTGAACGTTTTTTATCCGGTGGCGTAATAGGGGTTGTATTAGATGACGTTAAATCTGAACCCCACCCTATAAATGCCGATTTACCCCAGGGCAATGTTATCTTTCCGTCTCTCTTCTTAATTTTCACTAATGATCTGCTGCGAATGAGGAACAGATTACTATCACCTGTTTTTCCTCCGGCATACAAATGCGCGAAAGTTTAAAGGTGACATACATCAACACTTCTGTCAGTCTCCTCACGTTCCCTAACTCCTGTCCATATTTCCTACCTGCCATGCTGTGCTTTGCATCATAGCGTATCTCCTGAGCTTGACTTAATAATATAAAAAAAGGAAGAAAAAGGAATCGCAAGACTTTGACATTAAAGTGGTAATGTCGAATATAATTCTCATTTAACCGAAATTTCAAAACATTTCAAAAGAAAGTTGCTCTAAATTACACAAAATTATTCAAATCCAAGTGAATGTAAACTTAGTCAGTAAAAATTTGCTCGTTTTTGTTATACCTTTTTTGCTTGCCCAACCTGAAAACATAAATCACGCTAAAAAATGATAAATGACTTGTCAAAGCATATGAACTTGTACTTCAAACCTGTTATCTAGAGGGTAACACCCAAAAAATGTCATTAAAATTTGTGTCGAAGCACCGGAATGAGAATCTTAAGTGCTATGCCACATTTAATTACAAAATATTCTTGATGGTCTCAGAGAAGCAAAAAAAAAATTTTGATGAGATGAACGCCTTTAAAGAGCCTACGACGCCGTATTTATGAGGTAATCATAATTTTATAAATTTCTTGTATGTAGGTATGTACAACAATTGCTACATATATAATTTGCTACAAAACAAACACATGGTATGGAGGAGTATGGTACCCACCGCACCGCCTTGGTCTAAATTTCCAACCAGAGTATTCAGCTTACTTACTTTACAGAATTTCAAAACGACTCAGCCAGCTAATTCTCTGTGGGGAAACATTCAATTCAACTGAAAAGTATTCCTCTTCAATTAAGATGACTAATCTGAGTCTCTCGTGTATTTTAATAATAAAGACTAAGTAGTCAAGTCGCAAAAAAGTGAATCTGTTCTTGGTAACAATCTATATAAAACTTCGCAGATAAAAAATTTATAAGATTGCAGGGAAAATAAGCAGAAAAAAGTTGTATTAAGAACAATAATAGCTTTAGCAGCTGCCCTGCCATATTGCCTTGCTTACTTCTCTACTGATTGTCCTCTGCGAATATCATAAGAAAATGACACAAAAATGTTATGGCAAGTCATTAAGAAGATTTTATATTTTTTCCTTTGTGTAAACTGCTTACAGGTGACCAGAGTTCCTAAATTACTAAAGTGTAATACTTTTTAGTAGGATATTGATAATCGTATGTCCTCGTGAGCTGATATCCTATCTAGAAACTTTCTAAGGAAATCAACTCATCAGCAGGAATGAGTCTTGGTGGATCGTTGCACTTGCAAAACTAAGAGTTACTACCACAATGCTGTGCAAAACCGTAAGAAAAGGTGGGTTTTGGGGAGTATCTGCAAGAATCCCAACCACCAAAGTAAGAAGTAGAAAAACAGATGCAGGAATTTCTACTAGAGCGTAAGGCCATTGCTGTGACTCAGCAAGGTTTACATAATGTCTTCACGAAGCCAACGTTAAGTGAATTGGGAGAGGTGCTCAAGAAATCACGCTACACTTTTAAACTAAGGAAGGAACTATGGAGAATTTATTTCCAACACATTTTCCTGGTACATTAATTGAGGAGGAAGACGTTAGCGATGTAGCTGCCCAGATAACTTCCCTATAGTCAGGGCTGCCTCTACCTTCGCGTACATAATTGGCATATGCCATGGCATATTACGGATGATATTCCTTCGTACCACTTAAATCTCCAGGTAAACCATTTGAATCTCCAGGTGCTGACGGTGTATATCCTGCACTCTTACAAAAGGACACTGATATCTGTGTAAATTTTTCAGGGTAACAACACCTTTATGCTCTGCTCTGGCTAAGTCAAAGAAGCAAGAAATATATGATTTCTTCTGAAAACTGATAATGTTGTGGGTGGTGGATGAACTCTTGGTATACCTCAAAATATATTACTTCCATGCATAAGACTATACTGACGATATCGTATGTTTATGCAGAGGTATCTCTGGAGTCGGGGTTTCTAGATCTCTTTAACAAGCCTCGAATATTGTTACGACTTTATATCGAACTTTCAACACCGGCAATACTGGTATTTTTTTTTAAAGAGATTGATAGGCGACACAATATTAGCTAATATTTTAGAACAACCAAAGTTCTTCAGTAATCAGGTGAAATATCTAGTGCTACTGTTAGGCTCTAAGTCATATTGGAATTTACATCTAGGCATATACATTCTGAGTTTGACACAGAGCTTGTGGACATGAGACGTTATACTCAGGATTGTATTGGATTTATATTGGTATCATAAGACCCATGTTAACATGTGGGGCGATTGCATGCAGGTATAGTTGATTAAAGCCAAATTGGGTAATCTAACCTTCACTGGTGTTATGTGTACAGCACTGTCAGTAGCACATTTTCAAACCCAGAGGTAGAAGATGTGGCAACATACAAGATGAATGTGGCTGGTTTTCTATGTAACAAGCTTACCGAAGTTCACACTACGAATTGGAGCACTCCAGATATTACCTTAAACAGTATTTTCATCAGATCATATACCGGTGGGACTTTATCGTCGAAATAGTGATAGAGGTCTCAAAAGTTTGGACTATTGTTATTGGCGAACTTATCTGGCACATAGATGGATTCAAACCTATTTCATTGAAAAAAAAACATGAAAAACATGCAAATGCAAGGGCTTCAATCAATCTAAGTCGACTTTGAATAACCTCTAAATTGCTTGGGATTATGGGGAGGCAAGGAATACTGAAATTCCGAATAAGAGCTATATGAACAATGCAATACATATCTCTTTGATGGCTGCATCACCAGGAATCATGTCAAATGAAATAGCTTACATATTGGAATGAAATATCACGATACGATATCAAACCATTCCTTTACGAACCGGAAATAGATTCGTTGACTTTCTTTTCGTGTTCTGTAGTAGAAAAGTACCGAATGGTCGACTCATAATATTGTCCTGAGCTAGCTTCACGTCTATATTTCGAAATTTGAGTAGAACATTTAAAGCTACACTTTGAATCTCTGTAACTCTGAAGTACGGGCCTGCGGATGACGGTGTTGAGGGGGGGGGGGGGGTGTCTGGTGTAAGAGATATTATCTTGTGTGTTATTCAAAACTAATTTCAATTGAAAAAATATGGCATCATCAATAGATGGCACTATATTTGATATTTTGACTAAAAAGATGCTACTGAAATTACTGGCCATTAAAATGAGACAAACATCAGTCAAACAAATCAAATAATGTAATTAGTAACAGAAAAAAAATAAGAAAAAAACATAATTTTTTTATCTACGAGTATGTATACTCCTTCTAGAATTTCCTCAGAATGAAACATGATTATTTTTTCCTAGATCTTAAATCACAGATTCACGTTTCATCTGGTCGGAAGTAATTTTGAAGTCATGGTTCATAAAGCGTCTTGATTTGATGACGCTTTGTTTGAATTTTTAATCTTTTTTCTTAAGTTCATGAATCATCCAATCGTTACGATTTCAATTAAATATTTTTTATAGCGGTCATAATCGATTATGCTGGTCCCAATTTCATAAACGTAATACAAAAAGTCATTGATGCGATAATCATAATAGAGTTATTCTTTTCCAATGTAAAAACTCATGTGATGATTTTAAGTTGCGTACACTAGTTATTTTGTACATGTAATACAGATCTATTATATCTACTTTCTCTTACAAAAGTAATGCTCAATTATCTGTTATTTCATAGGATCAATTCACATAATCGTATGTCACACACTATCAATCAGATAAATCTGATTTCTTCTTCTCTCCAAAAACAGAGTTTTAAATTGACGCAAAAATTTTTCGGAAATGAAGAAAATTATTTGAATTGAAATTATTTGTTTAAATTCACAGCGTAATTCTGCTTGAGATCTAAATATAGATAATTAGACATGCGACTATTAACAAAAAAGGGGGACAAATTGTATTGCTTTCCATTGAACTTGATAATCAGGAAATCAAAAATCAATAGCTCACACAGGTAATTTAGGTATGAGTAAATTTTAAATAATTTGCTGAGATTTTTTTTTTTATATTTTTGATCTTAGTTATTCTGCAGAAAGTTTTGTAATTTTATAATTAATTACAATTATTATAAATTCGTTCTGAAACAGATGAATATTGGATGTATCTTTTCTATATTTTATGGTTGTGAACTTTGGATATTTTGAGAAAAAGTCGGGATAACTCCTCCCCGTGTGGTGAAGGAACTAGTTAAAACAGTTAAAAAACTGTTCTAATACTATTTCGGTTAGTTCACTGATCGTCGATAGGATTCAATAAGGATTCCGTGCTCCTCTTGTAAGATTCGATTCCGCACTCCGGACAGCTGTTTTCATTCATTCGATATTAAGGAATGCACCCATAGTGTACTCCTAGTTTTCGAGGGATTTCTTATGGTCTAGTATCGTAGTTTCAACCGGTTTACTCTTATTTTACTGTGATCTAGAAGAATCTAGAAGTGTCCTTTTCTTAAGCAGGTTGTCCATAGACGTCTGTATGAGGCTTTTACAAGTCGTCAGAAAAAATGACATAAGTCTAATAGGTCTGATGTATTGCCGTCCTTATTTTGCAGGCCATGACACAAAGCGATTTTGTTTTTTTTTTACTTTCAATAGTACGAAATCGTACTACTCTAATACACGGTGTTTTCCACTAGGAGATCAATAGAGCAGGAGGTGATAGTACTCACCTAGACGAACTGAAAATTGTATGGCAAGGGGGGGGGACCATATCAACCGTTTAGGAGTTACAGGGTCTTTAAGAAAAAAAGCTAGTTTTTCACAAAACACCCTGTATCTTAAAAACTAAAGGGCCCCATAGCTCTCTCCCATCAAGAATTATTGTTGTCATAACTAAACACTTTCGATTTTCTTACCTTTTTTTTTAATTTAACCTCTATTATTTTTGCAAAACAATCATTAACATAACTTATTTTTATAAAAACTGTAAACTGTAGACTTTCCTCTTTAAGTTGATCTAGATATTACACCCTATGTGTTAACCGTAGCCGTTAAACAGTTATTAGCTCTAAGCCTATTCTCAAACCTATTTTCAAACCTATTCTCAACGGTAATTTGTGCCCTTAGCACGTCATTTAAAGAAATATCGTCTAATTAACATCCTAGTGGGAAATACCCTGTATATTCAAACAATTTGACGGCCTGTAATGGACGGCAATGTCTGATGTCATTAGATATAATGTGTATTCTTCGGTTTGTCTTTTCAATGAAGATCACTTTGGTTTGTTTCCAATACCAGTAGACCACTCTGAGGCCTGGAATAGGAATTTTCTGTATCTTCTGGATACCAAGTGTTGCACCAGAATGGTCATAAAAGCTTGTTCAACCATCAGTAATCGATGGCTATCTACTGGGTGGTGCAAAAGTACTGGCACTTATACTACTTATATTTTTTTTATATGACATCTCCTATCATTCTGATATTGAAAATTGTGTAGTAAACAAATGTAAAATTACTAAAAATAAACATGGACCGTTATACTCCTCAAGATCGTGGAATAATCGTGTCAGTGTTTTTACGGAATAATTCATCAGTGATAAAAACATAACGTGAATTTCGTCGACGATTTCCCCGCTGTTCGGCATCGGTTTGTCGCACAATGCGACGCTTTACCACACGTCTCGAAGCAACTGATGCAACATTGGATAAATAATTCTGGCAGACCAAGAACAGGCTGTTCAGCCAAAAATATCGATGCTGTGTGCGAAGATGTGGAAGAGTGTCCAGAAACATCAACGAGGCGATGTGGCACGCAATTGGAAATTGGAATTGGCGGAATCTGCAGTGTATTTTAGTCAAAGACTTGAAGATCTTTCCGTATAAAGCTAAGATGACTCATCAGCTGCTGCCTACTGACCACCGCACTCGTCTAGAGTACAGCCAGCACGTCATAAACCTCAACCTTGAAGAGGATGATTTCTTTTCAAAATTTGTTATGAGTGACGAAGAGCATTTCCATCTCTCGGGGCATGTCAATAAGCAGAATACTCGCTTCTGGGGCACTGAAAATCCGCGCATTATTCAAGAAACACCTTTACACCCACTAAAAGTTATATTATGGTGTGGCGTCTGTGCTGAAAGACTGATCGGACAATACTTTTTCGAAGACGCTGCAGGCAATGCGATAACTGTCACTGGCGAGCGCTATAGAACCATGTTACGTGAGTTCTTGATACCCAGGTTGGATGAATTGGGGCTGGACCACAGCTGGTTTCAATAAGATGGCGCCACGGCACACACAGCCCGCGACACTATCGACTTAGTGAGGGACGCTTTTCCAGACCGTGTTATCTCTCGTTTTGGCGATTTGTCTTGGCGTGCAAGATCAACCGATCTGACCTGTCCAGACTTCTTTCATTGGGGTTATTTGAAATCACTAGTGTATGTGAACAAGCTACAGACTCTCGCAGTCCTAAAAGAAAACATTCATCAAGAAATAAGGAACATATCGCAGGAAGTGTTACGGCAACCTATGGAAAATGTCATAAATAGGACTGAAATGTGCATCAACTTTGGAGGTCACCATTTAAGAGACATCATCTTCAAATCCCAATACGACAAAATTTCATGGCACAAGTATACATATATAAAAAAGTAATTCTAGTTTTCTTATTTAGAAAAGAAGTTGTAGCTGAACCATGTCTTCAAGTTTGACAGTAAATAGTGCTTTCACTCCTGTCCTCAATAGGCGCGTAAACTAATTGATCTTAACAGACAATCGTTCAGGCTGTTTTTTTAATGAAGTCAGTGGAGATGTTCATTTCTGTTATTTATCGCGCCGAATAAAGTTTGCAAGCTAAGCCCCCAAGGCAGTAATCGAGCTCGTAAAAAAGATAGATTTAGCCTAACCACTTTACAGAAGGACACAATAGTTTAACTCTGGTCGCGGTATCTGCAGCATCCTACTGGCTTAATCGCCCCTGATGTTAACGTTAACCTCGGTATTGATGTTGTTCAGCTAATAGATATTTGCCGCTGAATATTTCGGTAGCATTTCCAGTTTCCCACTTTTTATCATCCATTTGCACATTGAGAGAAGTGTTATACTCTTTAAAATGAGTTTCCTGCATTCAGTTCAAACGAGTTGAGGAAATCAACAGTCATCCATGGCAGAGATTTGTATGACACGGAAAGGGAAATAAATTAAAAACTGAGGTCGCCTGGTATCCGGAGCGACCAACGCCCTTCGTCATGTAGTCTCGGTGTATGCTATTGCACCTTGGCTTGGGTGTCTGGCTCGGGGGTTCTGTTATAGAGATGATTGTACAGGGAATTCATACTACTATCCACCACCTGTGGAGATCCGGTAGTTGACATCCTATCCGTAGCTTAGATGAATAGAGGATGTACCTGATTTCAAATTCAAACTTTATGGCTTGGAGCGTGAAACTTGAATTGCCGAATTTAATGTGGGCTGTCGCGACAAGAGGCGACTGTTTGCCTGCACGATTCAATATTTAATAATAATGAATCATACTTAATAATTTAAGGAAAACATTCTTTCAAGGTTATTAGTAAATAAACAAAGAATCTTCCTCCACTTTTAAGTAAACAGAGCTCCTGAACGTGATTAAGAGCTGATTTGCTGTTAGAGATTGATTCTTAGAGGGTTCCATGATTATAAGGACTGTGGTGGCTTTTTAAAATAAAATCGAATAGGGAAAACCGGCGTATTATTGCTTTGCCTTTTGCGCAGATCTCATTCCCATTTAATCACTTCAAACAATGAAACCACCCTTCGGAAAGCACTGCTCACAGCTATATTTTGTTTTTTTTTTAATTTCCTTTGAGTTAAGGAAGCTCTACCTCTTTGCAAGTGCATTGCAGTCGTCTTTCTTGATTGAGTCATTCTCAAATTTCACTATCATGGGCTTATGAATTCGCTAGAGCCAAAGGGCTGATAAACCAGCCAGACATGGATTAAAATCAAACTTGCATGAACCCTTTATAATACATATTGTCATACTGGCACAGGGTGGGTATACATATGCATTTACACTGCGCACTTTTAAAAGAACCATCATACATAGTGTGTTCTGCACCTACAATCTAAGTACATACACTCACATATGTATGCATACCTATTTCGTACGATGTCTTATTGACTCTATTCATGCAATTTGATATGTTGCCAAAAAGCTCGAGGCTATACAGACGTTTTCGACATTAAATTAAAATCAATCAGTTTGGAAAGAAGTTTCATAAAATTTAATTGGATAGTTCCTTGTCCATTTAAGGAGCTCATAGACACGATAGCGAGTCAGAATTGAACGAATGATCAGAAACCAGCATGCAGTAAACAAAAGATTTAATTGACCGTGGAGAAATGAATTTATTGTAGAGATGCCTAAATCTGTGTAGATCTCTTGCAGAAAATTCTTGGTGATGCACATTGTTCTTGGAATGATTTTTCTTCAAATGTACTGCGGTTAAATAATTGTTAATTGGTTTCGGTAAGAAAAGAAAAACAGATGAAGGCGCACGAAATGATGGAATAAAAAAAATCTTGGTCAGTGGTTGTCGGTAATTCTTTTGTAAAGTAGCAAAGCGTAGTTTTTTGTTTGTTTTTATTTCGGAGGCTATGCTCTGAAAATATTAGTTTTTTTTAAAGAGCTTTATGCGATCTTAATTATATTCTTTTTCGCGAACTTTATTTTACATTAAGATATTGCCCTGTACCCTGATATGTATTGCGCAGTTAACATTAATTCTAGTGTCTCAATCCTTTTGCGCAGCCATTGATCTCTGAATCTTTTCGGTTTAGTTTTTTTGTTTTTTAAATTGTGATTCATTTAAAAAGCTTTAAATTTTTTACATATTATATGGACAAAAACACATTTAAGTCTCGAGGCTTTGCCGAGGAGTTCTCGATATATTTGGTACCTATATGTTATTAAATGTGTTAAAATCAAACCAAGCCCCTTGAAACCCGCTATGCTCAATATTGTGAATTTGTCGCTCTGAAGATGATTTTTAGCAACGGGAGAAATTTAATAGTAACAAAAATACATAAATAAAAATAAATAAATAGGAGGCTTTAATTTGTAAAGCGATCTTCAAGGTAGCAAAAAAATAACAATAATAATAATTTCTAATTGGAAATTTCTTTGCTTTCTCATCTCATTCACCTTTCGCAAAGTGACTTACATTAAAGTTTTTATTTATTTTTAATCTGGTGTTGTTTTTGTAACTTAACACTGCAAAATTTATAAAATCTTTCAGTCAATATACAACACAAAAAACTCAATAAAATTAGCTTGTAATAAGATTTCGACAAGTCTTTGATATTTTTGGGTAGTCCATACCAGGTAGATGATATAACACTTGGTATACGAAGTATTATGTTATCGATGGCCATATCTTGTTAATCTTTGTACCATGGGTCGCATGGCCTATATGATCTTCGGCTTAGACTTGTTCGTATCCTCGTGGGAAGATCAAAGTGAATGCAACACAACAATATTCTTCTATATATTACAAATATAAACAGCAATGTAATGGACTATAGCAGTGTGTTGGCATGATTTGCTTTGAGTGCATTATGCAAGTAAGTGGGGAGTAACCCCCTCAAACCATTAAGAAAATGGTGGTTCCATGGTGGCTGTAATTTTGTCATATTATATTTCCTCCAAACATAAAATGTTTCTAGAAATAATTTAGAAAACCATGGTCAGCCGACCGTCAATCTCCCACCTGACTGTCCGATACAAATATTCTACAAGTTGAACTAGCTTCTCTGGGAAAACTAGAATATTCACCCACCTATCCTATCGCCAGTACGTGAAAAACGGAGAACTAGTACGTGAAGAACGGAGGCCACTAGTCAGTACTTTAAATATTTTACACTTATATTAGGGACGTAAGCAGTAAAGCAAAAAGTGAAACTGAAACCAGCTGTTGTCATTTTTGTTGCCCTTACTCCACTGAAGCTACCCAGAGTCAAATTTTGACGTTTTGCTACCGATGAAACTATTGACATCCGAACAAACCTACGAGCACATACAAGAAATATTTCTTGTCTGTGCTACGAGTAAGAAACTAAAGGAGAGGCTATTGCGTGTGTACAGAGTGTGATTCCTCTCGTCCATAAAAGTAAAATATTGTATGGCAGGAGGGTGGGGAAGGGGGAAAATGTCACCCTACTGAGGTACAGGGTGATTAGTAAAATATGCTCTTTTTTTCAGTAAGCGCGATATATCTTGAAAACCTTAAGGTCTTTCCTATGAATGTTAAACTACCTCCGTAGCCCTCCCAGGTTCAGAGTTATAACACATTAAATTCAAAATTTCAGTTTTTAATTTTTGTTTTATATTTTTATTTTTCCGTTATTTTTTTAAAACTATCCCCACTAACATACATTTTTGTTACAAAATTTCGAAAGCCCAGAGTCTCCTCTTTAATTTAACCTATTGCACTTATGTTCTATCAGTGACGGTTAATCAAAATTATATTTTATGGTTATAGGATATTATGTATTACACTGTAGTAAAATTAATCATAAAATATTGTAGCTATGTGCACGTTTTTAATACAGAAATATTCTTGGTTGCTAGAACTATGTCTAATAATCATTAAAAACATATTTTTTCTCTGAGTGTAGAACATTTGTTTAATCGGGTTATATATAATCCCGGAGGATATTAGAAAGACATCAGCGAATGAAGTATACCCATACAACTACAAAGCAAGGCGGTCTGGTGATTATTTAAAACACTCAAAACACTTTGGATGCTTCAAGTTTTGATAAAATCCTCCTTCCTCAGCTAAAAAGAAAAAAGGAACTCGTATACATTAAACCACTATTGCATCCGTCTGTCTGTCTGTTACAGATGTTTTTCTCGAAAACGACGTAATGTAGGAACTACCAAAGCTACTATATTATTGTATTCATTTCAAATTCTTATTGAATAGTTAGTTCTAATCCGAACTACTGTATGAATATACTGTGCTCAGGCTATGTTTAAGGATAAGGTTAAGGTTAAAAGTTGGGGCGACTAGGCCGCTAGGATAATCTATTGTGTCCTTCTGTAGAGTGATTAGGCTAAATCTAGCCTCTTTAAGAGTGCGATTTTTGCCTTGGGTGTTTAGTTTGAAAACCTTATTTTGAGAGATAAATGCATCTCCAGTTATTTGCAACCTTAAAGCTGCAAGTGCTTGACGCTCACATATGATATGCTTCTTTTCGCACAGTTAATATAGTTTGCTGTTGGTTAACATATAGCCTGAGCAATTGTTTGCTTAGACCAATTAGTTTGCGCATCTGGAGAAAAGAGAGGGTGAAGGATTTCTTCGTTTGCCTCATAGTGGACACGCTACGGCTACGCCAGAGGACATCCATTTGTCTTCCATTTTTGTAGTTCCCGCAAGCCAGATGTTGTGTAGGGACCAGTATACGCACAATCGGCTCTAGTTTTAGCAAGATCGTCTACCTTTTCATTTGCGTTCACTCCTCCGTATCCAGGGCTACTTTGTTATGTTAATATGCTTAATCAATCTGCGTTTTTAATACTTCTTAGTATTGGACTTATTCTATTAAACAAATTTTACTAGATTTCGACATTTCTACCATCAGAACTTGGTGGTAGATCTCGAAATTAGTTTTACGTTATAATTGGTCAAAGAATTGTGGTGTTTTGTGGGCTGTTACACCCCGAAATGTTTTCGAGACTGCAAGTGTTATATCTAGGTACATATCTTGTCGAGCTGAATAGTTTCATAACTCAGTGTAGCCGTACAGATATGGATGAGTGTACTGGGAAAGGCAAAGATGACTATATCATTACATGGATAAGATCAACTATTATGCCCATATTTTTTTTATTCCGGTTTTCTTAATTATAGCTAAGACGTGGCAAAATTTAGTTAATCTCTTTTCTTCTAACCTTATTGCAGAATAATGTGCAGCAACGTACCGCACAAATATAATAAACTGCTAAACCCCAGAATGTAATACATATATGTAATAAATAAAAAATATATATGTGTATATATATTCATACCGGTGAATTAAATATATTGCAAAATAAAAAGAAATCGTGCGTTGATAATTGAAACCGAAAGTATTAAAAACAAAACTTACTTAAGTGTTTACTGTTCGCGTAAGGCAAAACACCATGAATAAAGACATAAATACTAAAAATATTTTAAGCTGCGATTATATTTATTGTATTCATACTTAACAAAGCGTTCATAGCAATTTCTTAAATCCAATAATACTTTTGTTGGCAATATTGCACCATTCCGATAACGTGCATCACACTGCATTTCAAGCAGGAAAGTAGTTGACATAAAAAATTAAATTGGATTTGTTAGAGCTTTCTAAGAGAATTTAGTTGAAAATACGCGTAAGTGTTGTATACGTTAAGCCACTTTTTAAATGTATTGTATTTCTGCGTGATAGATATTAATTGTATTTTGTTCTTTTATACATATATAAGTTACAAATTCATAATTTTAGGATCTAAAGTCTCGCCCAGTATATACTGTTGTTCATACTGATTGAGTCAATCGTCCAACCTCTCATATTCACTAATATATACAAACATATGTACATATGATATCTATACAATGATACAATTAATTTTTATCCTTTCCTTAAACGACCCTATGGATTTACGTAATTTTTTTTTTGTTATCATTTAGTTCAATTGTAGTTGTTGGGATCTTGCGGTGTTAACTAATTAAATGCCAATATTAATTTAATACTATTTTTACGATATTTCGAGCTAGGGTATGGCTCATCTTTCGATCCTAAATAGGTATGGGAAGTATTGGATTTTTAATTTTTATATTTGAGCCATTCTAGCTAAACTTGTTACTAAGGTTAACCTTTTTACATTAATATGAAAATAAATTTAAAAATAGGAAATTTTGGATGCATACCGGTCATTTTTCATATTTTTTTTTAAACAACTATTTAAAAATCGGTCATAACTCAATAATAATTATCGATATACATACAGATAACAAAATAAATAAGTAAATAGTGAACGACTAAATTAATTCCTGTGTTTGTTGAATTAAATGATGGTTAAAATTTCAGACAGCCTGTTGTAATAAGTTTTGGATTTTTAAAATTTACATAATTTATATTATATTTTTCGTACTTACATGTTTAGGCTTGAAATATCGTCCAACGGCAATAAATGACATTAAATCATTAAATTAATTAACATTGGAGAGTTCTAATAAGGACACTTGAACCAAATATTCTTGCACCCTGGGATGTATTCAATATTTCAGATATATGTACACAGCTACTTTTAGTTTCTTTCGTATACTTATGCGGGTCCAAAGTAATGCCCTAGACACACAGCACTCTTAATGAAGAAATAACTAACGACTCATTAGTCTATAATGATTCATTATAAACTGCGGACACACAGCCATTTCTTTAATTAAGTTGTGCTGTCAAACTGGTTTTGATGAACTTATCACATTAAAGAAGCAATATGGATCGAATTAACGTGATAAACTTTGTTTTCATTTATTTTATTTTCAATTTAACAATTTCCAAAGGAGAAACACATTTTATTTAAAAAAATATTAATAATATAAATTGTGATTTGCATTTCTTTGCATTTCTTCTTCTTATTTTTCAAATCGGCAGATGCACAGCAGAGCTCCAGATTTACATTATATGCCAAATCTAGCACATTTTTCCTCATTATAGCTATAATGAAGGAGGAAAACACTTCATTAGTGTACTTCATTATCATCTGATTTTCGAGCTATAATGACGTATACTATTTGACACACGGCATTTTAATGAATAGTTAGTACAAATGATTCATTGCTGTGTGTCTAGGGTATAACTCGGAAGCTGCTTTTTTCTATTTGATTTTTGACATTTGTTCTGTCCAAGATATTAACATAGCCGCTATCATTGCAGCTTTTTGCTGCTTATACTCCTGATTCTAAGCAATAAAGCAGATATATTAGAAATATTCATGTATGTGTGACTATCATTTTCTGTTGCTATTTTGTTGGCATTGGAAAATAATAATAAATGTAAAACGTATCGCATTTGCGATAGAGATAAAATATTTCTGCTCCCTCATTATAATTTAATTAACTCAATATTAAAATTCGCAATTGAATACAAGAAAAGCTTTTGAGTTTTGACATATACGGTTATTGAAAAGCATAAAAGCAGCTCTTGGATGCCCAAAGTCGAGTAGCCCTTTTTCTTCCTATAGCTAAATTTGACAATTCTCAATGTGTTGCTTTGCTATGCTATCGAAGTAGCTTTATTTGAAATATTGAACACATCCCTGGTAATTATTGCCTTAGAAACGCATTTTTGGTATATTTATATTACTCTGTTGCAAAACTTAGACTTTGTGTTAATTAGTTTTGTTGCTTCACTTGATTCTCATTTTCGAAAAGGTTGAGTCTGTCCGAGCATACATTTCATTGACTTTAGAGCTGCTTTTCATCTTAATAACTTTGATTATTTTCCATTATATAAATTTAATATAACTAAATTTATTTGTTTTTTTTTCTAAATAGTAGCAATGCATAGATGCAATAAATCGGAATCCCAATTCATATTTTTATTTCAAAAAGACTAAAGAATAATCAAACTTTTCAAATGTCAATTAGCAAATTTTGGAAAGTCTTTAGTAGCCTAGTAGAGAATCAGACATCTGAACTATTTAATTTTTAGTTAGAGTTAAATTACAATTCGTTCGTTACCCGGAAAAATGGAAAATCTCACGATTTTTCCCCATCCCGAAAAAATCTTCGTCTAAAGATATCAAGGAATTTAGACAAATCTCCCTCATCTAAAATTTGGGAAAGCTTTTTGGAAAAGTTATTCAGCAACAAATAACAATTACCTGTAAAGAAATGAACATCCACGAAGATGCTCAATTCGGATTCAAGCCTAAACATTCTACATTCCACCCTTTACTAATATTCTATACGGATGCTACAAGAGCTCTAAACAGAAACGAATGCACGGTCGGGTTCTTTCTTGACGTTGAAAAAGCTTTCGATTCAGTTTGGACGGCAGGACTAATATTCAAATTAAACCAATTCGGTTTTCCTCCGCACCTAAACATAAACAGACTTATCCACAGTTTCCTAACTCCTAGGAAATTCTACGTGAAACTCGATGGCCACAAATCTCCGCTCAAAACAATTGCAGCAGGAGTCTCCCAGGGCTCCATTTTGGGCCCAATACTCTTCAATCTCTAACCTCACACCAACCTCAAAATGAAAGCGGCACAACGCTCCTATTCGCCGATGACCCCCTTACATACGCCCAATTTCGTTGCCCGCCCTTGACGGTCAATAAAGTCAACCTACAACTCAGCAAGCTCGACTCTTATCATAAAAAATGGGGGATCAAAATTAACGTCCAAAAGTCCGAACTTATCTGTATTCGGAAACCTAGCACCGGGCGAAACCGCCAAGTCGCTAAATCCAAAAGAATTTCGGCCGTCTACAATAGGGGAATAATAAAGCCCACACAAACAGCGAAATATCTAGGCGCAATTTTCCATGAACTCCTACGATTCAATAACCATGCTATAGCAACCATTAGCAAAGCCAATTTTGCGTACAGCATTATAAGCCCTATTATCAATGTCTGGGACGGACTCACAATCCAGACAAAGCTACTCATGTACAAGCAACTAATAAGGCCTGTCATCACTTATTGCTTTCCCATATGGCACACAATTTCCCCCACTTATATGGAACGCCTTAGCAAGCTTGAAAGAAAGATCTTTAGAGCTTGCACAGGACTCCATAGAAGAGCCAACGGAAAATACTATCGCAACGAGGTATTGTACGAGGCAGCCAATATAACTCCTATCAAAGAGTATCTGATCGGTTAAACCGAAAACCAAGTCGAGAAAATCCCTATCCATTCAAACCCACTCATAACAACTTGCCGGATCTTCTAATACCAGCAAACTTCAAGGAGGGGGACGAATTACGTTAAGTTTGGCTAAAAGGGTATGATGCCAGACTCTATCAAAGTTTTTTTAATTTGAAATATCTGGTACAACGATTTTGCATTCATTCACCAAAATTGTGAAGACTACAGTTCCAACGTTAAGTAAGAAAAGTCAATAAGTCACAAGAGTTTATTGGTTTCTAAATACTTCAATAATTTGGAGTTGATGATAGTTTCAAAAAGCTCCAAATGAATCGAAGAGATTATCATTGTGATTATTAATAAGTGATACCATGGAATAGTTCCCGTTATATTACCTTAAATCTTATAATAGATCCAATTTCAAAGTGAAGTAAAATTATTTCAAAATTGGTTTCTTCATCTTAAGAAGTAACAATAACGTTACATTTCCATAGTAGTTATTATATTGTCATTATAGTAATATTAATTTTTAAATTGGATCTAAGAAGCTCAAAGCTTTTGCTTCGAAATTACTTATCTGTATACAAAATGCATTCCGCTTAGCATTTATCGCATTTTAGTTTCTTCTGTGAATGAACTTTTTAAGCGATTTCTGACTACGCATGGTTACGAAATAGTACAAAAAACTCAGGGCAGAGAATTAGTCATTTATAAGTAAAGGCAGGAAGTTACAGGATGCTTCATAATCTATGAAGAAAAAATCTTTAAAATTGACAATTACCGAGTAATGAGCACTAATTTGAAAAACGTCTCTTCTGTGTTGACCCGTAAGCATAAAATATGCGATAAAAAATTCATTGGAAATATGTTAGCAGAACGTACTCGTGCAAAAGAGTGTTGGTCCCATTTCTTTTGTTCTTTATTAAAAGGTTGCATTAAATAATTTCAAATAATTTTCGCAGTTGGAACTGCGAGTAACAGCAAAAACGTTTCAATCTTAAACTTTTGAACATCATTTTTATTTGATATTATGTAATTATAGAGAATTGTTCCTACAACTGGGTATTGTATACAAGGATGGGAAATTATTCAATTATGCCATAATAACTTATCTACTCTGCGCATTCTCCCATTTAAATAACAACCGTTGACGCTATAACACTGATTAGTTACAGAACATAAAAACACCTAGAGCCTAAATTTAAGAGTAAGTATCTGAAAAAAAAATATATATATGTTCAACATTTACAAGGCTCACCTCTCCGTTTGCATAATTGAGATCCAATTTATTTTTAACGACACTTTCTAAATGCAAAAATCCGTGTGCTCTGTAGCTCTTGAAAAGCTCAGGTGTGTGCAAACCTATTGAGACAAGTTTGTTTCTTTTCCTACTTCTACATCGGTGGATTAAAAAAATTTTTTTTTAAGGGGAACAGGAGATGCTCTTATCAAAAGAGTGCAAAGCGCCAACTTTTTTCAAAAGCTACAATAACTTCCTCTCCTTCCCATATATGTGCGTGTAATTTTTTAAAGAGACACATTGACAACTACTTACTAGAACACGTTATGAAATTAATTATATAAGTATTTGTCCGTAATTAATTCGATTATAAGTTTCCATTATTTATGTTTCAAGTGTAATACATTTTGTTATTGTT
Source organism: Dioctria linearis (assembly GCA_963930735.1). NCBI lineage: Eukaryota > Metazoa > Arthropoda > Insecta > Diptera > Asilidae > Dioctria > Dioctria linearis. The sequence goes on from OZ005741.1 coordinate 315,159,015, forward strand.
AAACTCATTAAAAAGGCTACTAAAATGTATTCAAGCCAAAACGGATTTCCTTTTTTTCTGTAAAACCTTACCTCTTCGCCCGTTTTAGGCACGATACAGTTTCTTAAAGGGGTTTTTGTATATGTAATTTGCATAAAGATTAACTCTTGACATAGAACGTAACTTCCTACTCCTACATGCTACCGGCAGACAATAATCGAAGTTGCAACCCACTTGCATTTATTGTCTTAACCATTGGTCATTAATGAATTTCAAATAGTTTTTGATATAAAGAGTTCTGAAGTTTATAAGACGAGCTTATTACTCTATCACTCGGCCATGTATTCAGTGTTGTGAAATTATTTTGCTTAAAGTTTGTGTTATTTTGTTTCTGTCGATTTCTATTTAGTGAAAATGGGAGAGTCATATGCAAATTTTAAACGAGTTGTAAGTAATATCTTAAGACGAAATCAATAAGTAAATAAATGTACAACAGTTACCCGTTCACTGTTAAGAAATAAAATTGCGTGTTATACGAGAATAATTTGTTCTGAATCCGTAACTGTTCAGTATGTGAAGTATCCATGACACTTAAGGGAAGAACACCCCATAATTTTTACTTATCTACAGTTTTGTGTGCTGAATGTGTTATTTGTGTGTATTTATACTGTAATCAATATAATTAGTTCCATTTGAAAAAATACATTTGTTGGGTGAAAGCAATGAACTTTATACTTGGTTTGTTAAATAAAAGTACTTGGATTAGGTGGGTGTCCTTTAAAGGAGCTTATGACCTCGTCCAATAATTTGATCTAGGAGTGCTTTATCAGTTTAATGTATATAATTTGTCTACAAATGTACATTTATATAAAAATGTGTGCCTCTGAGTTATAGAAATATGATCACTTTCACTAATACATAATAATAGATTATGTACCTCATATAACTGTTAATTATGTGGTGAATAATAGAAAGCTGTTAGAGTTTTCTGATAATGATATTCATAGGTCAAAACTACAGTGTGCAGTGAGTAGGATTTCCAATATGGTTTGAACCAATTACAAATTTAATACTGAAACAAAAAAAAAATCCACCCATTACGAAATACAATAATATAAATTTTAAGTATATTTTTTTACGTATCACTAAGGGTGCTTGTTACCTTTACATCAGACTGATAAATTTTCGAAATTTTAATAACATTTTTTGAAATAGATGACTCTTGCAGCAAACATATGAAATAGGCAAGTTTTGATATTCGCTGTCCTTATATTAGTGCTTCCAAGCAAAAAAAAGGTATCAAATAAAAATATTTTTTTTACAAGAAAACAAAAATAATATAAAAAATATAAAAAATACTAAAGTAACACAGATAGGTTTTTCAAAAAAAAAAAAACGAACGTTAACTTTAAATTCCTTTATATTTTTCAGGTTCTTGCATCTCGTAATAACTAAAATTTTCTTGATAATTGCTAATCTCTATCGCTTGTGCAATAGGTTTTATTTTTTTTTACTTCATTCAGTTATTTTTGTTTAACTCTTACATCCGCTAGAAGCGGACTTGGATTCATATCAGTTATTAGTTTTCTGTTTTTGATTGTTGAATGGGTTTTATCTATATCGCTTCTGTAAAATTGTTCCTTACCTTACCTATTTAATTTTTTGAAAAAATAAACTGCTTCATTTTATTATACTGGAAATTAAAATTTTCCTACTTCTTTAATGTATATTGCTAATTTATCTTTTGCAGGTCTGTAGTTAAATTATCTCATTTAGTTGATATACGCCTGATCTCATTCTTACTATCGTCGGTTTTCTTTTCATCTCTCTTTCAATTAGCGCGAAAACACGGGCGGCATAAAAGAGTGTTTTAAGATTTTAAGAATCTTTGAAAATTATTCAAAACATAATGAAGCAAGCATTGTTGAATTCCTGTTTTGTCCTCCTCATCTATTCTATGGGCCATGATCTGACAGTTTCAATTCCCGTCAAGTTCAAATTATTGACTTTGATGATATACAGATGAAATTTTCAATGATCATTTTGGTCTTTCGTTTTCTGTCCCAATTTATAAATTCAACTGATTCTTCAGTGAACGCACTTTTGTAAGATCCAACAATAATAATTGATTTATGTAAGTATTGTAAGTATAGCTTCCTACTTTAGTAAGGTATCTGATCTGGAACTTTCGGCAATAGAATGTTTTTTGGAAGTCATACAATACAGTGGATTAAAAGTAGTCGCCATACGGCACTTGGATAAACCAAGAAAAACTTATAGGTGGATTATTTCTCGTCTTCAGCAGACTGAAATTCATTGAAAATAATTTCAATCAATTTCTAAAATGCATTAAAAATACAGAAAAATCGAACTTTTCGACCCAGCAGCGATTATGGGGACAAAAAGTATTTATATGGGCAATTGGGTGACCCTATCATCGAACTTCTATGGTAGGCGATCAGTGATGACCATACTGATGAGACCATTCTGATCGCTGGGTCGAAAAGTCCGTTTTTTCTGCATTCTCAATGTATTTTAGAAATTCATTGAAATAATTTTCAATGATTTTCAGTCTGCTGTAGACGAGAAATAATCCACCAATTGTAATTTATGTTTGCATGCGCATTACTAGTTGACTTGTTCTGGATTTCTTTAAAATTATGAATCCATATTTTCTTATGGTGCACTTGGATACTTACGGAAAATTTCCATGTTATTCTATTAAATTATTTTGCTATATCGATTAAAGTTTGTACACTAACTACTATTACCTCACGTAAGATCCAACATTTTCCAAAAATCGTTCTATACATCTCTAATAAGCACAAAACGAAAATAAAATCAAAGCGAAAATGAAATCTGTCGAGCAGAACATAGTCGGCTGGAGAGCAACCATTTTTTCTGCTTATTATGTCTCTCAGATGGTGACAAATATTAATAATTGTATAGTAGAATTCAGTTTATAATATCTTATTGTTTCATTGAATTTCTTTTTAAGGAGCGAAACCATAAAAGAGAATCCGTTTTTATTTACCTTTGTAGTAAAATTTACATATTTTTTTTGATTATCTAATAAACAAAATTTTTCGCAAGCAATATAACGATTTCCATGAAATTAATATTTTTGCTTCAATATACATACATACATATAATGTATATGCCCTCGTTTTCTAAAAATACGCGTAGATCCTATTAGAAGCGCTCCCAGCAAAAATATCTGCATGCAATAAAAGTAACAATTGACAGAAAATCTATTTTAGTTTCTTCAATTTACGATTATTTCCTTCTAGTGTACCCATAAACAATAAGGAAATCCTATAAACAATAATAAATAATAATAAACAAGGTTGTACGGATTGATGGCATTATAGTTTTGTTAATAATTATGTGCCTACATGAACATATGTATACAGGGTGCTCCATTCGTGCAGGATTAAACTTCAAGGTTAGAAACTAGAACAAATTTTATCGAAAAAAAAAACTGAAAGCTTGGTGTGTACCTTTCTTCGTTTGTGACTTACAGCCTTGAAAATTATTGAATGACTGATTTGTACCTGCACACATCAGATGTGTAATAATTTTATAAAATGTTGTCCATGTGGCTTCCAAAAAAATACCGCTATAAAGCTAAAGTTATTGGCCTTCTACTAATAGTAACAGAAAACCCTAAAAAAATGGCCAAATGAAATCTTATAAAAAGTTTTCGGTACAGTTCTCGGAAAGTAGGTCATTACGGTGGTATTTTCTTTTAATTTTCTGGAACTTGATTATTATTCCTATAAATAATTGCATCATTGTAAGCCCCTATTTCGTTATTTTGAAGTAGTCAAAATATCCCAAAAATAGGTAGGTAAAAAGACATTTGAGTTGAATTATCGATTTTTATTTTACAAAATCTTTACAAAGATGTGAATTTAACGCTTCAGGCTTATGATTACTTATTTTATTAGAAGTGAGACGTAGTCTTACTAATTGGACAGTACGTGACAATCTCGAAGTGGCCCGAATTTTATTAGTAATGTTGTGGATTCGTTCCAAGAGTTGACCCCTGTCGCATACACCGTTATTTTCATTGTACCCGATAAAAAAAAATCGAGCTGGGCGAGGTCGGAAGATCTGGGTGGCCATTTTTCTGGGCTACCTCGGTCCATCCATTGCTGGAAGTTGTTATCCAAATGCTCCAGCAAGAACAGCAAAGTGTGCTGGACCACCATTAGTTGTAAGTAACCAAATGCTTCGTCTCTTTAGTTGGGTTCAAAGTGTATCGTATGCTTGATTACAGCCACCAATATACAAATCCCCCTCCTCTACTTACCTTGAAAGGTTATATTAAATAGAATTCATTCAAGTATCAACAAAATGATATTACTATAGTACCAAGTAGAATTGAAGTGTTGTTAATAATAGTACTTTTTGAAATTTATCGACTTTTGGACCAGTAGAGACCTCTAGCGAATTTTTCTTTTCAATTTTATTTTGAAACGCTAGACCTATGTATCGCATTGAAAAAAAATTGAGGATGTATTCGGCTTAGATTTTGAGTTATCTAATTGGAGAATTCACACGTTCCCGTAAAATTATTTGTTTACTGGTAATCTTAGTATTAAAAGTGCTACAAGAACCGATCACTTTCATTTGAAATTTTTTTCGAATAGTTGAAACATTCGTATAGGCCGACTAAACGAAAATTCTACTTTGGGGTATCTGAAAGCATGAATGTATATTTCTTAAATTCATACATAGAACACAGTAATTGCAGTGATTGCATCCGAGAGTATAATCATTTCAGACCCTTTGGGTCTAAAACTGATTTGTGTTAATTTGTTCATGCTGTTGCAGAAAACTCAATACCTGCACCCATTATACTTTCAGTTTATATATTAGTAAATTTATTTCCAACATTTAACGAGATTTAAAAGAATTCAGTATAATTTTAAATCCTTTACATATAAGACCATTCTGTGTACTAGAATCTAGAACTGCCAATTCGAAATATAAAGAGTAATATTGATGCCGACATTAGGTTTGATGCTCAGGTCGAATTCAAATTAAATTTGAATTTTGTTGTCGGCTGCTGTGATTTGGACATTTGAATAATTAAAAAGCAGACTGAAAGAAATAAAATAATTTAAAATTAGAATCAATTTCCGTAAGACTGTTTTTCTCCGCATGTTTTCTATAAACTCTCTATTTGTTTTTCTATAAAATAAATTCACCAAGTTTGCTGCTAAGTCAACAGCTCGAGAATTGAGTGAAAAAACTCTTTTTACATCGAAAAATATTTGAAAAAGATATTTCTTTGCAAAAGAGGGCGTTTCGTATCGGCAGGATCAGTTTGGTTCCTGCCTGCCGTATACGCCAAAGTGAACAGTATCAAAAAGATTTTTCGATGTAAAACGAGTTTTTTTCACGTTGCTCTGCAAATGCCTATTGCCAACATTTGAGTTCTTATAGTAAATATCTCTTGTCAGCATTTTGACAGAAAGTAGCACCTGGTGTTGTCTATCTCACGATCCTGAATTGTGTTAAAGCCTTCATGAATTATTTCTCTGATTCCATTTCCATTTTTGTGTTCCACTCTATTATAATAATTTACTTTAATATTCCTGAATAAATAACACAATTTTTATTTGCTAGAGGTTTCAAAAGAATTACCTACATGTAACACGGAGAACTCTGACAATAAAATATGTATATCTAGCAAAAGTTGAAATACATTTGGTTTTTATAAAATAGTTTCGAGCACGGAAATTATGAAAAATCATTTTAACAAAAACAAAATTCCTCTATTAATCACTTGAAAAGAAAAATTAAATTTAATTAGACCGGAAAGGCAATTAAATCCACAATGCACACCCACCAAATCATAATCGTGACAATGAGTCTAGCTAAATTCTCATCAAGAGTCAATAGCAGCACTTGAAAATTGAAGTCTTCAGTTCCAGTGGTTGACTTTTCTATGAGCTCTATTTAAGTACAGCAATATCTAAAGTGAATCGTTATAAACCTTTTTAACAACTATCTTTCACTCGATCGCTGAATGTAATTGCATTCCTCTGCTTCAGCTATGAACTAAATAAATCTCTTAGAGATATGTTTCAAATTTAATGGGGTTAAGAACTATTTTCTATTATAATAGCTCAGCTGATCATTACGGATAGGCGAGCATTACAATGTAATCAAAATTATAATAATCTCTGTAGATCAAGCTTGTGTAGTTTAGAAGTTTGTAGGCGGTGTGTACCAGAATATAGAGAATTTGGACATGCATTTTGTGTACAGTACATATGTACATTCATCTAATACAGTATTAACGTCACTTTCTTTTCCTCTGAATACCTTTCAGTTAAAGTAAGAGATCAATGTAGCTTAACTTTATAATGCTTAGTTCAGTTAATATTTAAATTAAACATCACTCACTAAGTTATTCAGCCATTTCCTCATATACGAATAAAATTAAAGGGATCAAGGTTTTTTTTTTTAATCAACACAATCAGCATTGGTGGAATGTAATAGAATAATTAATGGATTATATTGAATAGTTGTTGATTAGCAATAGAGAGGTTTTTAGTTATTAAACTTAAGGTCCATATTCACTAAGACATTTAATTGTGGGACCACAAGTCTATAATTAAATAGTTTTTGGTTGGTTTATTTTAGTTGGACACTTAAAGAAAAATTAAAATATTTGTTTTTATGTTAACACATATGAGGCAAATATATATCTAATTTCATTATGTACTTTAATCCTCTGTTTCAAGAGCATCAAAATACAAATTAAATTAAATTTGCATTTTTTTTTTTTGTGAATATTGCCCTAAAAGTTGCATTATACTATTTTTATTTAGTTTTTAATGCATATAGAAATAATAATCATCCAAGCTCTGTTAATCAAAAGCATATCAAGATAGGCTGACTATATTAACTCGAAATTTGGAAGATCACTCACTGAGAAAGTGAAGAAAATTCAGCACTTAATTTGGATGCATTCTGTGACGAGGCACATATTTTCTTTAAACGTTCCTGGCCTAGTGCTCCTATTCTTCAGTATCCCGATTTAAAAAAGACGTGGTTTTTAGCATGTGATGCCAGAAATGTCGTTATGGGAAGTATTCTTTCCCAAACGGGTGCATGATACAGACAATCGAGTTGATATTACAAATCAAGTGCAAAATCGTGCTGATATATATTTACATACAAATAGACCTTATTTGTAGGGCAGAAACTATCATTTTCACCAATCTTAAACCTGCACCTTGAAAAACTCTTCTTATCTCTAAATACGTTGGAAAATAAAATTAGCTTACGATACCCTAGACTAGAAGGGGTTGACCGATTTAATTCGGTTTTGAAATTGTATTGTCAGTTCTCTACATCGACACGTTCTCAGGCAGTGTCCTATGAAAGACTTACCCGATTTGTCCTATTTTTGAACTTAGATCTAAGTACAACTTTGTTTTAAAAAAGGTCGTATGTAAAATGTTAGTTCTCCAAATCAACGCGCTCCCAAGTTAGCCTGCGGAAAACTGACAGACGGACAGATGGGCAGATGAATTTCACGCTTGGGTGTCTACTCCATTTTGCTCTACTAGCAATATTTCTATACGTTAAAAACGAAATGACAAACTTAGTAATTACTATAGATTTCATCTGGGATATAAAGAGGTCATCTGAACACAAACATGGATGCATTGCCAGTCGTGCCAAGCCGTTTATTCTGGCTCCCATCCTCATAATATTCTTTTTATTGACATACACTGCTTTGCTTTGACAGAAATTAGTTTTGTTTTATTAAAGCTAATTTTATTCGACGAAAACTGCATTACTTTGACACGAATTGTATTGCTTTGATAAAGAGTTCTGATTTTTGGAAGCAATTGCTTTTATTTGACAGAAGACTCTTTTGACAGAAACAGCTTTTAAAGAATATTACTTCATTTGAAATATATTGCTTGCCTTTGAAAGAATTTGCTTTTATTGAAAATTGCTTATTTTTGATAGAAATATATACTCCTTTTTGTGATAAAAAAAAAACGACTTTTCTTTTATAAGCTATCATTATTTTTGTTGACGAAAGCTGTGCTTTGTTTGACAGCAACTGGTTGATTTTTAATAGAAACTGCTTCTTCCCTGTTTTTCCCTTAAAACATGTTATTGCACCATGGCAACTACTTTTACTTGTTAGAAGCTTTTGACGAAAAAAAAGCAATTTATTTTTTAACAAATAATATATTTTTAACAGCAACTGCTTTTACCTGAGAGAAGCTGCATTTATTTTGACTATTTTTTTTTGTTTTTGTTTTTTGTCAAAATCTCATCTTACGTGATAGGAAGTACTTTTTTACCAAACAAAAATTGCGTAACTTTGGCAAGATTGTATTGGTTTGACAAGGACTGTTTATTTTTGAAGGCAATTACTTTTATCTTTGCAGAAATAGTAGGAATGCCTTTAACTTACCACATAATAATTTTGTTTGACAGCAAAATAAATAATTCTTTAATTTTTCAAACATTGGATTTCTATGTTTCGTTAATTTTTGAAAGAAACTATTTCTTATTTAGATTTTCATAATATTATCATAATATCGTGATGTAGTTAATTGATAATAAGCTAATAATTAAATCGAAAAAAAAACAGAGGTGACCTCGACTCATCTTACTCTCAGTTACTGTCATATACTCTATGTCCATAAGACTAAAAGAGGTTTGTTTCGTCGACGCTTGTTATATGTAACATACATGTAAGCATTTCGCCATTAATTTTGGAGTGGTGCTATAACCTAGCGAGGATCCTATCCCAACCCTGAACATTAGTTTTAGTAAAAGATATTTTTAAAAATTCAAAAAAAAAAATTTAACAATTCGAAAACACAATAATACATAGAGAATGAATGTCTTCTTGGTTTAAATAATTAAAGTAAGAAAGAAGTAACTGCAAAGTCCAAAGTATGCGTTTAATTAATTCATAAGAATTTCTTGAAAGTCGCAGAGAAGTAACCATAGCAATTAAGGAATTCAGAGTCAGACTGAACCAAAAATAGCTTTAGAACTCATAAAGGGACTTGGTAAAAACATTCACTTGGCGCATTTCTTTTTATGTCTAATTTTAATTTCAGACCGAATGAACGAACGAACGAACGAATGAAATGTTCACATTGAATTCAGAGAGTAAGAAGAAAATTGTTTTCAAATATTTAAGGCTGATTGGGAAAATATTGAATTTAATACAATTTCTGGAAATTTCTTTAATTTTTAATAATTAGTAATAATTATAAATTAGGTATATGAGTTTTGTTATGATAAGGTTTTACTAGGTTGCACTACTTGTGATTTTCCTTGGAAATTAGGTACAACAAAAATTTTACATATAAAATTTGTTCCGCATAATAGAGAAAGCACAGATTTATTACAAGTCCAGGGATTAGATAGTCTGTCATTGTAAATGAAATTAGACGAATATGCAATTTTACTTTTATTTTACTTAACAACAAGAAAGCTGATAATCTACTCAATATGATGAAAGTGTTTGATTTTATTCTACTGTTCTACATACTTGAAAAATATAATGAGTTTTTATTTTTGAGAATTCTCGGTTTATCAATATCAGTTGACGATCTTGAGTTGACCTTGCGTCGCGTCGGCTGGCTGTTGCTCATGGTGCTGGGTGATATTAGATAGTACCTATGCTGCGTGAGACGGTTAAAATGCAACATTGACTATTTGTTGTTTCAAAAAATTCAAAACTTATTTTTTCATTATAACGGAATTATAGTACGTGATTCAAACACTTATTTGACTGTATATTCCGCTGCCAGTTTTTATATAGTCTGTGCAAGCATCTTTTTCGAAATTACCTACTACAGTTGTTTCCTGTAAAACAACACTCTCAACTTCATCGCAATTGGAGAGCTTAGTGTGCAAGTGCTTCAAAGGTTTTTGCTACTCCAGTTAATGCAAACAAAAACAGCATTTAATCAAGAGCTGAAAACTACCTAGAGAAATTGTCCTTATCGTGTATTACCAATACTATACTAATCAATCATTGAATTCTCATTTAAAAGCTTCTTCAGCTCCTATTTATATAATAACAATTCGGGAACTATTAGGTTGTTGCCTAAAGCAAGGATCGACTTACGAAATTTAACGATCTAAAATTCGAAAGATCTCAGGAATACGACATAATTGAGATTTACAATTCTGAAATTTTCATCAGAAACACATTGCTTTAACTACATAGTTTTAGAATCAAGATTGCACCAAAAATTCTTGTGTCTAAAATTTCGGCCTGGGCTGATTATCAATACAGACACCTCTGGCTGGATGATCTCTCGGGCAGAACTACTAAGGAACTATGGGTTAAACCTAACCCAAATCTGACGAAAAACATATTGGGATTAAGCAAGTCAACTCTGAGAATGCTTGTGTTAATTCTCACTGGGCACTCTTTTCTCAGGGGTCACCTACACAAGATGAAACTCGTTGATGATCCTATATATGTAGGGGATGTGGAGAGAAACCAGAAACGGTGACTCACTTCTTGTATCACTCTTGTGTCACTGTCCGGCTCTCTCCGGAAAGTGTTACAGATTTCTTGGCTCACACCTCCTGGAAGAACTGAATGAAGCAGGCAGGGAGAGTTGGGGGGCCAATTCTGAATTTTGTTAGAGCGTCCGGCTGGGACCTATGAGCAATTGCTGATAAGTCTGGAGTCTGAACAATAAAATTTCCAAGCAATGGCTGTATTATAATTTTCCATCTTTTTTAAAATTTATTGACACTTCATAAATAAAAATTCGCGAGTAAAAATCATCTAAATTTGATAATTTATCTGACAATTTACATATGCATGAATTTTCCTATAGCAACTTTTTAGCTCCAGTGACCGACTATTGCTTAAATTATGCTCTGGAGAACTGTAAAATAACAGCTGTGTCTTTGCAGCAAGAATGTAGCTTATTTTAGAAATATTGAATGCAAAAATTCAGCTAATATCAGCTTATAGCTGCTTTTTAATATTGAATAAAAATAGATAACAATACACTTAACGTACCTAAGACTTAGACGGTAGTATGTTTATAATAACAGTATAAAGTTTGGCCAGGATCTGATGCAAAAAAGGATATTGGTTTTCTAAATATTGAATTTCGAAGCATCGACTTCATATATAAGCATATCTATAATATATATTTACAACACTACAACAAATAAAATAAAAATAAAAATTAATACCAGTCTTTAGTTTATTGTTGTCCCAGCCGCTAACACAATCTCTGCTATAGGTATAGCTTTATCCTGCACTAAAATCGTTTTTGGTCTCTATGCTTGGGAAATCCGTTTACAGGTAGAATGCCATGATAATAACAAAATAGCAAACAAATAGCATATAGCTTTTTTAAGCCTTTTGTTTTCAAATAACATTTATTTGTATGAAGGCCTCTAAGGTCTACAATAAGTTTCACCACTGTTTTTTGGTTTTGAAAATAAGTCTTTCGTTCAGCTATAGCGAATTACTTTATTTATTGTTGTGCTCTCGAATAACAGACTACGATAGCTAAGTTATAAAGGTAGAGCTGACGTGAATATTACGCAACTTGGGCAGGACTTTTGGAAAAGCAAACATGTTTCCGACAATCAAAAGAGTTATATGCTCTTCTCGCTTTTCGTTCAGTATAATGAGAACGGAACTTTGGCACACCATTTTTATACTATTTTTTTCTCCAAAAGGACATTTTTCTATTGATTTATCATTCTTTTTTTTTAATTCTTTCCGTCAGTTCTATGTAATTAGAACATGTCTCACTTTTGGACGGAAGTAATAATTCTTTCATCTTCATCTTTAGATTCAAAGAGAACATTGGATATAATTTTTTTATTTTAAAATTAATCTCGCAGATGATAAATATTTTCGGCATGATGTTTCACCTCTTCAATAATGGCCCTCGTATCGATACAAAAAAAATCTACTGATGAATTACTTTATAGGATTTTTTTCCCCTTTAAACATTTTCCAATACATAATATAAAAAAACCAAAAGGTTTTAAACAATCCATGCCTAATTATCATGAGATGTTTGCTTTAGAGCCTTGTTGTTCAAGTTTTTGCAATGTATAAAAGAAAGTTATAGAATTTTTTTTTGTGTCCAGCATTTTTCCTAATTTATGTTGATCTGTCATTTCAGAATATTTGTCTTAGAATATATAACTAAAGTAAAACCTTTTTGGTGTGAAGGAAACTCGATTTTTGCGCGAAGGGGTGGAACGGCAAGAATAATTTAACTTAGTTTAACTTACTAACGACAATTGTGTAAATATGAATAAAACGTCAGATTCGCTTTTTTGCGTCGGGACTTGTATTTTGCATTTTCTTTAATTAAAAAACTTTAAATTGTTTCGTTAATTTTAAATAAAAACATTTGAAATGGCAATTTAGTGATTAAGCCTTGAACATAAGTTTATAAACGTGTGAATATTTCAACAATGAATTGTGCTGTGCGGTGGTGTAAAAATAATCGCCGAAATAATACCGGAAAAATGTTTTTCAGACAAGTTGAAAACCTGATATTAAACTAGAAGGTTTCTTTTCTGCAAATGTAATTTCCCAACTTTTTTGTTCTTCAATGTGTCAGTTCACAATTTTGTTTTATTTTAAATAATTACGCCAAACCCTCCTTCAAAAATATTTCAGATTTACTACTTCCATGAGCCTACCACATGTAGGAAATGCCGCAATTTTTCAGGCTTTATTGTGCTAATTTGGATGAAACTTAAAAAAAACTAAATAATTTCAATTGTCAAAACAGCTGAAATACTTAATTTACAGCAATTGCCGATATAGAGGTTAAGCAACTGAAGTGTGGTGTGTGTGGGATGCTTTTAGAAAATTTTTGTATGTTTACTAAAAGCAAAATCACCAACGTGAAAAATATATATGTATTATCATAAACATTTTCGTTGTAAAATTTGTTGCTATAATTACTATAATAGATACAAAACGCATAAATTAGCACTTATAATTATTTTCAACTTGAAAATTGACAGGATTTTGAATTTATTACATTCTCATAAATAGCTAACAAGAAAAATCACACCAATAAAATTAAAATTAAAATTACATTGAGCATAAAATTCTCATTAATCTATCAATTATTTTCGCAGACAGTTTGATCATGGACAAGTCTCAAGATCAATTACTCAAGATCTATTACGAACACGAACTGGTTAACTTGAAGTAAACGAACGATGCACTTATTTGGAAGAAACTTATTTCTATTGACTTTTTACAATAATTGCTATCGAAACGAGAAAGGAGATTTCTATATCTACATAAACTATAAATTCTGCGGTTATAGTTATATGATTTATCATATTTTCCTATTTACAATGAACATGAAATGAATAAACAAATGACAGAGTCACCGATAGAACGTGACGCGAACAAATTGACTTGAACTAATCAGAAATTTCTCCAATTTGCATATTGAGGTAGAATCAGGTATCCACTTCACAGACGTTAGGAGCTGATTTCATGTATTTGAACAATATTTTTACTTAAAATCTATTCTTCCTTTGTATACCTACTTACTAGCATATTAAATGTCTTACCAGCTGCACTCACGAAAGTTAATAACCTCTTGGCAGACGTCTATGAATCTCAGAATGCTTTTACATTAGTAATCCAGGTTCAGAGGTAGATCTATACTGTGAATGGAATGGAAGGAAAAGATTAAGGCAACAATTAAAAAAGATAAGCCAACATTTTTCTCGCTTGAATAAATTTTTCAAACTCTTTTAAGATCATATTTGATGATGAATCAGCTCTTCCTGCTTAAATTACCGCGACCATTATGATTTACCTATATAAATCCATTTGCTCTGCATCAATGACTTGCTGCATAGATAGGTATACTTAACTTAATAAGAATGCGCAATCTCTTTCCGACGACGCACGGTGTGTTGTGGGCCCCCCCGTAGAAAATGTTTTATAATTTTTCAGCATGAGCCACTTTTTGAAAACTCATTTCGAACTTGATTTTTCTGCTTTTATTTCCAGTGAATTTAATTTTTCATAAATGTGTGCCAGACCAAGCAGCTGCATATTAAGTAATGTCGTGAAATATACATAAGTTCACTTTTCGATAGAATTTCCCTGATTATAGATATTATGCCGAGTGGGGATCCTCACTTTAATTTTCTCAGCTCGCAATATGTCTGGTATGTAGGTACATATCTACCTTGTACATATATTAAGTAATGCCCCAGCAGAAGTCATTGACCACAATAGAAACGTTTCTCTTCTAATTCGTGATTTTGAGCTTGTTTCAGTTTATAATTAAAAGTAATTAATTCCTAGCCGTGAAAAGATCTGTTTTGTTTATTTAAGAGTTTTATGTTCTTGTTTTAATCTCTGCTAGGTGGTAGGTATTAGATCAAAAATTAAAACTATACAGGCCGGAATCTCTAAATAATAGGCTTAATCCCTTTCTTATGTTAAGGTGGTTGAGATGGATACATAGTTCAAATTGCAGTAACAACACAATCTGAAAAAGGAGCATTCAAGAAAGTTTCGCTTAATTTATCTTGGTGTAAGTTCCGTAAGGCTTGTAAAATAATTAATGTTATAATTTCCATATTAAATTATACTTTGGTCTGATAGATATCAATCGCATGAATCGATTATAACCGTAATCACGTTAATTAATCTACTGCGAAACTATCTTATAAATAACTTGAAACAAAGTATGTAAACGCTACGAACTTATTTATAACTCTTTACTTTCTTTCTATTTTCAGAGGGAATGCATTTCTGTACACATTGGGCAAGCTGGTGTTCAAATTGGTAATGCCTGCTGGGAGCTCTACTGCCTTGAACATGGTATCCAGCCTGATGGACAAGTAAGACAGATTTTCCATTTTGTTTTTAATTTTAGAGTAAGCATACTTAAATGAAATTATTTATGTATGTTTATGTTGATTTTAGATGCCATCAGACAAAACAATCGGAGGCGGTGATGATTCATTTAATACATTCTTCAGTGAAACGGGGTCTGGAAAGCACGTTCCACGAGCTGTTTTTGTTGATTTAGAACCAACAGTAGTAGGTAAGGTCACGATTGTTTTAATTTTAAAGGATGTTTTAATTTGTAATTAAATTTTGGTGGTACAACAATAGTAAACTCCATTTGGAGTTTATGAATTGATTTGTTGCTTTCAAAATACAAGGATGGAAGTGTCGAATAAATCTTAGTGTTCAAGCTCATTGTAGGCGTTAGCAGGTACTCAATATATGTCTTAGTAGTGGCCCGTGGTAACTAACTTTTAATGTGCGGTAAAAAAATTTATTACTTAATGATTCTTCTTGCCTGAATACTAGCCCCATTCTCTCGGAAATAGTGAAGCTGTTAAAAAACTGGTGAATGTATCCTCGGAACTGAATAGACTTTGGCGATCTTAGCTTTTCCATCACTAACACGAATTGAATTTTAGAACGTTAAAACTACGTGGACGAGCAATAAAATGGATGTAGTCTAATGAAACTTTAACAGATACAACATCACGGTTACGGGGCTCAACGAAACCAAATGGCACGATACGGGAGAAAATATTTGCTTTTGTAGATGGAGGACTATTCTTGTAGTCATCAAAAGGAACAACATGCAGGCAACGGATGCCAGATTTGGTTTAATTATCTTTCAAAAGGATTATACAGGGATTGCTGGGTTGGAGTTGTCAAAATTCAATCCAAGCAGTTTATCTCTTATTTTTGGAAACAAATAATCGTATAGTGCCAAGTTGGGTCAATAGGTTCAGTAGACATTATTTCTACATTTGAAACAACTGAAATTCATTTGTGATACTGTATTCGGGAAGAGTCATTATCATAGTGCATAATGATCTGTGATTGAAGTCGGGTTGTTGAATTTTTTCAACACAGTCGGTAAACAAATTATACTGTACCATGCAGTAGTGATCGTACGATGGCCTTCAAGCGAAACCGTACATATGTATGTATGTTAGTAAACAGATTGACAGAAGTGATTGTTTGGTCTTACTTCACCAGAATAATCTACATTGTTGTGATTCAAAGCAATATAAGAACTGATTCAGGAAAAGCCCGACTATCTATCCCCTCCCATTACACATCACCACGTAAACAAAATTAATCTTTAACTTTTTAAGCTGACTTGAGATTTGATCAAATTTCAAGTTCAACGGCTGCCAAATGGAGGGAATTTTGAACACTGCCAACTGTGCGAATGTCAAATATCAAATGTGAATGCCTTCTGTTGACACATTTTTGAGATAGTTGAGAAGTAAACAGCTACTAAAAATATTATTTTTTAAATATAACTGGTGCATCTCGAAATCTATCCAAAAAAGCATGAATTTATCTTACTTTTGGAAAATCGGATGAATTTCTATCTTTCCTTAATGTCACTCACGAATAAAAGTTCTCAACATAAACAAGTTAAAGTTGCAAATGTCAAAAACGCCAGTTATGGTCAATTCGGCTTTTTCGTCAGATTTAATAGAAAGCTGGCGATAAAGCTGGCTGAAAAGCTCCAATTGTGGTTCAGACCTTAGAGAACGCCGGTAAAACTGCATCTACAAAAAAGGGATGCACTTAAAATTCCAAACCATTAAGTGCAAAGTTTTTCTGCAGTGAAGATGGAAGTCAACCAAGAATAATGTCACAAATTAATTGTTTCCACACATATGGAAAATCCGAATATGTCTCAAAGAGATTTAGCTAAATAGCTAAAAATCCCGAAGACGACCATCGAAAATGCTCTCACTAAATTTCGGGAGTATTATAGTGTCCAGACAAAGTCCGAGTCAGGAAGGAAATCATGTTCCGTAAATCAAAAATTGGTCCAAAAAGTGGTAGACACTTTAAACGAAATCCGAACATGTCGTTGATAGGGCTGGAACATCATCTACTACGGTTCATCGAATAAAAAAAAAAAAAGAGAAAGCGTACGAAGTTTTCGTGTTCAGAAACACCAGACAGAACATCAGAAAAGAGCCGAGGTATATAGTAAATGTAACCTGTGGAAAGATAAGGAGCCAATCCATAAATTACAAATAGACTATTTTCCTGTATGGATAGCTGTTTAGGCTCTATAGCATATAAAATCTGTCTATTAACTTTTCCATAAGCATCAAAAAAGAATATTTTAGAGATTCAGACCAGCGTGCACACATATGGATTTCCGTTTCATCCCAGTGGGAAATGGAATCATACCATCATTCAATCCGGACTCCTTCCTTGAATGATATGATGCATGCCTCTATATTGAACATTTCATGAGACATTCGTACAGGTATGTACTAGGGAGGAAACAATTCAAACTTTTTCGTATGCTTCGTCCTAGTTTATTTGGAAGTAAAGAGGATGCATGCCACTTCATTGAACACTTTATGGAACATTTATATTACCATGTCGTTGGGCGGAAGCAATTTAAGCTTTTCGTGTACTTCTCCAAGCTTCCTTGAAACGAAAATGGAAGCAAAATTTTTGCATATATGAATTATTTAGAATATTAATCTTTCATTTTATTTTTCGTGTAATGTTGGAATTTAGTGAAATTCACAACAATAAACTTACTCCTGTGCAAGCGAAAACTGCGTGCACTTGATTTCACAAACGAAACAAGAATGATCTTGAAAACATTCGATGCATATTCCAGCAAGTTTCTTCTAGGATTAATCTGGATCAAAAATTGATTAGCTTTTTCATCTTTTTATACCTTAACTGAAATCTAAAGGGTATACTAAAGGTGAAAACCCAATTAACGCGGCAGGCGTCGCGTCGCTTTGACAGTTCAATAGAACATACATACTAGTTTAAGCTCGTGCTGGCCAAATGGCTGCCGCGCTTGACGGATTCGACGCGAAAGTAAAGCAATGTTCTACTTTTAACGCGCGGCAGATGCTTTGAAAGTTCTTTTGATTGATTTTAAACTGTTTATATGCTTCGTAAGCTTCAAATGCAAGAACTTTCACTTTTAAATAATAAATCACGCTTTCTTATCACTTTTTCTTTTTTTCTGCCGCGGAGAACTGTCAAATTGAGGCGACGACGCCTACCGCGTTCATTGTGCTTTCACCTTAAGTTTGTCATTCCGTTTGTAACACGTCAAAATAATGATAGTAGAGCAAAATGGATTGGACACCCACACATTTTATTAAAAGGTATTTTGATTTTTGCATGTCCGTCCGTCTCTCCGTCCATCTGTGCGCACGATAACTCGAGAGTGCGTTCACTTAGAAAGCTGAAATTTTGTACACGGACTTAAAAAAAAAAAGTAAAATTAAGTTCGAAAATGTGACAAATCGGGCAACTCCTTCGTGGGGTTGCCATACAAAAATTTCGTTTTCCACTATATATTTGGACACTGCCTGAGTACGCGACAACATAGAGAGCTGAAATTTGATACATGGTGTTTTTATAGTAATAACAAAAAAAAAATCAAAAATGGACTAAATCGGGCAACCCCTTCTAGGTGTTGCCATATAAAAATTTATGTTTTTGACATATACCGTGGAAACAATCAGTCCTAGACATTTTTATTGTACTAAAAACTTGTTTAGAATATGAAATCCTATAAAATTGGTTATAACAATTTTTTCTGTCCGACGAATTGTTCTAGAAATATATGCGAAAAACAGCTTTAAAATTTAAAATTGCATCGATCGGTGACCATACAAAATTTCATACACACATTCATCTAGGGGTATCATAAGAATTGTTCTTAGACCAATTCTGATTTTTTTACTTGTTGCATTTTATTTTACTTTATCCACAAGCCTGCACATAGAAGGCATGACCAGATTTTTTGCTGAGATGGCTTGAGAAGTATTTCCCAAGAGTTTTGTTTAAAGTCATCGTATTACAATTGTAGAGGAGACATAACTATTACTACTCGTATGAGGTGCTCGTATTAAAATAAGATGGAAAGAAATTGAAGTCCTGAAGATGTTGGTTTGCTTGGAGGCTTTGGTGGAAAGTTTACATGACAGAAGTATTTTTGGGCTTTATTTGTGAGTAGGGTAAATGCATCTATTACTGGCCATCACTAGTTCCCGGCCACTCTAGCAAAAGTACCAAAATAAATCCATTAATTTACACATTAAAACTTTTTGAAATGTCTCAATAAAACAACTGATTTGTTTGTTATCTAAGTATTACAACTGGTTTCACAGTGGATGTTTCTCTATCAAATACATGTTAAGTTAATAAATTGCTCGGGAAGAAACGAAAAATTACGTAGTAAAAGCAAAATTATCCTCGCCGATTTTTGAAACAGTTTTCTGTTGAATTTTTTTAATAACCAGCCACAAATGACCGTAGTTTAGATTTCATGTTCTAGTTACCGGTCAATAATTTAAAGAAGGAAATTAACTTAATAATACAATTATTGTGAATAAGTTATTTGTTAATTAAAAGTTATTTGTTAATTAAATAAACTCCAAGCTATTGTAGTAATTTACACTACAGTCATTTAAATCATAAAACAAAATATTATTTTACAAATGAATTTAATTTGTGGCCTGTATTTAATGCAGTTTTTACTTCGAAACATTTATTTACGGCCAATAAAATGTGCATTATATTTTGAAGTTGGAATGCAGTTGTTAGATCTTTTAATGGGAAGTCTTCAAAACCAAGAACCAACACAAAGATATCCCAAAACCAGGTTTTTTTTAGATAGCATTTGGATAGAGAGAAATTCAATAAGAGAAGTTAGCAGAAAGTTCGGGATGCCAAGATCTACACTGCAGGAATACAGGATAAGCTAAGTGGGAAAACGTTCTAAAGAAATTTCAACTCCTGGCCTTTCTACTGTTCTTACTTCGTTAAAAGAACAAAAATAGTCAAATGGTGCGTTAACTAGACCAAATGTGGTTTTCCAAATAAGAGGGTAGGTATTCTGGACACAGTATAGAAGCTAATCAATAGCGATGGGCGGAAAAGGATGGACAACCAGGCAGAGCATAGTTCGAGTTATTTTTAAAAAGATATCCCGAAATTGTGTAGCGTATCCTTGAAGGCATCACCAAGGTAAGGGGTGTAATTACAGACGATTCAATTAGATCATGGCTCGAAGAATTCAAAGATTATTTGAAACTAACTGATGCTGAACACATACTAAATGATCCCAGAAGAATTATAAATGGGGATGCAACAGGATTCAGCTTATGTAAAAAAAAGGACGGATATTAGCTTTATAATGATATCGGAAGACAGTTTTACCCTGTTATTTACCTTAAACGCAAGCGAAGAGATTATTACACCTTGAATAGTTTTCCCTTACGCATGCGCGCATCCAAAGATTTGATTGCAATTCTGGATGATGAAGGGAAACATCTTTTTTGAGGCTAAAAGATAACAAAGTTCAAAGAACAATTATTATATTTTTTGTAGACGGACCTGAAAACCATTTAACAGTGGAGTTAAGTACTGTCATAATAATGACATTATTTCATATGCCTTACTACCCTACCCAACGTTATGCAGCCTGCTGATAAAAGCGGGCTTAGGCAATTAAAGTTAGAGTGGAGAAAAACTGTGTCGACTTGACAAAGATCTACAGGAAGTGTTGAAAATGTAACCGAACTAACATTCTATTCCCTGATTATGTTTTCTGTTTTACTTTACGAATATGGACTATTGTTTTTCCTGAATAATATATTTTAAAACTTTTTAGTCTTTCCTTTGCACTTTAAAAAGCAACTGATTCAGTTTTCCTTTTGGCCGGTAATAGGAGCCCACTTGGCCGGATATAAAATTTTCGTAGACGGAAACTAATAAAAGTGATATTTTGTATATTATTTGATTATAATAATGTTTTAGAAAATAAATATACCAAGAAAATCATAGCAATAGATAAATAAGAAGTATACTTATTCATATAAAATGTACCTAACATGTTTCCCCAAAGCCACTCTCCATGGTTATATAAAGGATCAATTACAAAAAAGTGTTAGTTGGCCGGTAATAGGTACTCATACGTCCCTAATTCGATGTAAATAGTGAAAAAATTCTAGAGGAAAAAATGTCCTTAGATATAATCCACATGTTACCATGTCTTACATCATCTTAGAAGCACAAGTTCTGTTTACATGACTACTTACATATGTATGTAGTAGGTAGGTACTTATTGTCTATGTCATAAAATTTGGCACACGCTTAGCAAACTATGTTCAATCTCTTCACGTTCTTCAAATTCAAATCAAATTCAAAATATTATATTTCGACTAACTATCTACTTTTTTCTTTTTTTTTCCATAGATGAAGTACGTACCGGCACCTACAGACAACTCTTCCATCCGGAACAATTGATCACAGGAAAGGAAGATGCTGCCAATAATTATGCTCGTGGCCATTACACAATTGGCAAGGAAATCGTTGACCTTGTTCTAGATCGTGTCCGTAAATTAGCTGATCAATGTACCGGGCTTCAAGGCTTTTTAGTATTCCATTCCTTCGGTGGTGGTACCGGAAGTGGTTTCACATCACTTCTTATGGAACGTTTATCCGTTGACTATGGAAAAAAATCAAAATTGGAATTTTCCATTTATCCAGCACCACAGGTAAATACATATCTTATATCATAATACTATAGAATCCTGTTAGGGTTTATTTATTAATGGAAGTAGGGCAGTTGTTGTGGTTTTTATTTTTTTATTCTGTTCTTCCATCTGACACGCAAAGCTGAACATGGAAAAATTTAAACTACAAAACTAGAATAATTTTCACCTTGCGTTTTAAGATATTCTGATAAGACTAATGACTGGGGTTAGTGTAGTGATTAAATGTAGTTCATTCACCTTATGGCGGAGTGAAATTGGATCGATAGAGGTGGAAATGAACATTTTTCATAAAGGCTTTCGAATTTTCTGTGGTTAGGTCATTCTAAGGATTTGAATTTCAGTCGATTGTATTTTCTCGTAATTAAATGTGTCCATGCAGACATTTCGAAATTAAGGCTAGAAGGCATAAAAGGACAACTAAATCTCGGGTTGTATACAAGAACAATGACAGTTAATTTTTAAAGGTAAGGGTCGCATGCATTATTAATAAGTATATAGGACTCATGATTTGTGTTGTTTTTCAAGGAAATTCATGTTTAGCATAATGAAAGAAGGTCAAACATAGGACGTACGGCGAGAATTTGTTGACCTTTTATAAGATTTTGGAAAGAAGTAAATAAGAAGGAAACAATATCGATGTTTTTGCCCTAATTAAAATATTCTTAAGGAAAGAAATCGGAGGACCACAGCGTTTAATTAAATGTCACGCAAATAATAATGCTGGATATAATGAATAATTTAGGAAAGCTTTCGACCGGAACTAAGTCGAGTCCTTTAACTAATAATGAGAAAAATGGGAAATTTATTCAGGGTATACATTGATAAAACCAGATGGCCAGGTTTTCTAGAGCAGAAAATAATGTACAATGTAGGGGATGGAATCTTCAGGTATATCTGTTTCTTATCACAAAACAAAGTGTTGTGGATCATGATTATTGTATTACAATGCCACAGGATTTTCGATAGAAAAGTAGAAACATGAATCCTTCGCACTTTCAAGCTAATCTCACATAACTTCTTAATGCAGAATAGATGGATTGAAAAGAGATCTGATCTCAGTGGTTTCTAGATGTAAAGGCTAAGCATATTGTTCAAATCAATTCATCTGAGCTCATAGATTAAACACACAGGATTTCCGATAGAAAAGTAGAAACATGAATCCTTCGCACTTTCAAGCTAATCTCACATAACTTCTTAATGCAGAATAGATGGATTGAAAAGAGATCTGATCTCAGTGGTTTCTAGATGTAAAGGCTAAGCGCATTGTTCAAATCAATTCATCTGTGCTCATAGATTAAACCAGCCGAGCATTTCTATAAATTTTAGAATTCGCTCTCAATCCTCTCTACCTGCTCCATAGACATCCAAAATATGAGAGTCAAATACTTCCAAAATAGTTGCAAATAATTCCATTCTATATAGGAGCGGAGCATCGGGTGATAATTGATATTGATTTAGATCCTTCTCTGTGTAGTGGATAACCTTTCTACCGTAGTTGGAATTACTGTTTTGAAATTGGTGGTTAGCACAACTTAAAACGAGGTGATAACTAGCTTTGGTAATACCAGCTTAAATTGAAGTGAATTCTTAGAGCAAAAGTAATTCCCTCGTCTTTTATGTAATGATAGTATATGGTAGTATATGATAGTAAAACAAAAACAAACAAAAAAAAAACTAAATAAAAGGGGAAACACAAAGATAACAACATGCCTGAGACCTGTGAAACATTGCTATGGATCTCATCACAATACAGAAAATATCTAATTGATCAGAATACCTTATTTAATTTTCATATATGATATTCACACCGTCCATGTCCATTTAAGATACTGACTTAAATGGGCTGAAAATGTCAAGCCCTCCTAATCCTTATTATTCTTGGATTTGATAAAACGATCAAAAGCTCTTATATTTCAAACTTCAGTCGAGGATGGAGGGCAAATGACAACAGATGGTAGACTTCAATTTTTTTGATATTTACGAGTCCTGCTTGTAATAACTTAAATTAGAGCAGGATGACTTTCCATTACAAAAATACTGACAGATAGGGTAGTGGTTTTCGTTGATCATACGTACATTCACTAGTTTCTAGTATTCCGAACCCAAAGGGTGCCAACCCAAGAAACAATTATTTTTATATAGTAGTAACCGCAAGGTTTCCATTACCAAATTATATAACTTGAGTTATATAGACTGGTACTCGAAACGTCTTTGTAACCACTATAAACCCCTTATACAGCTTAAATGGAGGAATATATAAAGGTTACCGTGACTTGATTTAGGTAACGTTATATAACTAAAAGTTTTATAAAATGAGTATCCAAAATATTCTGGTTAACTTAATATAACTTGTTATATAACCCAAGGTGCTCTCTATTAATTTATTTTGGTCATAGCAGTGGTTGCGATAATGTTTCGGTTACCTTTATAAACTTTGTTTATAATGGTGATGGTAACGTTTCCACAACGCTTGGAATTCTCAGACTGATTACTTTCAGTGATTGAAATGTTAGGGAAATTATTTTTCGTTACCTTTATAAAACAATAATATGCAACTGTTTACGAAACCTATCTTGACATAGAATTTCGACTTTTTTTTTGTATTGTATTTTTATAATGTAAGGTTTTAATATTTTTACATTTTAGAAGTACAATTTATCGGCATATATGTGGTGAAATTCAGCTGCAATTGAAATTTTACTGTGAATATCATCATAGATACTTCCAAAAAATACAGACCGCTCCAAAAATAAGCAATATTTAATAATTTTAATTAAATATGACAAACTTTAAGATTTTCACTTAGGTGATATTAATTCATAAAAATTACATAACATAATTTAGAAATGTTATGTACCTAAAAAGATGTATTTTCTTCATATTAAAATAAAACGGAAGCCATATATCTGCAATTTAAAAAATTGGCTTATCCGACATTTTCTTTTTTATCTGCAATGGACAGATAAAAAAAATGGCGGCTTGTACTTAAATGAACAAATTACCATTACAAAACTTCAAGTAGTTTTATATAAACTGAATGACCCTTATAAAACTTCTAGAAATATTATATAAACTAAAGGCACTACCATGCTTCGAAAATGGTCCTTATATACCCTTTAGTCATAATATGTAACCTTTGGTAATGTTATATATCTTAATTATAGTCACAAAAAAACAGACAGTGTTCTTATATACCCTTTGGTTATATTGTGTTAAATAAATAAAAACAGTTTTATAATGGCTCCATTCGACAAGAAAAGTAATTTGTTTTTATAACGATCACCGTAGTTACTAAAGGGCCACCAAACAATTTTACGATATTTTATAGTGGGTATATGTATTACCGAAAGTTCCCAATTTTTATTAAGGTCACCTAATTTACTGAAAGTTGTCGAGTTATATAAGGGTAACCACGGATACCGCAATAAACACTTATTACCAATAAGTTTATAACGTGGTGATCAAAACAATTATAAAACTTCCTTATATACCTTCTAGTAATGGTTACTCTAAGTTATATAGACCGGCCATTTCTCCCTCAATGAATAGATCTTCATTTTCGTGTCATCTGAGTCTTTTGGGGCTTTTCTTTGGTCGTCAGGTCGATGATGTCGTAGTTTGCGCTCTCTTTGGTTGTTGACCCCTTGATTTGGCAACTTTTCGCTTCGTTGGGTTCTATTTGATGGTACTACCTGAGACAACTTACAACTAGATGTGCAAAACTGCATATAAACACGGAACACTTTTTGAAAGCTCTTTAACGTTTTATTCAACCAAAGAAAGCTATCATTGCGAAGAATTTATGTGGCATAATACAGCAAGAAAGAGAGAGAATGTGCAGAGCTTTCTATTAGCTCGTTTTAGTTGCACCGCGTTTTTGTGAGGTTTTGCACATCTAGATGTAAGTTGTCTCAGGTACTACGTTTGCCACAGTTTTTGCCATTGGTTGAGTTAATTATGAAGGTAACGGGAAGTGGGAATAGGAAGGTTGGGTATATGGAATAGTTTAGGATTGGTAGTTCCAAAGTAGACTGTTATAGACCGAATTGACTGGGTTGCTATTACCCTCGGTAGTAGTTCCCTTTGTCGTCGTAGAATATTATTTTTCCAACTTGGTGCCTCATTTATATCATTGGTACAAAAAACAAGTATGAATTATATTGTGAAGAAAAATGTTACTCCTACAAATTTTCTAGCAATTTTATTTGTTTTAGTAAAAATTGTTCATTACACAATAAGAGAGAATAGTGAAGTCCTGCTCGTGGTTCCTCTGCTGTTATTAACAGGGTTCTTCGGCTTTTTACAACTAGTTTTCTAGTTTTTTGAACGATCGACTTCACATGCTCTTCCTTGTTGCTCTAATCTAAAAAAAATAGAGCCGTCCCAAATTTCTGCACACACAAAAACAAAAATTATCCTCACGTCCTGGGTATTAGTACTCGCTGAGGGTTAAATATATGTATTAAGTTCTGTTATTAGTTATAGCCAACAGCAGCTTGGAGAACAAATTGAAATTGATGAGGAAAGTAATTTTTGTATTTATACGCTCGTGTAAGCGCCACCATTAATTAAACCAAACTTGTTTTATTTTTTCTTGCACAATGCTGGGTTCTAAATTAAATAGTACATCACTTTACCCTTTTGAACTCACATAAATCTCTCATAGGGCACTGGGACAGATGGAGAAATTCATCTGTTTCTAAACGAATTTTAAAATTGAGCCTGCAGTCTTAGGCAGACTTCGAACCACCGCTATATCACTTGCACATTACAAATGACTTCTATATAGTGAGTAATTTGTTATCAGCAGAATATCCCAGCCACAGGGGGCGACGATATATCTTAAACCCAAACATGCAGAGCCATAAGCCAATGTGTTATCCATTACACCGCCGACGCATTTTCATAAATTAATATTCACACCCCGCAAGTATCTCTGTTCAAAAATAACATTTTGTCGAATGCCTTAATGGCACTGACACTGCCACTGCTAGCATTCCACACATTTTTTCCATTCTGTGATAGCTAATAATTGCTAAATAATTATGATGATACTAATTTGATAATGACATCGAACTTATTTCATATTTCATTTATAATAACGCAAAAAATTGTAAGTCTTAAGTGCCGTTTTACAATCAAATATCCATAAGGCTATGAAACCATAACATTGTCTATTAGTCGCAATGTAATTTTCTTAAAGCCATTGGAGAAACAATAACCTAATTAACCGCCTACAATTAGTTAAGTAGCGTAGCGTTTATAATTTTTTTAATTTGTCCCTTTTTCGATTACTCAAGATCGCCTCCCACAAACTTCTGTCGATTATTCAAAGCGGCTAATTGTTTTCACTTCCTCGAAGCTCGAAGCTCTATAAACTGTAATTAATCAATTGAATTTTGTTTTTCTTTTTCTACTTTAGGTATCAACGGCTGTAGTTGAACCATACAACTCAATTTTAACCACCCACACAACCCTGGAACATTCAGATTGCGCTTTTATGGTAGACAATGAAGCTATCTATGACATTTGCCGTCGTAATTTGGATATTGAACGACCAACGTATACAAACTTGAATCGACTTATTGGACAAATTGTTTCGTCAATTACTGCTTCCTTGCGATTTGATGGAGCCTTAAATGTTGACTTGACTGAATTTCAAACTAACTTAGTACCATATCCTCGTATCCATTTCCCATTGGCCACATATGCACCAGTAATTTCAGCAGAAAAGGCATATCATGAACAATTGACTGTTGCTGAAATTACAAATGCATGCTTTGAGCCAGCCAATCAAATGGTAAAATGTGATCCGCGTCATGGAAAATACATGGCATGTTGTATGCTGTATCGAGGAGATGTTGTACCCAAAGATGTTAATGCTGCTATTGCCACCATCAAAACTAAACGTTCCATTCAATTTGTGGACTGGTGTCCAACTGGATTTAAGGTTGGCATCAACTATCAACCACCCACCGTTGTTCCTGGTGGTGATCTTGCCAAAGTACAACGTGCCGTTTGTATGTTATCAAATACAACTGCCATTGCCGAAGCCTGGGCTCGTTTAGATCATAAATTCGATTTGATGTATGCAAAACGTGCTTTTGTACATTGGTATGTTGGTGAAGGTATGGAAGAAGGTGAATTCTCAGAAGCTCGTGAAGATTTAGCTGCACTTGAGAAAGATTATGAGGAAGTTGGTGTGGACTCAACTGAGGAGGTTGGT
Organism: Dioctria linearis; assembly: GCA_963930735.1. NCBI lineage: Eukaryota > Metazoa > Arthropoda > Insecta > Diptera > Asilidae > Dioctria > Dioctria linearis. The sequence continues at coordinate 315,186,814 of OZ005741.1, forward strand.
GAAGGAGATGAATATTAAATGAATTTCTTCAAAGTCACCAAAACAAAAACAAACAAAGATGAGATTTCACAACGAACTAACCATTATTCACAGTAATTACATGACTAGTTGAGAGATTCTCAAGTACATACAGTACATAGAATTTAGGGTGCACATCACCTAGACGTTTTTATACCGTTTTATTTTGTTTTATCAAGCGAAAAAGTGATTTTAATTTGTCTTTATATTATCAGATACGGTTTAGTTTTTTATTGCTCACATATTAAGTTTTTTTGTACTGCTTTTTATAAGATCTTCTAAAATATTTTCAAAGGAATTGTAATCAGTGATTAACTAATAAAAGCAAAATGATTTAAATTATACAATTACTGTTTCAGATTTATTCAATTACCTATAATACCGCCTCCTTTCTACTAAGCACAGTTTGTAAGAATTTTCTATTTTAGTAACGATAGAATTCAGGGTCGAAACATGTAAGCAACGTTATCTTTAATAAGCAATAACATACTGGGAGAGTGAATAGAAACACCTGAGATAGTCCAGAAAGTAAACATGTTTGAACTTCAAATGCGTCTGGAATTTTGCCAAAATTTTCGATGAATACAATGCAAAATTACGAGAGCAAAACATCAGTACACTTTATGAGTCGAAACAAACCCAGGCAAGATCACACAAGTCTTTGTTGAATTCCTTTTCTGGAGATTGTTCTCAGTGGGTAAGTTTTTTTGATACTTCTAACGTGCAGAAATCAAGTTTTTAAATAAATCGAAAACTTTTATCAGCTTGTGCGCCATCTATTGATGTCTAGTTAAACTGAAATCATGAAATTACACGAGGGAATGCTTTTTTTTATTAATTTAAATTTGTTTTTAATATTTACAAAAAAAACTTTTTTTGACACAATATATAATTATCGCTAATATATATCTATTTCTAAGAATTAGTATGAATATATGCATGAAAATACATTCAAAAATGAAAAAAATTGTCTATTTTCAACAATCTTTTAACAGGGTGTTCTATTTCACTTATCTGTGAACTTTTATCTTAATTTTATTAATTTTAAAACGCAAGATGATGTTATGAAAATCATTCAAAATTTGTTAATTTAATACTTATAACGTAGCAAACAAAGTTTTTACGATAATGGAATAATGGTAGAAAGTAGAGGGGAAAGCTCTTATAGGAAAAACATTAGGCAGAAGAAGAAAAAGGAATTTACACGAAAAATATACATATATGGGACATTCCATAGAAAATCAACTCCAGCATTACCAATTTCGTTCATCTTTTGCTGACAGTTAATTAGTTATGAGAGAAGAACACATCTAATTTTTTTTTGTCCTTGTGATGCATACTGCCTGAATTAAGAGGAGTCAGTACTGAGCAAGAGTTTCAATTTAGATACCAGCGAGCCTGTAGGCAATAAAATTTACTATACGTAGGTTTGTGTCTTGAAAGTGTGAAAATTCATATAAAATTAGCCTAGACGTAGACCACAAGTCACATTAGTGACATCTAGCATAAAAGGCAGAAGCCTAACATGCGACAATTTAAGACGAAAATGAAAACTTGCAGTTCAAAGAAATTGCAAATTTTTAACGAGAATTAACTCTCCTAAATTTTTTTTGCATATAATTGTTAAATATACTATTCTGCTTTGTATTTCTACAACTTTCAACGAAATACTGCAATTTGTTGCCGGTGAAATATTGGGAGAAAAAACAAGTACTATTAGAGTCAAATAATTAAAAAGAGCGCCACTAAAAACGAAAAAAACTCGACGTTATTTGCTAGATCTAGGCCTTATCTTTCTAAAACAGTCACAATTTGAAGAAATCACAATACCTACCCACAGGAATTTGATTTAAAAAACTTCAGTTTTACCATTTTTTACAAGTTTCCGAGCTAATATCTCCATTCCAATACATTTTTTTTTCGACGTTATTTACTAGACCTCCTCGTTACCTTTAATTTAAGATATAAGTCATTATTCTGGTACAAATAGTTTGCCAGAAATTCGCATTGAAAAATGTATGAAACTTGCAAATCTTGGTACTGACTCCTCAAAATTCGCCGATTTTTGGTCTGCTAAGTTATATTCAAAAAATCATAACCTTGGCTCTTATTATTACAAAGACATAATCTTTAGCTTATTTCAAAGAGAAAAGTATAGTCTTTTAGGAAAAATTGTGAATAGTTCCTTTTAGAAAAAAAAATTAAGGATAATAAATATATCCTTTATCCTCGATTATCTCTGTTTTTTTTTTCTAACTTAATTGTTTTGGTTTAAGGACGAGAATTTTTTTCGTCAATCGAGGTCTTTTCATTTGATAAAATTTCCCAAAATTTTTTTTATTTCTGCGCTGGCAAATACTTTTAGAGGTAATTTCTTCGATATACCTATATAATTTATTTAATTACTTATAATAAACTATTTTTAATAAGTTTTGATATGTGGAGCAAAAGTGAGTCAATACATAAAGGTTTCAATAGTGACACATTTAATAAATAAACGGCCAACAAATACTAGCATTTCATTACTTATAGTCAGTGTTAGTAGGATAAACCAAAACATAAATAAAAAACGTGATGCGACTACATGCAACATAAAAGCAAAAATTTAAGTATTGTATGTGTATATGCATACGTTTTTTTAAATTGTCAAAATTCTCAGCTTTATTATTAACATGAACATGCGCTCAGTGATTTCATACATGCAAAAGTTAGACCTTGGGGAGTTTATCTTACATTATGTTACATATCCTTCAGTTGAATTGGAGAAAATTATTTGCTTCAACTGCAGTACTATCGTTTAATAAGGGCCGGGCTGGGTCTTCATACAAATGATGCCAAAAATCCAAAAGTATTAGAGTGATTTCTCACTGAAGTGAGCACAAGCAGAGTAACACAGAGTCTCTTATTTGCATGTCGTTTTTACACTTAATATGTACGTGTGGCTCAAATGGATTCTTTCCCACTGAACCGAGTAAAGCAAATTAAAATGTTTGCCAATATAAGAGATGTACATAGATACATGTGTCTAGATTAAGTCCTTACACTAAATGTCAACGTAAGTACCTACAGTGTCCTAGACAAAGTTTGAGTGGACAAAGCAATCATTTCAACAGTTCCTCCCTTCATTTGTTCAAATCCTTTTTGTTCGATTTCGGCGTTTATTTTTGATTACAACACAAGCGGCTACCACGCGGTAGCAACGCGCTCATCCAGTTGACACACAAACTGACCGAGTGTATCTACTTTCAATAAAAAGAGTCATGTAATTTGGATGGACTTGTGCAACACTTCTTGCTGACATTTTATCTCGACAGAAGTATCCTACACCGCTCTAGGCCCAAAAATTGGAGTACGTGTGGACAAAACTGCAACTACTCTAGGCACAAAATGTTGTCTCTAGGTGTTGTCCTGAATGTGCACCTTAATCCTATCTTGGCAACATTCAATCATAGCTCTCCAACAACACTCTTGTGAAACGCAATGAAACGTAATGTTATGGAATGGAAAACCTTGATAGATGGTGGCTGTTTTTTTTTTATTTTTTTTATTTAAAGCGTGCGTTTGAAACAATCAGCAGGAAAAACTAAGAAAATACGGAGTCAGAGGAACAGAAAACGATTGGCTTACCGTTAACATAGGAGTGCCGCAGGGTACAATTTTATCTACCATTCTCTTTATACTATATATAAATGATTTGCCAAATACTCTCAAAAATGCAAAGATAGTATTATTCGCAGACGACACACTATTATACGTAGTAGGGAAAGACATTCAACAATGTCAAAGAATAATGCAAGAGGAACTAAGTGCAGTAACGCAATGGATGGACATGAATAAATTAAGCCTAAATGTGTCGAAAACAAAATGTATGGTGCTAAATAGTGTTAACAGGATAAGACTAAAATTAAATGACGAGGATATTACCCAGGTAGATATAATCAAGTATCTGGGAGTAATGGTTGTTAATAAATTGAAATTCTCTTTCCACATCGACTTAATATGCACGAAAATAGCAAAAAAGATTGGTTTATTAAGAAGAATAACAAAAAATATGAACACAGATACTGAAATTTGTATATAAGTATATAACACAATTATACTTCCCCATATGGATTATTGGGCAGGCAACTATTATATATTGCTATAACGCTGGAGAAGTTCGCAGGTTGCAAAAACTGCAAAACCGGCCTATGCGAATATTATTACAGAGGACCAGATTTGAAAGATTTTCTGATATGCTGCGTGACTTAATCTGGATGACTGTGTATCAAAGGATCTGCTTCAAGGTTCTGATGTTTATTTTTAAATTAAAAAAATTAATTGTTACCTGATTATTTAGTGGACTTTGTTGAATATGTATATGAGGTTACAAACTATCAATTAAGAAATATAAATTATTTCCGAGTAGTTAAATATAAGAAAACTAGTACACGAAATACATTACTAATTAAAGGACTAAAAGTGTATAATGAATTACCAGATATATGAAAGAACGAAACAAATATGACTAGATTTAAGAGATGCATCATAGATATATGTAGTGAAAAATAAATATTAAACATTTATTATAATGTATACAAGGATTTTATCCAAAAAATTTCAATTTCAATATACCGAAGCCGGAGCCGGAACGCTCAACCAGAGTGCATGATAAATACATCTGGTCGTGATTAATCCAGAGACACCACCGGCTCCGACGGTCACTGTTAGTGGACTCGTCACAAGACATTTTTATATACTCTAATAAAATAGTAATGTTGCAATAAGGTAATTTCTATCTTGTTCCAAGGAGTAAAAACAACTTTCCAATTCAGCTTTCAAGGAGGCTCTCATTTGTGGTTAGTTAGGTGATTTTTGGGCAGTCAGTTGTTTTAAAACATTGTCAGTTGTTTTAAAACATTTAGGTAATCTCGCGCAGATATTTTTCAATGATAATTAAAATTTTTCGTCATGGTATCCGATATCGTAATAGTAATCTGCTCCAGCTGAAATTCAAATCATTTAAACTCATTATTTTTGTTTTTTGCTTTTGTTTTTTTATTATTAAGCCAAGCCATTGCCGTCTTTATGTTCCAGGTCGTGACACAAAACGATTTTGCTACATGCAAGTGTATTAGAGTGGTACGATTTCGTACTTATCTTAGCATTTGTTATTATGGAAAAATGCATTACTTTCAACTTCAACCTTCTGCACAATGTAAATAAGCCTCCGTACTAAAAGTTTTCTTCAGGAATTTTGTTATTTAATTCCTTGTGCATTTACCAGCATAAAAATCTAAGTACTTTCTTTAAGAAAATTGTTTATATTTAATTACTCAAACATAAAAATGAGAAAATGTGTTGGATTCTATTGTGAATAAATGTAAAAAATATATATAATTTGTTTGTTTTTAATGTAAACGAAAAATTTCCGAGCTCATGAAAAATTCGAACTAAGAGGAAATCCAGAAAAAAATCCAGAAAAGATATTTTCGCGTGCGAATATCTTTTCTGAATTGTTTTCTGGATTTCTTCTGATTTTTGTCTCTTCTGGATTTTGTCACTTCTGGATTTTGTCTCTTCTGGAATTTGTCACTTCTGGATTTTGTCTCTTCTGGATTTTGTCTTTCTGGATATCGTCTCTCTGGATTTTGCCTTTCTGGATTTCGTACCCAACCCTACCCTATAATGCAAAGCACTGCATGGCAGGAAGAAAAAGGGAAGGAAATTAGGGAACATGAAAAAATGGCGGAGGTGCCGATGTATGTGTGTCACTCTTAAACCTTCACGGATATTATGTCAGAGGAAAGATAGAGTATGGAAGACTGTTCCAGATTCGCAGAATTCGGGATAGAAAAGCATCCCGGAATTTTACTGTACGGCCGAAAGTAATTTGAAGAGTAAAAGTAGGTGCGCGGTTTGCAGCGCGAGTATTGCATGCAGGAATCATTCGACAAGGGATCAGACCAGATATTTCATTGAAACATTGACCATGCATGTAGCGATAAAGGAGTGAAAGGCATCCAACATTGCATCGGTGTTCTAAAGAAACGATGGGACAAGTTATTGCCAAGTCGACAATGGAGTTGGAGACTCTTTTTTGGACAATATCCAATGAAGCTAAGGTTGTGCGACCAGCTCCGATCAAGATATCGGAATTGTATTCCATTCTAGGTCTGATGTAGGACTTGTAGATGTGCACTAAATTTACGGGCTGAAATATTTCTTACACCTTTTCCGAAATCCAAGACATTTCAATGTATATATAGCAACAGAGAAGAGGTGAGCTGTCCAGTTCCCTTACTGGAAATATTAATGCCAAGAATGCATAAAAACGGTGTATCGTAAATGAAAAGAATCAAAAGAAACGGGAAGGAAAAAATTATGATCTTGCTTTAAAGAGATGAGACAGCTCTGGGATTTAGATGTATTAAACTCGACACGAGTCGCTTGACCCCAAGCGAGGATATTGTCAGGATCCTTGCTCAATGATATAATCTTTTGATCAATGTGGCATTACCTGTGCAGTCCACAAGAGTGTCAAAGGAGTAAGTAAAAGGAAGGGTACTGTCATCGGCAAAACTATAGATGGAATTGAAAGTAAGAGAAAGCAGATCACTATTGAAAATTTAAATTAAATTAAGAATAAAGATATAGAGATATCACAGGCCTTGAGCACATCGGCATTTATAGGGCAAGGTATTAGACGAGTAGTTAAAAACCTTTTAATCCATAATAAAACAGGAGGGGAGAGACTAAGTGCTTTACGTTTGCTTAAAAGGGCCGGACGCCAGACTCTATCAAAGGCCTTTGAATTATTTAGGGCAACAATTTTGGACTCACCAACTTTCCGCAAGAGAAGTCGACAAGTCTCCCGATGAGCATTCAGGCCGGAAGCTATATTGGCGAACGTTGATGGGTTTCTAGATACTGGATTAATTTGGAGTTAATGATAGATTCAAAAACATTTTAAAGAATCAAAGTGATTGCAATTGGTCGATGATTTGACGGATCGCTACCCTCTCTTTTCTTGGGAATAGGCTGAACGCGATCTAGTTTTCAATCACTAGGAAATTTTCCTGTCCAATAAGATAGTAGAATAGTTTGCGCACAGACTTAGCCAAGGATGAGGCACAGCTTTTAATTAATATGGGCAAGAAATCATCAGGACCTGTGGCTTTGGATGTTAATCTTTTTCAGGACCTTGAGCACATTTTACGTACAGATGTGTACACACCCACATGGGAGATGCGAAACAGGTGACTGTGAAGTGGGTGGAAGACAAGAACTTGCAGCGAATCTAGAAAGCCTTTTCCGTATACCTATACATATTTATCGTGACCTACCGAAGTTGCATTTATGAAGATACACACCACACCACACCATACCGATAACACTTAACGATTTAAATACAATTTCATATTTATTTAAAATTTTTATAATACAAAAGATCGAGTGCAATATAAATTAAAAAGAAAAACAGATTTAAGAAGTTAACTAATTAAATCTTCGTAATTCACTAACTACGTGGGATATAACAAAAATAACAAAGCTCTTAAGCGCTAACCCATAAATTTGTTATCTGATGTATTCACCGTCTTAAGGAAGTTATCTAGCCACTTTTCAATAACCGGCAGATTTTCATCACTCCACTTTGTCTCTTCCTTGATATTCCGTAACGATTTCTCAATTATATGCTCCGCGCTACCGAACTCACCTTGTCTTTGTACGTACAACTGAGAGACCATGTCATATCCTTCTTGTGTTGTGAAAATTCCTGTTGCTGAACTTATTAAATTGTCCCAGAGATTTGTTTTATTTTCAAATCTATATAAAATGAATGTGTGCATCTATAACTAATGAAAATAAAATTTAAGAAAAAAACATGATTACCTCTGCTTGATTATAACCCAATTACTTGAGAGGAAATTAAAGAGAGTTGTGTAGCCGCTTGAACCTCCAGTTAGCATGCTGAATATTAGGAAAACATCGTTCTCTGTGAAATTGCCATTTTCTTCCAAAATTGTTATATTTAGGAGACGCTCGATTTTTTCTGGTTGCACCGGACATCCGGCCAAGGTTTTTAGCAAATATGTTCTTTCACTTTGAATCCTAGATGGTGGGAAGTTAATGACTCTCTCTAATCCAAATTCCCATTCCTCTTGTGTGCCCCACTTGAATACGGGACAGATATACTGATTTGGTACGCTAAATTAAAAAGTGAAAAGATTTTTATTTCGAAGATTTAATCTTAAAGTAGATAGTTACAAATATATATAAAAAGTATATAAATATTTAACGATAAATAAAATTTCTTATTGAAGAAATTTCAAGCGGAAATAATAATTTTGGACCTAGTTTTCCAGTTAACTGCAGACGGGGAAGAGAAAATTTTTGATTGGGTCATGCGTAATTAACAGAAAGGATTTCCACGCAGAGAAGAAAGTAAGAAATACACAGTCAAATGTTTTAAAGCCTTTAGACCGAATCCATTTGTAAATATTCATCAGGTGATAGGTTAATTTAGGTTAGATTAGAGTAGTCTTGCAGTATCTTTCAGGTAGAATTAGTACTAATCCATCAGCCGGCACAGCTAGTATCTATGCGAGGGGAATCTAATATGGATATTTGCATAGCCTGGTGGCACAATTGGACCCTATACTAGATATTGAGGAATATCCAGAGTAATGAAATAGAGGATGAGGTAGAAAAAATTAGCTCTGAAAGGGATAACTTCGAAGCTATAGCGTACGCGAGAGTCCCGATCGGTGTAATAAAAGACGACATCCTCAGTGATCCTTTTAATAAGGCGGATCAGTGGTTAACCGTGATGATTGTTGTTTTGCGAGACAACTATGGCCTGGATACAACAACAAAAAATATCAAGGGAACTCCTTGCTGGTAACAAAGTCAATGTCAGGAGCCTAGTAGGACTTTTAATGCGCCATTGTCCTGTAGGAAACCAGCTAGCAGACTGAGTTGAACTGAAAATGATTTCAGTCGAAGCTGTAGAGAATTTGAAACATTGAATCAGTTTGTCATATGCTGGCGAGTACTTCGTCCTAACGATCAAGAGATGAGGGCTACTTAGTAGCTATTTCTTTTTCCGGACTTGGCAGAGTTGCAAAGCAAAGAATTCAGATATATCTTGAAAATCTTCACGAAAGCAGAATGGATTCAAGCAATACTCTTGGTTATCAACAAGACTAATAACTATGAACAATTATAGTATCCCTAAGACATATATTTTAACTGTATTTCAACGCTTCATTAAGGCTATAAAAATACATTTGAAAACAGTAAAAACCTTAAAATTATCTATGCATTACTACTAGCAGGATTACCCATAGCGATTCCATCTAATTATTGGTACACATTATTATTAAATTTGAACAAATTTAATAAGAATAGCTGTGTTTTTTGTGTCCGCAGAACAGATCAGAACAAAAGATACACAAAAGAACGCCTCATACATTTTCATAGAAAAATTTAAATGAAGCGAACAATACAAATAGTTCGCTTCAATCGATAGAACAATTTGTTCTCTCCAGTATATGGGAGTTCTAGAACAAGGTACACAAAAGAACACAGCTAATGTGTATCAACAATTAGATGGAACAGCTATGGGTAATCCTGCTAGCCCATGAATTCTTTTGTATGTATTTTTATAGTTCTGATGAATCGTTGAAATACAACTGGAAACGTTGGTGAAAAGAAAGAAAAAAAATGTTTTAATATCCCATACCAGCTACAGGACTAATAACGCAAAGTATGTTAAGATCTATCGCGCACTGCAGACTTTTTGTCACGAAACTGTTTTGTCACCACCCTCAATTCCATTAGGCTCTAATGTTAATGAGCGCATGAAGTGACGTGAGAGTAATGTGACTTTTTAGTTCCTACGGCTAGCAACTTTTGGATGACGAAACTATCATCGCGTCTTCACGTTTATATGAATGTGCATGCACTGGTAACATTTTTGCCGCTGCTGCTTGACTGCCATTATCTTGGAAGACGTTATAGAGCTAGGAAAAAACTAACGCATCTTTTTATTAATGTCTGCTGCAACGATAGTGTGAGAGGAAGATATAACTAATGAAGCATTAATACAAGAAGTACAAACCAGACCACCCTTATACTAAAAAAGAAAAACTTTTAAGGAATATTTTGAAAGCAATTTGAAGATAAAAACATAGGGAGAAATATCAAGGAGTGTTTAGAATCTCTCCAAGGGTTCGCATAATGATACTTTGATAAGTTATAGCAGGTATCAAGATCTGTAGTACATCATCAAAGCTTTCAAGCCTCATCCGGAAATGTCCAAAGAATTTTTCAGGAGAGGATCGCACTTCATCAAACATTAAGTGAAATTTTCCTTTAAGCTTCAAATAGGAAGAGCCCAATTGCGTTGACATTTTCTATATCCTTATGACAAATACACATATCACAGCTGCCTCCTCGAAATTTATATTGTTAAATGATGATATAAAACATGAATTTTAGGGGTGACAGTTTACTCACTGTATCGGTTCTAACCAAATCCATGGCGACAGGACGGTGACATTGACCAGAAAGTTGCGTGACAAAAAGTCCCTAGTGCCCGTTAGGCCTAACATGAAATTACAGTAGGAAATTTTTCGCTCATTACCAAATAAATTGAGTTTGACCACTGAAAGTATACAATGAAAATATGCCGGAAATTTAAAAAATACTGGAACTGCAAACACAGTCACTAGACGTTACTTAGTATGAAAATTTGTTGCCATGAATATATAGAACTTCGAATAAATCCCACGGTCTACTTTCAATACCCGTATTCTAACAGCTAAACTCTCTTGTAATACGTAATAAGTCATCGGTTGGCTTACTACCGCTGAGGCTAGGGGGCCCATGGATCACGAGGCCCTGGGCTCGGGCCCAGCGATCCCATGCGTAAACATGGAACTGAACACATGTAGAAAGAAAGATCCTCATAATTAATGAGCCCAATTGTGGTGAAGCGCGAGGTTATGTGTCTGGAAGCACTCCTCTAACTTAATCTAAGAAATCAATAACATAAACTCGGAAATTTTCAAAAATTACATGCAAAGCAGGCGCTTATCTAGCCGATATCGTTTACCTAATTTAAAATTCAACCTTAAAAAATATATATATATATAAAAAATAAATACTGTTTTCTCTTTTAGATGTTATTCAAAATGAAAATATGAAACATATTTTTGGGACACGCTTGAGTTTTTATGAATAACATGAAAAAATTAAAATTAGTCTCAAAGGATCTCGCCCCTCTGTATTTTACTCTATCTAACTTCTAATTCCTAACTATAAAATACAAACATCCCTCGGTTATTTACAAGACTTCTATTGACACGTCATATTTCCCTCCCATCATTCTTAACAATAACACATCTCCATATGTTGAATCGGCTCACAATCTTGAGGTAATTTTTAATAAGACCTTGAAGTAGAACGATCACTTTAAGTTTATCATGCGTAGAATCTATGGTGGTCTTCGTTCGCTTTGGGCCACAAGCTTCTTTATACTAACTGAGACCAGATTGCATTTAGTGCGCACACTACTTGGTTACTTATTAATATATTGGTGTGAGATCTATGATAGGCTCAATTCTGTTTGCTGGAGGATGCTTACAACCACATTTAATTCCATGATTAGAACCTATAACCTTCGTAAAATCGATCATGTCTCACAACATGCTTCTTTAGTCTTTGGTTGTACTCTTGAAGCTCACTTGCAGCCTCGACTGAATGCATATGTGGCTAAAATTATCAAACTTGCGCAACCTAAACACTTGTTCGACTTACTGACTTTCGCTGAGTCCCGCCGGACAATAACTCTTATTTTGCTTAATGCTAGTTTCCTTATTATTCCCATTAATAAAAAGCCGAAACCTCATTGCAAGCAAGATTTTCGCTCTATAAGTATTCTTCTTTATTGCTCTCGTATTCTTCAGAGACTGCTCTGTGATCAACTTAAGATCTTTGTAACAGATCAATCACTATTATATGATCTTCTGTCGGGGTATCGCACTGGTCACAGTACAGTATCGTCATTCCTCGATCTTACTGATAACATCAGGTGCAACTTGGAGTAATCGTCTGGCATCTTTGTTGGTGCTTCTTGATTTTACTAAAGCTTTCGATAGTGTTAGCTTTAATATTCTGTTCAATAAACTAGAAGATAATTTTAATTTTAGTAGTTCTTCAGTAAAACTTATTTACTCTTATCTAAGTGACAGATATCAAAAAGTTGTTATCAATTCATTGCATTCTGGGATAGACATATAGCAAGGTTGGTAGGAAGAATTTATGGTACTCTCAGGGTACTGTGAACTTACACGTACTTTACTCCTCGAGATACCAGCCGACGATTAGTAATAACCTTGCTCCTACCTATAATTTTATATGTCTGTCAAATATGGTGTTGTTTACATAGTGTTAGTCGTAAAAAGCTGAAAGTTGCATATAATGCGTGTGCACATAATATTTTTAACATAAATCGTTATAGTCACATCTCGGAGTTTGCACGCAGCATCTTGGATTGTACTCTGGATAATTATTTAAAATATCATTACTCTGTAACTGTTTTTAAAATAGTTAAAAGCCCATTTCCTTGATTATTTATCCAGGAGAATCCAACTGGTCCGATCTGTGCGCAACATTCAGCTTATTGTTCCTCGCAGTAACTGTAGCCAAAGTGACATATCAATATTTGTTTTTGGTGTCAAGATTTGGAACTCACTGCTCATTGATATAAAGCGATCATTGAATAAATAACTAATAAGGAAACGGCATATCGAGCGAAAACCTAAGCCACCCGACGAAATGTATTAGTGTGCTGTGTTTGTATTCGTTTCATCATGGCAGTAATGAAATCGTGACATTTTGAAGGGGGACATTTTTATAATTCAAATTGCTATGTAAAATAAACACATTTTTAGCGCCCCCTTATTTTCAGATAATATTTCTTGGTGTTGCCTTTGATAATTTAATGCACTTGTCAGAATTCAATTGTAACCAAACAAACCGGCATTGGGAAATGTTAAATTTTTCGCCATGGCTTTTTATGTTTATAAATATTTTACTTTTATATTACTTAAAACATTATAATTTATTGGTAAAACTATTAAACTTGCTTGAAAAATCCTTTCCCACAACACAAACTCCGGTTGTTTCTGCAGCACAGCATAGCGCACTTCAACACCATAATTGCAAGACTCCTGAATCTTGATTATATAAAATCCGTTCACAAAACAATATTTCACTTTAATATTTCACTACTATTAAGTAAAAAGCACTTTTAATTAGTTATTTATCACAAAATCTCTAAATCAAATCGAACATGTTTTTCATGAAATCTGAAATGTCAGAAATAAAGCAGAATTGTCAAATAGTGCACAGCCCTCTTGTCATTTCTCCCCCCGCTCATGGGTCTAACTGTCATTAATTTGCCTACACTGTATTCGCACGATACCCCGCTTCTTATTAGTTATTTATTTTATGAAAGAGATTGACAACAATCAGCAGCTTTAAAATAGCTGCCATAAATTATTTTTCTTGTATGTATTAGGTTTTGGCACAGCTCACTGTATCAACACGATTCCCTTTTCTATTTCAAGTTTTCACTGTTGTTAAATAATTATCCTTGCTAAATAATATTGCAGTTGTAGTTTTTGAATTAGTGTTCTGTTTTCCTTTTTTTCTCTTTTCTTCTTTTTTTCTATCTCTTCCTTAGAATATAGTTAGATCCCCCCCCCCCCGATTCTACATAAGAGATAAGAGCTCTTATCCTCTTAACTGGGCTGTCAAAGCCCATTAGCAGACATTATTAGCTGTGTTCCTTTGGGCTGTGTAAAGTACGCGCGAGCACTTTCCGAATGGAACGCAACTTTGTGTTGTCAAGAGTAAAACATAACCTCCAATATCAAACATTTCTGTTATCTCAAGTTTCTTATGAAATTAGTTAGGATTATTAACTATATTACTCAAATTAATTTCATTAAAGGCAACTGAAAATAAATTTATGAAAAACTGGACCTATATCCGAGCTACTTTCCTCGAGCAGTACCCACTACATAGAAAATTTAAGGACAAAAATTCGTCCCTGTTCGATTTTTATTATATTAAAAGTTATTACCGTATTTATTTTCATAACGATAATATATAAGTTTAAATAATTCTCCTGTTCTCGATGAGTTAATTGTTTCTTTATAAACATTTTCTCTCAAATTTCATCTATGTGACATTTCAATAACCACTTAGTATCCAAATCCACCTAGCGGAAAATTCTTGCGAAACTACTCAGCACATCTACTCACGGACAAGAGCATGAGTAGGTAGTTGCGAGTAGGTAGAAGTACTTGGGAGTACTTTACACAGCCCATGGAACACAGCTTGGTATTCTACGTAAAGAGTTAAGAGATGTCAGGCGCCAGCTGATCTCTTGACTTTTGTGGAGAATTTTTTTTAAGAGCTCCTCATCGAGGTCCGGTTAAATCTCTTATCGTGATAGTTGCAGAGATTGTTTTGTTTTAAAATACCGAAATGTTGGAGAAAAATGTTCTAAAATAAGTACATATTTATATAATTCGTATATATATATGTATTATATAAATATGTACAAGTTTGTGAAATATAAAATAATTTTACATTTTGAGCCATGCACAGAGGATAGTTCTGAGCAATATCAGAGGCGACTTCTGAGGCTGTATAGAATTTCAGAATACTAAAATCTTTTGCCTTTAAAGTGATAGAAATTATATAGCCTTACGATTATCTCCAGTACTCGACAATATAATCGTCACTTTAAAGTTTTGGTAACAATAATTTTTTTTTGCTACAGGTTTATACGAAAATCCTGTTGGACGTAGCGACGGCTGTGGAACTCTTTACCTGGTATTTAGGTATTAAAATATTAATTCAATTACCATTACGTGCTGTGAATTTATCATACAATTATTATTTATAGCAATAATTGTAACTTGATTAAAGATGCACACAATTATAGCTACGTGTGGGTTGGTCATATTGCCATCATCGCCTCGCCAAAAACATTACTTCTTCTTCTTCCGTCTTGAAAACATCTTTAATAGCTGGGCTGACTGAAAGTTTCTCCAAACCCTCTTAAAATCTCTTACTTGCTAAATTTAAGAGGTTAAGTGATCTCTTCAAATTCTCTTATGTAGAATCGGGGGGATAGTTTCTGTATAGCTTTTGGAATTCTTATAGAGCAATTTCATGTCAAGGACCACCTGCTCATATGTAATAACTATTAATACAGTATTTGTATTTGTATTATTAGTGGATGCCTGTTTGTCATCCAAGCTATCAAACTATGGAATTCATTGCCAGCTTCGTTGGGAAGATCACAAATGTTTTTAAGGAAAACTGCTTTAAGATCCAACGCTTCGCTTGAAAGTTGCAATGCCACAAAAAATGCTACAAACATATACGAATAGTTACAGACATCCAATGATATCTCCGATTAAAGAACATACATACCGTACACTACTTATGTTCCAAATTTTATTGAGACCAGTTTTGAAGATGTTACATGTTTTATAAAAAGTGCATTTTATCATACTTCACTGATTTTTTGCCTGCTAAGCTTGTGAGTAAAGCCCGCTCTGTAAATCCGCACAACATTTTTTGTAATAGGCTCATGTGTGACTTTATAGCTTTGTGTTTCATGAACCTGAATAGGCCGTTAAGATTATGCTGCCCGGAAAGGAAGCATCAATGTTTTAAAGAAATTAATAGCATGTATGAAGTATGTATTTATTTTGACCGGCTGCATAGAAGCTATTTTTCTTACTTTCTTGAAGCATACGATAGGAGACAATACAATTTGTCATTTTTTATTCGCAGCAGCTTACATGAAAAAAACTAATTAAAAACTATTTTTTCATTGATTTCAGACAAGCGATTCCAGCAGAAGAGCGTACACCGTAGATGCACTGAAGAATCTTTTGGTCCAATTCCGGCGGACTTATTTCCACAAGTTATAAAAATTTTTTAACATTATTTATACCTCTAAATTGTCAATAATTAAAAATAAAAGTTGTCTAATTATCTTTGACTCTTCTCGAGAAAACGCATTCAAAACTTGCACCACTATTTGACGGCTCTGGGTGTATGTAGCCCCTTAAGTCCATTTATTGACAATACGTATAACCAAAGTGCAGCTTTAATTTTTCCTTAAACGAAGATAATTTCTTCTGTAACATTTAGCATTCATGAGAAATAGGAACGATAAGCACTTTCAAATTTTCTTTCTTCCATGCACATTAGGTAAAAACTTTCTTAACCTGCTGCGCTTCATAAAAAAAGCAGCGTGACTCTTTTAAATACACCAGAGAAGTACAGTAAACTATGACAGTCGCTTGTAGCCTCAGTTCTTTGGATTTTTTAAACATAAAATTTGCAGTCAGTTAGATACAACTCATAAACAATTTAAATTAAACTATAGGTACTTTATTTTCACTTACGGATTTCCTTCATCTGGATTATCACTTTGCATCCACTTTTTAAAAGCAACTTGAGCTTCTTCAATACACGGTCGATAACCAGCTCTACATAAGAAAGTTCTAGCCAAAGCCCTTAAATCCGTTTTCCAATTCTCTTCATCCTCTTGCGGTTGACCCAATTCTTCATAGAGTGGAGTTAGCAGAACTCTTACGTATGTCTTCAAATATATTCAACATGAAACTTGCTCTATTTATAATTAAAAACTTAAATACCTCGAATTTCTTATGAACTGCAGACATATCAATGTGCCTTCCAATGTGGTCAATAAATGTAAATACGGGATTCCATACAAGATGATCCCTTTCGAATTTCATAAATAATGTCATATTGAAGGCAGTCGCAAAACTAAGGTCACCTGCGTAAGCAAGATTCCATGCATCGTGAAGAAGTTTAGCTCTGTAAGGAAACCATTTTGTATTTTTTCTAATTATGCATAAAAGTTTTTTTTTTTTTATAAAGTACCTTGTGTAAATAGGAATTTTCTGTCTTCCGTCTTCAGTTTGAAGATACTCAGCCAAGAGATTCCAATTTCTTTCATCGTAATTAACTGGGAATGGACCAATTTCTTCAGGATTTAGCACGATAAATTTATCTTTATTAGGAAGATCTTTTATTATTAGTTCTCTGGTCTTCTTCATCCATGAGTGTGGAGTTGAATTTGTAAAGTCCAGTTTATCTTGGGTAACAATAACCAATGGAATCCACCACAGCATTTTATCTTGTTCGGGTACATCATGAGGCCTTTCTCGTAGATAAACTTTTTGTGTGACTTTAGCCGTTTTGTGAGCATAGTTACGTTCTACATTAAGAACAGGTAGTCGATCTTTAGTTATCCATGAGCCTGCGATTTCATTTATTGTATATTCCTTGCATAAAGTTCCATCTTCGTGAGCTTGTTTAGTTAATGCATCCCATAGATCGTCACCGAAAAATGTACCATAATGTCTGTGAAGGATATAATCTGTATTAATATATTTTTTTTCTAAAAACAGGAATAACAGGAAGATAGCAGTGTTATGAATTCAAGGAGTAACACAACCCAATGGAGATTTTCAGCTGTTCATCCCAAGGCCATTAAGTAGATGGTGGAATTTAAAGATGTAACGGAAAAGTGTATATTGCAAAAAAAAAAACAAGGTACCTAAAACATAGGGTGTTTCAGTCTAACAGGATTACATCCAAACAATTACCAGCCGTCATTTTAAGAACCATTTGACTTGGCTTTGAAAGCCTTTTAGTGCGCCTTTTTTATTCATCTGCTTTTATGAATTTATATTTTTAGATGACTTTACAATTAATTCTCGACGAAAACCTATCATGTTGGAACCTGAATCTCAATTTTTCCATGTTGGCATACCAACAAACATATTCTGATATGAATATTAACACCATGATATTCTCATTGACTAAGTCTTGATGAAGTATTTTTGACAAATTTTTGGATGTCCTGTTCAAATTTCATCAATTTTCAGTCATTTTAGATTGAATAATGGGAAATAGAAAAAAATTATCGCAGTTTTGTTGCTTCTTAGATACAATACCGACGAATTTCCCGACACTATTTGTGCGGTTTTTATTTTAGAGTATGAATCCAGGCTTATGAGGTAAAACCATTGTCTTAAGGCTCGCTATCTAGTCCGCTGCTATTCTGAGATCCTCTGCTTTTCCTATTCTCCTGAAATGCATATGCAAATTCGAAGCTGCTGGAAAATATGAGTATCTGAAAATCAGGAGTAATGGACCCAACAACCGCACTGAGGTGATAGTCCCCTTGCGAACCTTGACCATTATTCTAGTTAGGGTTATACTTATAGTTGAATACACCATATTGTACACGATTCAAATTCACTGGCCATTGAAAAATGTTTATTTATTATGCTTTCCTTTCGTTATTATATAAAATAATTTGACATCATTTAAGACCGTCTAGCTGGGATTGATACTAGCAGTAAATTATATTAGGATGAAGGAACATAACTTGTTGTTTCGGTGGTAGAATGGGTTTATAATTTTGTTTACTTTTACTCGTAACACATTTTAACTTTCTTATTACTATGGAGTAATCTCAGGATCCTGATAATTCAAAATCTTGCAAAAATGCTATCTTTATCATGTATTTGCATTTCAATTTGTTAAAATTAGGAAAAGCTTGCTACCAACCGGATAAATTCAAAAAATGTATTAAATATAATTGAAATTGGTTAACGGACCTTAATAGATTTCTATCAGGAAATTAGTTAAATCCTATACTATCCGATCGAATTGAAATTTGCCAGTTGTGAAATGACTATGACTCCGATGAAGACAAGGAGTTGAAAGCTTGCCCTATCCGTCTTTCTAAAGTTTTTGGATATTACTCTGCAGCAATCTACATATCCATGTTAGACATATTGGTATACTTATACCTAGACCAGATCAATTCCCTGGTAGACAAATCATGATGAGCTCATCAATGAGCTCCTTATGAGTAATCAGATGAACGTCCTGATGAAATTTATTCACATTTGCATCACAACCGGGAAGAAAATCATTTATTTACTTATTCCCAGATAGTGCGCATGAGATGTTGCATCTCTTTCACTTATTTAGAAATGTATATTTTTCTTCTCTTTTGTGTATTTTAGAATATTAGATGAGCACTTCGATGAGTACATAATGAGTGTCACGATGAGTTTATTGATGAGCATTTCAATGAATGTCCTGATGAGAATCTGATTTTGCACGTACGTAAAGTTAGCACCGCAACTTCGTCTGATATAGTTCGGAGATACCCCATAATTTGTCGTGAAAACCATAAGTTTGTCGTGTCCTTTTTTCTAAAGGAAACTGGATGTGGCGCTAAGTTGACGTCAAGTTAGCACCGCAACTCACTGGTACTCGGCCAAACTTGATCCGATTGGCAAATTTCACATCTTGGAATTTGTCGTTAATTTGTCATGAAATCCATAAATTTGTCGTGTCCTTTTTTCTAAAGGAAACTGGATGTGGTGCTAAGTTGACGTCTCCGAACTATATCAGACGAAGTTGCGGTGCTAACTTTACGTACGTTTATTTTGCGATTGATTTCATATATTTTTCCGAATTCAAACTCCGGTTGCAAATCAAACTCTAAGACGCTAAGGCGTAAGCATTTAGGTATACCGTCTTGTTCAGAATATAGGTGACAGTCTCTCCGCGGAAATCAAAAAATTAATTTAAAATATATATTTTAAGAATGTAAATAAATAAATCACAAAAATCAATTCAAATATTTTTAGTAGAAATGCCATCTGACACGAATGACAAGAATAAATATTTATTTATTTCTAGTTTAGTATACATGGAGGAATTTCATTATATCCAATTAGCCCTTCGATGAGATTTACTGAATCCGCATCGAAAGAATCTTCAGGCCATCATTTTTTATGTGTTTCTTCAATGCTTTTTGGTCTTATATTAATAATATGCGTCAATCCTCAGATTTCCCTAGGGTTTTAGAGTACATATAATGATATTAAATCCCACGTTTTACAAACTGGATGTGATCTATTTGACGAGTATTTTCAGACCGTATGCTCGATAACCATGCTGATAACTGCATCACTACTTGTTGTCAAATGCGAGATACCTCTCCGATGGACATTGGCTTCTAATCGGTTGAATATGATGATGTTTATCAGGCATTATGTAATCTTAATTTAAGTACTAAACAAGATACTAGATACCTATGTCTCTCGTTATTAAAATACTGCGCAACATCGCTATCATCTCCTTTAATTGAAATTTTTAATAATCAATCCCTTCGGTTAGGAATTTTTTGTGGATGATTGGAAAATTTCATTTATTACACCAAATTTTAAATCCGGAGTAAAACATGATATAAAGAATTATCGTAGAATGTCTGTGATGAATAATGTTCCGAAGTTATTAAATTCTACAGTGAATACTAAAATTAGCTTTATTGTAAAGAAGTTAACAGTCTCCCAGCAGCATGGTTTTTGCTCTGGTAAGCCCTATTCCACAAATTTGGCAATATTTTCCAATTGTGCGATTAATTCTATTAAAGAAGGTGCCCAGGTAGATGTGATCTATACTGATTTTGCTAAGGCATTGGATAGCGTTAATATTACGCTTCTAGTTTGTAAATTGCAATGTATTGGCTGTCATACATCTATCTTGAAATGGGTTTAATTTTATTTAAGCAACCGTAAGCGATATGTGAAAATTGCCAATCTTGTTTTTAGAGTCATCTCCGTTACTTCCGGTGTTCCTCAAGGTAATCACTTAGGACCCGTACTTTTTTTGTTTTTCATTAATAACATAGCTAGAAATTTTTTACTTCGCGAATTATTTAATATTTGCTAATTTATGCAAAAATCGATTCCTTGAACGATTGCCTCTCACTTCAAGCTGATCTTAATCGGTTATTTACATGAACAAATTTCAAATGCAAAATTATGAGTTTCACTAGAAAATTCGACATGTTTAGCTTTAATTACACGATCAATGCTATTCTCATTCCTAGAGCTTCAGAAGTCAAAGACCTAGGAGTAACATTTGATCCAAAACTATCTTTTGCTTCACATGTTGAACTTATTGTTTCTAAAGCATTCCGCAACCTAGGTTTCTTAAAGCGTAATTCCAAAGATTTTAACGATATTGGCACACTTAAAGCTCTGTATTATTCGTTTGTAAGATCTGTTTTTGAATACCCGTCGTTTGGTGCCCCTTTTATGATGTTCACATTAATCGTATCAAGTCTGTACAAAGGTCGTTTACTCGTTTTGCTTTATATAAATTAAATTATAATCGTGACAATATGCCACTTTTATAAAATACATTTTATCTTATAGAATTAATTCTTCTGAACTTTTGCCTTTAATCTCCTTTTATGCACCTGAGAGACTAATCCGCTCACGAAATTTGCTGTATGCTCCACAACATAGAACAAACTATAGCATGCATGAACCTATTTCAAATTGTATTTTACTCTTTAATTCATTTTCTACATTTATTGATTTTACAATGCCTAGGAAATTATTTAAACCAACTCTTTATGAGAATGCTAGTCGCTTAGTTAAATGTTTGGATAACAATCATTATGCAAATTTTATTTAGTAATTATTGTTACGCTTATACATATGCTCATTAATACTTTTGTATTTTGTAAATGAAATAAATAAATAAATAAAACGTTATGCTCAGATCCTTACGACTCAGCGTCTCAGAGTTTTATTTGTAACCAGAGTTTGAATTCGGAAAATTGTATGAAATTAATTGTAAAATCAGTTTCTCATTTATGAACTCATAATGACACTTATTGACATGCACATTAATAAGCTCATCGTGACACTCATTATGTACTCATCGAAATGAACAAAAGAGAAGTAAGGTATACATTTCTAAATAAGTGAAAGAGATGCAACATCTCATGCGCACTATCTGTGAATAAGTAAATAAACGATTTTTTCCCGGTTTTGATTCAAACGCGAATAAATTTCTTCTTTGATGAGCTCATTATGATTCGTCTACCAGGGGATTGTTTTTACAAAAATGTTGAACTATTTTGCGATTGGAATAAACTGCTATAACACAAACAATTAGTGATAAACTGAATACTGCGATCGCATGTACGGTAATCAATAGTTGTCGGTCTAATTGTAAATTCCTTACCACTGATTCTCTGTCATATACGGTAGGACTTACTAGTACTTAAATTGTAAGTAACTAAAAATAAAATAATAACAGTGTATCCGAGATCAACATTACAATATTTTGTAAATAAAATATGGTATATGTCTTGTCTGGCAGCATTACGAAATTTTGCTCAATTCTACCTTTTTTCGGCACTAAATTCCTTCGTAAACTTTCAAAACATAAAAATTTAAAATTGTGTATAGAAGCTTTCAAGGGTGTGTACAGATAGTTGGAAACGTCATTTGTAGCATCAATCGTATGACAGAAACTATCCCAAGCCGCCTTCAAGGTGAACTTAATAGCCTAGTGATGTACTGAACTTAGTATTATTCACATGGCATTGTTAGGGAATAATATCAGCTCTTGCGACTAATTAACACCATGTATGTATGCTCTCCAAATTTTTTTTCTTTGAATTTTACTAAACTTTAACATTTTACCATAAAATCTGGAGACCTGGGTTTATCTCTTGTTCAGGATTAATGAGAAATTTTCCCTATTATACACGAATGAAAAATGTGTCTTGGCAGCAGTCTATTTATGATATATGCTACAAATCCTTATGAACGATATGATTGTTAGCTATTTTAATACATTTTATTATAATATTTCTGAAATAGATATGAAAATAACAAATCATAAAGCAATAAATTACCTGTCAGCAATAAATTTCCGTATACCCTTCTTGAAAGTCTCACTACCCAAAGTGTAATTCAACATCCTCATCACAAGTTCAGTCTTAAAAGATGTAGTCTCCTGCTTCATTCCGGTGATTCTAGAATGCGGATATCTTTTACTGAACTCATAGTAGAGGGAGTATAGCACAGTCATTGGGTATTTTCCATTAAATTCTAATCCGTTGTCAATCTGAAAGTAATTCTTATTTAGATTTTGCTAACATTAAGATTAATCCTTTTTTTTTATCTATATACATATATATACCTCAACCACAGTATTTGAAGCAAGGAAACTAGCTAAAGCCTTATTAACGTGTGCATCACTCCACCAGTAAGGAGTTATCCATGATCCAAGCCATTGATAAATTAGCTCTTGAGATAAGACGTAGTAACCCTTCTTCAAGAGTTCACTTTCTCTAAAAAAAAAAAAATTTGTTTATATTTATTTTTTAATTCACAGAGATTATCTCAAATTCAATTTATTAAGTTCACAATTTTAATTTTTAAGGTATATAATGTACAATCGTGGTGCGTACAGGAAATCGAGATATTTTAAGTTGAAAATATACTTTTTTTTTATATGTACTACATAATATACGTAATATACGTATTAGTTCTTGACATAGTCTCACGTAAGGCTATGAGAGAGCAGGACAGCGAATATTGTGAGTCAGTTATGGGCAATGAACAATAATTGTTTATTTAATAAGAAGCTAAGGAACTGTTTTTCCCGCAAGATAACGAGACTACCCGTTGAAATCAAATCGAATAATAAACTAGGTTAGTAGTTAATAAATCAAATTTTTATACCCTAGATGAAATCTGAAGGGGTATACTAAGTTTGTCATTCCGTTTGTAACACCTCGAAATAATG
Organism: Dioctria linearis; assembly: GCA_963930735.1. NCBI lineage: Eukaryota > Metazoa > Arthropoda > Insecta > Diptera > Asilidae > Dioctria > Dioctria linearis. The sequence continues at coordinate 315,210,583 of OZ005741.1, forward strand.
ATGGTAGAGCAAAATGGATTGGACACCCACGCATAATATTAAAAGTTATTTTGATTTTTGCATGTCCGTCCGTCTGTGCGCACGATAACTCGAGAACGCGTATACTTAGAGAGCTGAAATTTTGTACGCAGACTTTAATCCTCGATTTATATGTTTTCAAAACCTGTATCTATACTTTTCTCTAATAAGTCAAAAGGCATTTAGTACAAGATTATATTTTCTATAATCATACTTGGGTACTACTCGAAAATTGAAGGAAATTGATAATGAAAAAAGTAAAAATATTGTGTGATACTTTTCTTCAGATGTGAACTGAGTAAAACGGTATAATAATATTGTAATCGTTTTGAAACTAGTCTTATCTTCATTGCATACTTATATTCAAAATTGTTCAAGCAAACATTACAGAAACAAGAACAAAAAAATGTGTTTTGCGTAGTAGTCCAGTCAATAAAGGCACTTTCACATCAAACACAAGAATCGAAAAAACGTAAACCGAAAAACTTAATTTATTCCACTTTAAAGGAAGATTTTTGCTCCAATGATTAATAAAATCATGGGAAATAGGATAAACTAATAAAATAGTATATTTATTTTAGCATTTTTAAGAAATCCCAACTTTTATGATTTATCGGACGAATTTTTCCGCCGAAAAAGTTTTTCGGCCGATAAAACATAAAAGATGTGTTTTTCTTCAAAATCTGAAATACATATAACTATTTTCTCAGTAAAATTCTTAGTTTATCCTATTTCTCTGGATTTTATTAATCATTGGAACAAAAATCTTGTTTTAGAGTGGAATAAATTAAGTTTTTCGGTTTATATTTTTCTGTTCTTGTTTTTGTTGTGAAAGTGCCTTAAAGGCACTTTCACATCAAACACAAAAATCGAAAAAATGTAAATCGAAAAACTCAATTTAATCCAATTTGAAATAAGATTTTTGCTCCAATGATTAATAAAATCATGGGAAATAGGATAATCTAATAATTTTACTAATAAAATAGTATATTTATCTTAGAAGTTTTAAGAAAACAGAACTTTTATGATTTGTCGGACGAATTTTTCCGCCGTAAAAGTTTTTCGGCCGATAAAACATAAAAGTTGTGTTCTTCTTCAAAATCTGACATAAATATAACTATTTTCTCAGTAAAATTCTTAGTTTATCCTATTTCTCTGGATTTAGTTAACAATTGGAACAAAAATCTTGTTTTAAAGTGGAATAAATTGAGTTTTTCGGTTTACATTTTTCTGTTCTTGTTTTTGATGTGTAAATGCCTTAAGGACTAAATCCTTAAATTTTTTGTATAAACACTTTTTTTTTTGTAAGTCTGATGTATAACGAGTTAGAGCAGCGGAAACGTGAACATTCTTCCAAAAATATTTATGCGTATACAAAAAAAAAGTGTTTATATAAAACATTTACTGAATTTAGTCTTCTTCAAATTTGTATCAGCCATTTTTGTCGTAGGATAAATCGTTGAGAAATTATTTTGAAAAAACCAATTTTTTTTTACCTTTAATCCAAGATGGCGGAATGCGCAGACTCCCTCCAAGGGTGAAAACTTTGCTTTTTTATCGATGCCCGGAACTAAATAACAATATAAAAATCACAACTACTTACACGACCTTTTGTATGGCAAAAACCCCTATTGAATGGACTATAGGTACTTAGAATGCATCCGTTCTATTATGTGAGATCGACTATTTTACAGTTGATGAACTCAAATTAAATTTCTCTAAATCGATTTTGAAATGTCAAACTAGCTCATAATCATTAATCTCAAATATTAAGGTGAGTGGTATACTGATATAACTGCAAATAATTACTATCAAAGAAACATTTAAAAAAAAAATAACAATAATACGAGTATCCTAGTTCCTTATCCTACGCGATAAATAACGTCAACCATTTTATAATAGTTATGTGGCAGGGTAATTCTAGGGATAAGCAAAATTAAATAGCTTTTTTGTAACATTAATCTTTTCATAATCGATCACAAATTGTATAAAATGTGGATTCGTCAAAATTTCGAAGATATACAGAATGATTTTAAAGTATTATTACTTTATATATACAAATACAATGTAATTAGACAACTATTCACCGTTTTAGCATTATTGGCAACCGTTGAAAGATTTACTTTCGTTCATTGGTATTGTTAATTCGCCAAAACAGTGGTAGCTGATAGATATCCGATAAAATTTCGAAAAATTAACTTTAATGATGGCAAATCAAATTGTTTCAGTAAAAGTTCATAGCAAGCAGGTGCGTATACAGGGGGTTGTGGGGGAGGGGGGGGGGGGTCATGACCCCCCCCCCCCCCCCAAGCGCCACCTAACCTTCGCGGTGAATTGAATGTAGCGCTGGACTGCAGAGCGAGCTGTCAAAGTTTAACAGGATGATTTTAGTATAGTACGATTTGGTTTGTATGGTTTGTTTGTCTTCTTATGAGTAGTAATAGTGGATTGGGTATAATAGTCATTCGCTCGTAGCTCTTCGTCTCTTAAACGTGTACAAAATTTTTAGAATTTTCTTATGTTGTTATATAGTGTACAAAAGTTATCTATTATACCTATCAAAGGATAGTAAGTAATTTTGGAATGCATATTTATTTTAGTATTTGATTGTTTAGAAAATGGCACGTAATACTTAGCAGCCCAGTTATAAAGATGCTTTTATATTTTTGTTGCGCCGATCACTCATATATATGAAAGAGAACACAATTTCCAATTTAAAAAGAGTTATTGTTTCTAAGAAATTGGTCAGCGATTATAATTTTTTTTTTTTTACCTATGTGATTTTCCGACGGTAGACGGCAGCGGGAAATTCGCTGTCAAAACAGGTAGTCCTAAAATTGAAAGTACAAGAAAGAAGAAGATATCGAAATTTTATTTGTTATTAGTTTTGAGCGTTTTGAAACAGATTTTTATCGAGAATATTTTATATTATTTTCAAAGAATTGAAATGGACCAAAATGTGGAAAGGAAACATTTAAAATGTAGAAATTAACTAAATTAAAACCAAACTAAATGCCAAAAATATCACAACTTTACCATTTGTATTTAAATGCCTCGAAATATCCATCCAAACCATGTCTTTTTTGTCAACTCGTCTATACTGGTTGTTTTGTATATCATAAATTGTTTTATGATTACGCACTTCCTCAATCAATTTTTCATCAAAATTCTTAAACTCTGACAAAAATAAATGCCACAACTATTTCATTCGTTTGATTTTGTTGGTGCAGCGACGACGGCAACTTCTTCGACCGCTGATCGTCCCCCGTCGTAATTTAAGCATTTGCATAAGACCCTGTCCTTTTAGAAGTTTGACAGCGGCATTTTTTCGTTGTTTGCCGTTACCCGCCTTGACTTAACAAATTTTGTTTTACGGTTCTTTCAGTAGAACCCTGGTTCCATGCAATCAACGTCTATCCACCGGTTGATTTTTCATAGCGATGCTGATTCAAGTCTGAGTTGTTCGAAATTATTACGATCGTAGGGAAGCATTAAATTTTTTCTTAGAAATACACTTGCAAATTGTTCTTAAGAATTTGAATGAATAATTCACCGACAACGGTCCAAGGTCCAAACGAATTGGTGCATTGAATCTGGTGGTTCACTCTTTCGGACAGGGGTACAAGCATTCAGTTTTCTTAGAAATATTTGAAAATTTTTCTTTAGGCGGCGGACAATGGTTCCAAAGAGTTATATTGATTCAGGTGCCTTGGCTGATCTACAATCTTTGCACGAGAAAGAGTATCTGGATATGAGTCCTTAATGTCTGTCCACTCTGAGATCGACATTGATATGGATAATATTACCGACAAGTTTTCCAAATCAAACCGAAAATTGGGTTTTGTGATATCTAATATCAATATGAAAAAAACAAAAATTTATAAGCGACTACTTCCGACTTTTTCGTCCCTCCTCGAACATTTAAGTTGTGATCCCCCTCCCTTAGGCTGCAGGTCTGGATACGCGCCTGATAGCAAGTTATTATATTTTTACAGTTGATGAAAAATTCCAAAATCTGGAGATACTACCATTTGAAAACAAGTAAGTGATAAATAATTGTAATTTTATTTATAGAGTCATCTTGTTTGTTTTGATTTTTTATCAGAGAAAAACGAATGGGAATTAATTGTGCTCACTGTGCTTACACCATTGTATGATTTATATTTAAAGTAATTAACTAGAAACGATTACTAAAAATTGAAATTACAAAAACAAATAAAATCAAAACTCACTTGAAAACAATAAGACCCCAGTTATCCGTTGGTCGAACTGTCGACAATCCAGGTATTGCGATTATATCAATTTTGCAGAGTGGAACTTGTGTATCAAAATATTTCACCAAGTGATTGTAGACTCTTAAGATTTTATCGTATAAGTCCTTAAAATAAAAATTCAACATTATTACACTTATATATACATACGAATATATGAAGAGGGTTTTCTATAAATCATAATTTTAAAGCGATTTACTTGTCAACGATTTTAAATTACTTTTACATACCTGAAGATTTTCCTGAATTTCTTCACGACCATACACTCTTATAACTGGCTTATCGACTGGTCCTTCGGGTAAAGTTTCATTTGTAGCGACTGGCAATTGTGAAATTACAAAGCCAAAAGTGAAAGAAGAAATTGGTGGAGTTATTTGAAAATGATCAACAATATGATCGTCACTGCAAAGATAAAAATAACTATGACTTTAAAATACATGAAGAAGGTTTATAGTAAACTCAAAAGCATTATGTGTGAATTTTTAAATTCCCTAAATTAAATTATATAATTATATAAATTTTTGCAAGATCATTCTTCCTGTCTGTCTGAATGAACAAATGAAAGTAGAAAAAATTCATTGTGTATGTGTGCATAGTCCAACCTTACCAAACAAAGTAGATCAAACATCGATTAGAAGAAATAGTATTTGTGTTTCAAAGAACATAGGGTGACGGGGAAAATGGTATCCTGTTGTTCTTACCAATAGACAAGTGAATTTATAATAACAAAAAAGACATAACTGAACTCTCTCTGTTATATGTTCTTTGATAGTAGTCTGGATAGACTCTCGATATGGGCACATTTTCATTTGAACTATGTAAATTTTCTTCTTGAGCAGAAAAGGAAATATCATGGAGAACTGAGAACATATTTCCCGACATTCTCTTCACTCAGATCAACTTCTGTTGACTTCTCTTTGCTCTTTATCTCATTCATCAACCGCTTAAAATCTGTCACCAATTACATACATCATCATTACCTTCTTCCACATCTGTACATAACTTGATGTCCTATCTTACTCTCTCCTTACCTAATTCAATTTGTTTTTTGATATTCACTTTGAATTAGCTTAACTATGTAGAAAAAAGTCCTTTTAATCAATATTACTAAATAAATGTGCAAACTGAAAAGGATTTAAAATGTTACCAATCATATTAAGACTACCTTAAACCAACCATCTTTACGAGTAATGCATTTCATCTAAGGTCTTAAAGCAATTATAACTTTTCTACGGAACTTACACTTCATCATGACAGTCCACTGGTGTATTGAATAAAGTTGTATAATCTTTGGGCCTATGTATGCTGACTGTGAAGGGTACCTATGATAAAAATAAAAATTGTAATTCAAGAAAGTTACTTAGAAAAAAAAAATCTCACTTTAAATCCGGGCTCATCGAAGCAAGGGAACAACCTCCTAGCATTGTGCGGTCTTAAGTATGTTGCCCAGTAATATTTCTTTTCTCCAGTACTTTCCAGATAGCTTCCCTTAAATAGTCCTTCGGTTGTGTCCCAAATTTGTCCACTAAAGCTCATTTCCAGTTCACATTCCGTTCCTTGTTTAATAGCCTCTTTCAAGTAGATAACGAAAATTGTCTTTTTCGGTAGCCGTTCTGCTCTTTGAATTCCAACATTTTCGTATTTTCTGGTTTCACCATCATTTCCGCTATGAAATAGAATTAGATTTTCATTGCGAGATTTACTTGTTATTAATTAATTAATTAAATCATTTCATACTTACTCGCTTCTCTGATATCTTCTAAGCTTTATTCCTGTTTCTTCGATATTTAAATCGTAATGGGCATGAAGGGAGATTTTTTTGGTATCATCATTCCAACTTAGATTCATTTTTATATTTCCTGTAAAGGTTCCTTCATCCAAGTTTGGCTTAAGAACCAAAATATAGTTTGTTGGAATAACATCTTTAGACAACCGGGCATCAGGTATTAGTGCATGTGATGCTGATAGATCTATGCTACGTTTATGCTTTACCTGCATTCAAGAAAATTATTAGTTTATTTTTATTTCTGTTACATACGAAGAGATTACTTACGTTTGCAAAGCCATGGGAAAAATTTATAATTGCTCCTAAGACTAGCAACGATCTTAAAATAGTCATTTCTTTTTGGATTCTCTGAAACGTATAGAAATAAAAAAAAATATAAATATAGAAAAAGAGAGAGATTTCCAAAAAAACTACTTAAAAAATAAACAGACCTTTATATACCAGGGGGTTTATACTAGCTATTGGAGCATTTCCTATATAGATACTATTTAGTTCAAGATGTCAAACATAACTAACTCTTAGTAAACCTATGCAATAATGGAAAATAAAAGTTCTATAACCTATAGAGGCTATAAATAATAGTCAAAATATGGTATTTTTGGAATGAATTAAGACTAGTCCGGAAAGTATTAACCCTTGACTCAAGCAATCACCTTTGCGCCCCATCAACATGCTTACCAAGCAGAATAGTCTATCACAACCACCCTACATATATTTGTGCTAGATCTAGATAAGGCAGTTTAAAAAACAATGACCCTCTTATGAATCCATAGAGAATGCAACTATGAACAGACCCACTGGTTAAGGCAATGCTTGGTATTTACGGCGAATTGCAGCTAACTTGAGAGGTAATTCGGTAACAATGTTGGCTGCCCAGGGATATCCACCGGGTGGAATTTTGTCCGCTCTGATATGGTCTCTAGTTGTCGATACATCTCATACATGAGCTGACTACCTCTGGATATGATAATCTTGAGAGCGTGAAATTCTGATCTCTTAAATTGTCCCCAGATGTCCCAAATGGAAGGCCATAGATGAGTCGAATTTTTTACTTAATAAGGCATGGGCCATTTTTCATGCAGAGATTAACGCCCTAGAGCTCTGCACTCGCGAAATCATTTATAAACATATACACGGAGATACATAATATCAGACAGCCAATCAACACTCAAAGCGTTAAATTCGTATACGTACCTTCTGGAAATATCTTATTGTTTTGAAACAACTAGCCGAAACACATACGGTCATGCTGATTTGAGTATCAGATCACGAAGGCATTAAGGGCAATGAAATTGCGGACCGCCTTGCAAAGGAAGGAGCCAGATCTTTGTTTATTCGCAATGAACTTGTTTTGTTGGACACCAAAAGGTTACGGCACAAGTCAAGCTTCGGGAGGACAAAATTAAAATGTTGCAGTTGAAAAACACTCCAGAGCTGAGACAAACGAAAAAAATTATGATGTATTCGCAACAGAGGATACAAATATTCCTCATCTTCAGCAGGAAAGAACTAAGACTCAAAACGGGCCTACTTACCCAGATATCTCCTTAAGGCCAATACCAGATCTACCGCTTCGGAAGACGACGTAATTATTGAAGCATAACACTAAAACATCTAGAAAAGTCGTATTGCCAGAGGATTTTACAAAGATCGTCCCCAAGAATGTTAAAGATTTCTTAAAAGACCTCAAGTTTGAATTAGCACCCTAGGTCGCTTAGGGGTAATGTCATTAAAGATATCATATGTCGCAGTAACTACAGGTGAAGTGGCGGAATCTCTGTCTACGTCCCTTTTTTTTAATAATAATAATAAAATAATAAGAAACTTTTGTCAGAAATTAATTAAACCTAGTCTGAAAATTATTAACGCCCAAAAGAATTCAGGCTCGCTCATCATTATGCATCAATCCTTCTAGCATGTAGCGTTTCCTGCACGGCAAATACTATTTAGTACAGTGCTCATATATAAAGGAATGTAATACGTTCCACCAACTGTCGAGAATCGTCAGACTCCGAACCACATTCTCGGCGAGAATATTTGCCACGAGCTGTAGAAGAAGAAGAAAATAAGTTTCCAAAATTATATAGCTTACTATTCGAATTCAAATACTTTATGGCATTGAGATAGACGAAAATTTTGAAAGAAAAAAATTCTTCTATTAGAACTCGAAACAAGTTCTATGGTATCCCCCTTTTGTCTAACGATTTTAAGTATTTTAGATAAAGCATAGCATTTTTTTAATTGCTTCATCCAGTCCATAATATTCCTTTAGTAAAAATAATATTATAGGCCTGTGTTTAGTGAGATAATGGTAACACATTTAGCTGTACTCACTAAACAAAGCTTAGTAACGTCAACTTCCAGAAATTCTACAGCAAGCGTTACGATATGAAAAGTCTTTGAAAACGCTACATGTTGTAAAAGATGGATGCATGATGATAACTATGAACGGACTTTTAACTCTTGTACGGAAATAAATAAAACTATAAAAAAGTTTCTTTTCAGACCGAAGAAAAACTAATTTTTATAGGTGAATCTAAGTTTAACCACTTAAGAAGATAGCAATAGCGTTTCCAAGTAAATATGGGAGCGCGAATACTATTTCGACAGTACGCGGTCGTAACGTTACTCTAATTACAGCAATTAACCCTTAAGTAGGCGCATGGGGTCAGAGCAATTTTAACCGCGAAAAAAATGTAGAATGCATTCTCTCTCGACCTTGCGACTGCCAGTAGCTTTTCATCTCAAAATACTAATTTGAAAGCCGTCGCGAATCACTGCAACGTACGCATGCTTTTCTACTACAGTGAAGTGTGACCCCATACGCCCACTTAAGCATGGCTTCCACCAGCGAAGTTACTGTCCCAACTAACCTCGTTTTCAGTCCCTCACCTACTCTTGACATACCAATCAATTTACTTGCGCCAGTACGAAAACGAGTTCCACTCACTTCAACATTTTAGCAAAGTGGAACCTGAGAAATAGTCAAATGTATGTATGTAGTCATGTATAATATCATCTGGTGTGGAACTTGTGAAATGTGAACAAATTTTTCTTTTTTTCAGAGAAAAGGTTTTAAGTGAAAAATTAAATATTGAAAAGGTCATAAATTGTGCAGCAATTTAATTAAGAGCAATTTCGGAGAAGAAAGCTCTAAGAAAAAAGAAAGTGTGAGTATGTTCCTGATTGCTAAGGAATAATAGTTTTGCTTACGTAATTCTCTTTAAAATTTTCGAAATTTCTTACCGAAAAATTTAAAGCACTCCCTTTGTATAAAAGCCAATACACAAACGTGTTGATATTTCACAAGTTCCACACCAGCTGATATGTATTATTAAAGACTACTTAAGTCAAAAAAAGTACCAATTGCTGAAAACGTACTCAATTTGACTATTTCGCAAGTTCCACTTCGCTAAAAAGTTTTCGTACTGGCGCAAGTAAACTGATGGGTATTTCAAGAGGAGGTGAGGGAGAACTGAATACGAGGTTAGGCCGCTTACACATCGAAATACGAAAACGAACGAATAAACGGTTCCACACAGAAAATTCGTTTATGCTTACATATCAAAAACGAATGAATAACCCAACTTGGGTTTGTATCAAATGTAAATAAACGGAAATGAAGTTATGTAGGAACGAAAAGAATATTCGTTCATGTGTGGAACGTAGTATGGAACGAAAATATACTTGACAGTTCGGAACGAAAATTTGTTTCTCGTACGAATAAACATAAAAATGTGTTTTAATTGAAATAAAGCTTTAAATATGGATATTTTTTTATCGAAACTATAATTAGAATAAATATCCAATATTTTATTGAATGTATTCCGGCAAATTTCTGTTAGATTAAGACAAAATTTGAGTTTTTCGGTTTAGTGTTTTCGTTTTCGTTTTTCGATGTGCAAACGGCCTTACTTGGGACAGTTTACTTCACTTGTGAAAACCATGCTTTACGTAATTTTTTCGTGAGGTAAGTCTTATTAGGTACATCTTTCGAAATTTCGACATTTTATAATATTTTCGGATGAGTTCCAGCGAAAATAAATAAAACGTATGTTGAGATTATAGTTTTGAGTGAATAGTGTAGCTTTTCTACTCTACTCCGAATAGTGGTTCTTATTTTTTTACTTCTCTATAAAGACTGGCAAGAAGTTCCTCAGTATGTAATATAAAATATTTGTTATTTTATTTTTGTATTAACTTAAAGAGAAGTTATTTGCTTTTCAGTTTTTGTTAAAGCTCTGCCATATATTCTAGTGAATTTCACAACGCTGCCCTGCACCATCTGTTATATTTTGTTGAAAAATATTTTGTTTCCTATGTACACCAAAAGTGAATCGAAATCGAAGAGGTAAGACGCACAAATTTATTGGAATATAAATTGCATAATTGTTCTAAGAAGTTTAATACAAAGTAAGGCTATAGCTATTGTGTTTATTTATGATAAAAACTAAAAGGTATGTAATAATAATGTATTTGAATCAATAAATCGAGTTATATAAATGTGTGTACGTATTTGCGTACAGTCGGTCTTAACGTGTGTATTTCTTCTTTCAGATTGAACTGAATTTTTTTTATTTTAAATTTTTACAATGGCATCTACGAGTAAAGAAATCACGTAGAAAACCATACTTAGCATGCTTGATGAATCGGAATATGAAATTGATTCGGAAATTTAAACAGAGCCGATAATAGAAGATAATGAAGACCATAGAGTTGGTAGTCCTATACTTTCATTGTGAAATGAAGACAATCAGGATCAGGCAGGGGTGATTCTATGGATGATGAATATTCCATTCCAGAAGATATTAATGCAAATGCAGGGATTCTGGAGGATTAAGGTGAAGCGAATTTTTCATATACAGAAAAAAAGGAAAGAATGGCGAAGACGAGCATTTGAAAGTATTCCAATTAACTTTGAAGATGAAACTGAGGCAACAATAAGTATGGAAAAAGTGCTATTCCCTTCAGAATATTGCCATCGATATTTGAAGAAGGAAATATTTGACAAAATGGCGGAATGCACCAATATATATGCGTAACAAAAAGATGCTGCAAATTTCAAACCAATTAACTATAGAAATGAAAGCGTTGATTGGCTCACATTATCAAATTTCGCTGAAGGATTTTTAAGCGGAGAATTTGAAGTTTGGAAAAGGTTGGACGCTGAACTCTTCTTGTGTGGTTCCGATCTTCTATCACCGTTAAGAGTTCTAAGTTAAGCCTAAATATATATTGCTAGAAGATCAGTAATTATGTTCAAGTAAGACTAGTATTTAATTGCTTTAGTAGTACTATAAGAAAGAGACCGATTTTGGAATTCTTTTGGTCAATATTCGTAGCTTTTTTATTTATCATAGGAAAACTTGATCTTTACTTACTTAATATCGATCATGTTATTTTATTTCTTTCTAGCCATTTTGGAATAAGCAGAGCCAAATTACTCTTTATTCCAACGCTTCGTTTCAGTAATTCTACGGAAATATATTCTCACCTACTAGTTCTTATTCACCGATTAATAATAAACAAGCCAAACAGTAATGCAAATGTATATCACCGTTTAGATATGAATGAGACTCACTACCATAAATATTTTATGTACACCCTGCAAATGAACCTCCCTGGCAGGATCGGCGAAACACCTAAATTGGGAAACAGTATTAAAAAGACAGAATGTCGAATCTTTGTCCAGCTGGAGGACGTCAAAAAAAGCGATAAAAAAAAAGAAAGAAAAAACAGAGTGGTGTGAGAAAACAGAACAGTCTCGAGCTTTTTTTTGGTCATCCGGCGGTCGACGAGTTTACAGACGCTAAAAGATTGGTTATCAATGTTTAAAAAAAAAATTATCAGGGCTTTGTGGTCCAGTTTTGGTTTTTTCAAAATTTCGAAATTGGAGCTGGAAGGTGGGATTCGTCGTGGGACACAATTAAACTGGTGACATCCCCTTTTTTTATTAATTTTTTTATCGTAACCTAGATATAAAAATAGATTCAGGATCTTATTAATTTGGCTCGGCTTCATCTCCTAATAATCGAATTTGGTTTATTTCATTTCATTTTTATTCCTTCCAGAAGGGAAGGGAAGTAGCTACGTACATGTACATTCAGTTATACTTTGTTTCGTAGAAGAATGTTCTGTAAAAAAAAAAAAAACGAAATATATTCATTCATAAATGGTTTACCTCTCAAGAAAAGAAATTATTATAGAAATAGAACACCATGCGGCGCCCAAATTAAATTAGAAGAAACCCAAACCCTTCTTCACTGAGCTGCGAAATCGGCAAAGAACAGCAAAGAGTTTCGTCTAGGGAAATGGTAACGTAACAACATATGGCAATTGGAAGCTTCGAATTTCCACGTATAAGGATGTTTTGGAATAAGAATTTTGGGATTGATATACTCAAGAAGTTTATGTCCAGCGACAGATTTTTTTCAACTGCGTAATAATTTGCACATGGTAAACTTATTGGACCACCCTAAGAATAGCAATGACAAGTTTTATAGCGTTAGACCACTGATGAATATGGTATTTACGACAAAGGTGTTTGAATTTAGAGCTCGAAGAAAACTTGGCAATTGATGAACAAATGGTCACCTTGAGAAATCACTTGTCAATTTTGCAATATTGGGGAGTCAAAATATTTTTACTATGTGGGAAAAGTGGGATTGCCTACGATTTTATTGTATATCAAGGAAGTGAGATGGAGCTATGCAAAACAAATCTGAAAACTTTTGGCCTTGGAGCTTCAGTTGTCTTGCACTTATTTAAAACAATACGTAACAAAGAACATAAGTAATATTTTGATAATTATTTAACAACCTTCCAATTATTGTAAATTTTAAAAAATAAACAAATTCACGCAGTTGGAACTATTCGTGTGAATCGATTTTCTAATCCCCCTTGTTAACGGACAAAAAAATGAACAAAAAACCCAGAGGATTTTCGGATGAAATTTCTAGTAGAGATGGTGATATTGTACTTGTCAAATGGTGGTGTTGGCTTCAAATTTCATTGGAATTGGTGTCCAGGATGAAGCTAAAAGGTATGAGAAGCGGTTGTTCAGAGAGATCGCGAATTTATTGCATGAAAGGCAATGTACATTTTTGTTTATCAAAAAACAGAAACTGTTTCGCAGATTTTCATACAAAGTAAAATAATTTGATTTGAGATTTGATTTTTATTTTATTTATTTTATCGAAATATCATTAGGACTATATTGTTTTGTTTTGTTTGGAAGTGTTTAATTTTTAATTGTTTTTTAACTTTTTAATATAATTTTTTTTTACATATAGAGGTAATGCAACTACAATAATTTTTATTTTTCACTTATATTAAAATGGATTTTTTACACACAACGAGACCTACTGTGTACGCAATTGCGTACATAATGAAAATCCATCCATATGCAATACAAAAATTGTTTTATTATTTATAGATTGCTTTTCAACGTCTATTCAATTAATATTCGCGAAAAAATATTTTTTTTTAAGGTAATGAGGGCATTATTCATCCCAAAATATTTGCTGATTCTAACTGAAATTCTGAGAAATTTTTTATGCATCTTATAGAGATAATTGACAAAATTATGATCTTAGAAGGAGCATGATTGATTATGGATAATGCTAAGATCTACAAAACAAATGCTGTAGGGGAGATTGTATCCTCAGGAGATATTAAACGCCTGCTGCTTCTATACCAGGGTATTTTCCAATGATTAGTCCAATCGAATATGTGCAAGAAATGCTTTAGATAATGCTTCTGTTGACCATAACTTACCATTAGTAATTGAAAGAAGTGTTAATCAAGTATGTACCACACGCTGAGTAAATCCATATTATGAGTATGCTAATGCAACTAGGGCCTGCATCGCTTGGTATTTACTAAATTTATCATTATTTAATTCTGTTTTTCATGTTTTTTCATTAATAACAATAATTTTATTAATATCAATTTTTGAAAATACATATAAGTTATTAATACTTTTATATAATATTTATTATTGCAACAAGGTGCAACTCTAATTAATATATATCCGCATCGTTTAAAAAACTCTTTTAAAGATTTTAATTCCGTGCAAGCGTGGTTATTTCTTTCAGGACATGGGTTAATTGTAGGTTTAATTCATTCCGAAAATGCTCTAACAATGCATAAAGTCTGATCAAAATCACATCTACAGTGTAGCTATGTAGATGTCAACCTATATCCAAATAAAGTTTAAAACCAAAGTTTTGTATAGTAATATGAAGAAGCTGCTTCCCGATTTAGTCCATTTTTGAAACTGCGTTTATTATTTTTATGAAAACATTATGTGATCTCTACGTCGACGAGTTCTCAGGCAGTGTCCAAATATATAGTAAAAAACGAAATTTTTGTATGGCAATCCTACGATGATGGGGTTACCTGATTTGACTCATTTTCAAAACTAATTCTTAAGTTTTTTTCTATCGAGGTTGTGTGTAAAATTTCTAATTTAACGCGTTTTTAAGGACAGAGGACAGACGGATGGTCGAACGGACTGACAGACAGACGGACAGATGCATAGATGGATAGATGGACAGATTAGCAGATTAGCACAATCAAAATAACTTTTAATATTATGCATGGGTGTTCATTTTGCTCTACCAGCATTGTATCTATGCTTTACGAACAGAATGACAAACTTAGTATGAGATTTCATCTAGGGTATACAAATTTGAAGGCGAGCATCCTTCACTTATGGATGTCACCATTAGCACACATTTTCTTCAATTGGTTCGGCAAACTAAACTCAACAGCAAAATGAAAAGTTTGTAGGGTGCTTAAATCAACTAAAATGTTTTTTCCTTCGATAGCTTTGGGGAATGTATGTATCAGAGTAAAACAACTAATAATTATTAAAGAAAGTGCAACAAAACTTTGCTTTCGTAAAAAATTAAATTAACGAATCACTTTGTGTTGTTCTTTTCATTAATTCTCAGAGCTTTGTAGGGAGTGTTTCCCAGAGCAACGATTTTGGAAGAGCTTTTCCGTTCAATGATTTTTACCAAACTCTATCAAACCATTGATGGGTATAATTAGTCAAATAAAAAAGTTACTAATAATTAGAATAATAAAAAACAAAACGAAAGTGAAACCACTTTACTTTGGAAGTCCATTGAGTAATGAAATTGGTAATACTCATTCGGATGGATATCATCCTAATTCACGTTGAAGTTATCATTTATTTACGAACAAACATTCATTTAATTTTAATAGTTTATTTTTATGGACTGCATTTTTATAACTTGGAAAATGAAAAAAAAACCTAAGCGTAGAAGAGATTGGGCATGTTAAGATGTTGAAAGAGGAAATGTATTCTAACAGGCAACAGGAATTTGAAGAATTGTCAACGTCATCAATAATTTCTTTGAAGATCCTTAAAATTGGTACGTGAAAATCAAAAAAGAGGGGAGAACAGCCGCCACCAAGAGGAACAAAAGCAAAATTATATGGAAAGTTTCCAATTCAGCTCTCACAGGTCGCCAATCTACCTGTATTGCGAATACTTCTGCTAATGTAACAACTGTCCAGAAGACCGCTTCTACCACAGAGACAGTAATAGGATAACGAGTTTTCTATCGATACCATATCAGCTGGAATGCAGAGTGTAGAAAATATCCTTATCGAATGAGAAAAGGTTCTCTTGGCATGAATTAGACAGATTTTATTTGCTTCCACGATCTCCAAAAGAACCGCGATATTCAATGCGATATCACAGCAGACAATGCTCAACGATGAGTTGGGAAGCCATTTATTACTATATAACGGTTCGGCGAATGTTGTTATTTTAGAATGAAAATATACTACTACAAATTACACATATTATTAAAATTACTGAAATTGAGGCGGTAATGCATTTTTTATGGTATCGTAGGTGGAATAATTATCTGGAATGACTGTTAAAGTGTAAGCAATTTAAGCACCTAAATACTACATCCACTCACTAAAGAGGCTTGGGATACTAACAACTTTTCCGGAGAGTGGAAGTAAGGAATCATAATCAAATTACTGTCTTCTTGCTGTCGTGACAAAGCTAATTTCAAAGATGATAATACTAGATCGTATTCGGAGGCCATTGAACGAACACTGAGAAGATAACAAGCGGTATTTAAGGCCGGGTACTCCTATATCAACCAGATTAACACCATGACTTCTGAGTATAATTCTCGAACAATCAACAGAACTGCGATCTCTCTTGCACATCGCGAACTGCGATCTCTCTTGCACATCGCGCTTGCAGATTACGAGAGGGCCTTTAGGTCAGCAAATCGCACACAAATTTGATCGTCTTTAGTGAACAGATGTATCTCGTCAATCGCTATACATGGGCTCGTAATATTGCATACCTCACGATGGAAAGATGTATTTCGTGTGGTTTCAGACATGGCTATATTCTGTCTGCAATATTGTTTCCTATTGCTATCAATCAATCAAGTAGAAGAATAAAGTAGGGTCTCGACGAGTACATCCCAAGCTTTGAAAATGCGTACGACATTTCCTTTTTACAGAGTAGTTAGATAGGTTAGATGTTGCAAGGTCTGTGCGGAACAAACAGCAGCCTAAAGGTTTTTAAAGGCAACATCAATGAAATAAGGATTGTGAGCCTCAACGCCACAAATACCAGGAAGTGAGTTGCTTGAGAGAGTGAACAAATTTTGTTATGTCGGTAGTATAGTCAATCAACATACATGAAGGTACAGAAGAAGATGGCCGGGAACAAAACTAAAGGTGTTTAATTCCAGCGTCTAATGGTATGGCTGCGAAACATGCAAGGTTACCAGAACTATTTCCAATTACCTGCAAATCTGTGGCAATTGGGATTGTTTATGAGGATTTATGGTGAGAAAATACAACATCTACATCGCCCGGCAATTAAACTCACAATCGATTGTAGAATTAGTCGCCCAGCCAACATATGGAAGAGGACAGTATTATCAGAATGCAATAACTGAACCGTATATAGAATAATCTGAATGCCGACGCTGAAAACAGAACACGATGGGGGCATCACGTTGTGGTCCTAAGTCTCAAATGGGATAACAGGAGCCAGTACATAAGTACATATAATACAACAGCTCTTGAAATAATATGATTTCAGGGAAGGCTCATTTCAATCTAGACTGCAGTTCCACTAGTCTCGACTTCCTCTGCAGTCTTTTACCATTCCTACGTGAGACCTTAACTCCGCTCCTAAGAAAGCAAAAGATTAGCACTTTTAATCTACTGCAAAAGCAGGTACGTGTGTGCATTCGTAGGGATTTTAATAAGAAAATCTTTTAAGATAGGGCCGCATTTGTCGAGTTTTCGATGTTAGAGGCCAGAGGAACAACGAACAGTTTTTAATTGTTTCCAATTCTCTATTATAATGCTTGTTGAATATATTTACGAAATAAGACTTGATTCCTTTTCCTTTTTTATTAATTTCATTTTTTTTCAAATCATAGGAAGTAGTGTTTATTTCAAAAATAAAATAAAATTTGCACGATTTTAAAAGAAAAATAAAAGAAGTGGTGTCGTTTAATTACCAGACATCTTTTTCTTTCCACTACCCCTCCTTTCCTTCTGTCACGTATTAAGGAGAATAAATCAGAATCCTCAAGTTGTATATACGAAACTAATATGATAGTAACGCCCTGCCTGATGCCCAATATTCCTTCCAAGTACAAGTACCAGTACAGGACCTGAACTTAAAATCTTTTAAGTACAAGTACAAGTCCCAGTACTAGAACACAAAAATTGTCAAGTACAAGTGCCGATTCTGGTACATACAATTCCTGTTACTGGTACTGGTACTTATAAGTCCTTAATATCAGCTTTTAAGTACGTCATAAGTACCGCCAAGTACATACTTAAGTTCTTGTTAATTACTTTCTAATAATAGAGTTTCAAGAGCTTTTGAAAACTCAAATCAGAAATTTTGAAAAATCTATAGTCAGCTAAATGACTGGATGAGGTTCCCATTTACGAAATATCATAAAATATGTTGCAAAATGATAGGAAATGATACAGAATCGTATAAGCTTTCGCTGTTTTAATTTTTAATTTAGGAAATTGTTTATACACTATTGGAGTTTACCATTAGCAAAACAAGCATTTTAAATATCACATCAGATAATGATTGCGTATGTGGAGCATTTACAAGACCTACGCTCTTCAGATGTTTAGGAAGAGAACGGGGTATTCCACTTGACTGCCAAACTTCTCAACAAAGGAAGGCGGTAAGACTTCTTGAGGTACTGTCGAGATCCACATAACCTCTATTTTTAGAAGGCGCATTAAAATAATTTACAAGAACTGAAATACTTCTCGTTATGGCGGTATTTGTAGTAACTGCGTATTTTGGTACTTAAAGGGAACTTAAGCTTATATATCGAACTTATAGTACCAGGACTTGTAATTGAAAATTTTTAAGTACTAGTACCGGGACTTGTACTTGAAAATCTTTTGAGTACCAGTACCAGGACTTGTACTAAAAAAATGTAAGTCTAGGTCTTGGTACTTGTACTAGTACTGAAGTACCAATGCACTTAAGGTCACTTTACACGACTGATTCTTACCATCTGCATGCGTTTCAAAAAATAAAGTTACATACATATTTTAGACCAATTATTTACGCGTTTTTATTAAGTACTAATAAAAAGATACCTATAATTCTTTATTATTTTTGTTTCAGCCTGTATATTGAAAACATTTTTATAATTTTCTACGAATGCTTCTCCATCCATGTGTGAGGTAAAAATTTATAAATGAGTCAACTGACTGTGCCAAAGGGAGATTTCCAAACCTATTTTTAAAGTTAGTGATACTGTTGTCCAATGTCCATCACTTGGTTGTAATTTGTGTCTTCTTCATTATTCCGAAGGCCTTACACCTGATGGTAAGTCCACTAAATTATTTTTACCTAGAGTGGACTCTATCATGAAGTCTTTTGCTCTCTCCTGTTGCCTTCTTCTTTTCGAGACTCGAGTAGGTTCTAGACAAATTTCATGTTTTTCAACGAATTTTTCGATTTCCTGAAGTATCAATTGTCTAAAGCTGTTAACATAAATAGTTTCATTTCATAATATAACGTAATAATAATACTATTGAATTTTTTAATTGCGCAGTAAATATTTCTTATTGAATCCATTGGGATCGGAATCGAAAAAACTTAAAAAAGGCTTTGTTCCGGAAAATTAAATAAAGGTTTACGAAATTTTCAAAATTTCATTGGCATCAAATGTTATCAATTCAAATTTCCACACAAACCATCAAAAACATTTCAGCATGATTTCTATACGGAATAGGTACATCTTCTCACGCCTTTGTTAAAATTTAGTGAAATCAGAACAAATTCTAAACAGCTTTTAAAAATTTTAAAAGGATTTCAACAGATTTTCGTAAAGAAAAGAACTTTTTAGAGTCTTTTCGATTCCTAACGATGCATTCTTGGGTGGGCTAGGGCCACTCTGGCCCCTACCTAGTTACGCCAATGTCTATAATTTTCTGGGGGAGGGGGGCAGTCCGCATTCTTGGGTGGGCTAGGGCCACTCTGGCCCCTACCTAGTTACGCCAATGTCTATAATTTTCTGGGGGAGGGGGGCAGTCCGCATTCTTGGGTGGGTTACAGGCCCACTCTGGCCCCTACCTAGTTACGCCAATGCCTTTTACCTTATCTATCATACTAGTGTTCTTGAAGAGTACACCTATTTTACTAAAAAGTGTCTATAGCTTCAAGTTTGTCTCCTCGATTATCAGAGGTGATTCTGATGAACTGTTCTCTGGTAAAACAGATATTAAGCCATGAGAGTATGAGGAAGTCCTGAGCACAGAGTTTTGAATTACGCAGAAAAATCATTATCTCTAGCTGTATCAAATTCAGAGCAACAATCTCCAATCTCAATAGTAATAAATTCAAGCGAATTATACTGGAGAGATTAATATTTTTTTCCTGTTATGGAGGATACTTAAATTAGTGTGGTGATTATCGAAATACATATATATGTACATACGATCAGCCACACTTAGACCATCAATGGTCCATTGTGATGCCACCTCATTGGGACCCTGCCTGGAGATGATTATTTATTTTAGGGGTGCGGGTGCGTTAAAACCAGCCACAAGAGTAAATGAGCCTTACTAGGTCCGCAAGTCATTGCCTGAAAATTCCTCCTAATTCGCAGTAAAAGTAGCTAGCAAGCTTGTTCCTTCGACGCTTTGCAAGGCGGGCAACACACAGCAGGTGTTGAACACTCTCCACCGCCCTTTCGTCCTCTAAATCATTGCTAAGAAGAACATGAGGGAGTATGTAGATATCAGTACACATATGTAGTATATACGAGTACAATTTTCAGAAAAGCTAAGAACTTGTTAACATTATTTGACATCAGTTTGATAAGTTCTGTTCGCACTAATTTAAATGTTCTAATCTAGTCAGGGATTAGAATCTCCTAGAAGTAGAGAAGCTAAGTGAAATTGTAATCATTATAATAAAATAATATGGCAAGATGCGGCAAGCAAGTCAAATTGACGACCTTGAATACTCCGCCAATACCAAAAAAAAAATGTTCTCCTTAATTTTCCGGCTTTTTCGTAGCTCAATTGCGCTAATTAAAGTAGGTGGATATGTTCTTCCAGAGAATCAACGTTAATAAATATCTATTACATATCCTCAGCAATTTTTACTTCCGACATAAATATGTAAATCTTCACAAAAAAGAACGGAAAAGTGACGAAGTCAGTTAATAGACAAAATTTATCGTAATGAAATAAACGGTTCTTCATATACCTACTTAATTTTACATGATGATGCTGTAACATTTCGCAATGCGAACATTTTTGAAAATGGCTGCCTAGGGAAGTGCGGAAATAGTTTAGTTTAAGATTTAATGTGCATACGAGCTGCCATGGTTTTCTACAGTTTTTGTTTTACAATAATATCATATTTTTAAATAATAATAATAATAATAATTTTAAATAGAGAGAGTAACTTTAAACTTTCTGCTTAAAAATTGAAAGCAAGCAGAAAACTTATGTATTAATATGTTCACGTAAGTTTTGAACTTCGAGAGTCTTCAAAAGGATAGTATGATTTGGTAATTAGTCAGAAGATGAAAATTGCTTTATACTCAATTTTTTAAACTGCTTCGTAATCCACATAATATGTAGGTATTTCAATTAGTAATAACCAATTCGTTTTTCTTACATTTTAAAATTTTTCAAAACTCTTCACAGTTCTTGTATTACAACACACTCCTGTATAACACACTTCGGATAACGATTTTTCTTATCCTTGGAAATATCACACACTTGCTAAAAGAATTAAATAATTTATGCGATTCAAGCCGAAATTGTATAGGTACTTTTCAATCCACACGACTATCTTAACCGACCGCTTCGAGCATACTAAATTTTTGATTTAATTGAATCTGATCATTCCAAGCAATAGTTAATCTGACGAGGAATTGGTACACAAATTATTTAATCAAGTGAAATAGAATTATTCACAATATATATAAAATGAGGCTGTATTGTATCTGAGAACAGGGATCCGCTGTGTGGTTATTTTATAGTTATTCGCTGTTTAGGATCGGATGGCAACTTGAAAAAGATTAACAAACTCAGTTCCAAGTACAAATGGATACACAAAGCGGTGATGACGCTAATTCAGCTCGTGATGGAGGCTCTTTGTACGACATTTTCGTACTCTTCAAAGGCTTTGGTATATAAGTATTTCTTTAACGACTTTGTTATGAAGGCAATTTACATACCCCTCAAATGCATGTACGTAAGTATGTACGTAGTTATGATGATTCACAAAGACTTGAATTATAACTTCCTGCTGGAAGTGTTAATAGTATTTGGATCCGATCATATTGGATCGTGGATCGTGGATGAAGTCAGGAGGTGTATTCTTCTTTTCTTCAACTCCCTTAAACCTTATGGGACATGGGGTAGATCTAGATGTGAAAATTGGAACTACAATTTTAGATTGGCTCCGAAGTACACAATAAAACATCACTGACATATTTAATTAATTACTTATAAATGAGAATGAGAATCTTGTTATTTACAGAATACTTTGAACATAATTCATGAGCCAGTGTTATCCATTATACTACCTTAATTATATATGTGATAACCTTTTTAGCGTCTGTGTCTGTTGACACATACATAGGTCATATGTTAAGTGATTGGAGATATTCACAAATGCTCGGTTTATTACATCAAAACTATAATTAAGTCCTCAACGCATAATGGGTGGCTTCTGTTAAATTCGGGGTGGTTTTAACATTATGTCTATAATCCACTTTATCGGGGCTTTCCGTGCTTTCTGGAGCCTCCGGGATTCCTCTAGCACCATTTGAGAAATT
This sequence comes from Dioctria linearis, assembly GCA_963930735.1. Taxonomy (NCBI): domain Eukaryota; kingdom Metazoa; phylum Arthropoda; class Insecta; order Diptera; family Asilidae; genus Dioctria; species Dioctria linearis. Next base: position 315,233,028 of record OZ005741.1, read on the forward strand.
ACATTAGTTTAAATGCATCAAAGGGTGATAAGTTTTTGGCTCTACATTTACTATAACCTGAAAGATCTATTTTGAATCTCCGTTTTCAAAGTACTCCCATCAGGTGAAGACTATATTAATGAATATTAGGAACTTTCTGAAATCAAGATTCCATGCGGTTTACATTGCGATTCGCCAAATATGATCAATGTAACACCTAAGCAAATCAAACTTGAACTTCTTTACAACCTGTAGGTAAAAGCCAAATCAAACGAAGGGAACTGCTATGTCGAGAACCTGGAGATTTGGAATTTTTCGTAAGATGATGACGCTGAAAATTAATATGTCAGAAATTCTTCAACCGTAATTTCACAGCAAAAGGATGGAATCCCACTAAACATTTCAGTCTCAAATCAAAAGAATATTTTAGAAAGCATAAAATGATTCTTTAACAATTTTTGATGAATGTTTACTTCTTAGAAAAATACTAGTCATAGAACATTCCCAGGTACAGTACATCCCGGCATGGAAGTCCATTGCGAGTAGTTATGCCTAGCGAAAATTTTCACGAAACTGTAATAAATGCATCTCAGTATATAGGAAACCTCCAAATTAAATTGAGTTTCGTACCGACCAAATGTTAAATAGGCTTGACGAGTCGGGGAAGATGACGAATCATTAATTACATAAGATCTTACAATATAGAAAGAACAGGAAGTGTTGAAACCTATAAGATTCATGTGCATGAGCGTGGCTTTTCTTTGATGGGGCCCTTGCATAGAGGAAATTGGACAAATGTATGTTCAGCTGTCTAGATTTGAAACATCTAAGAAACTCCCTTGGTACCTTGCCGCAGTGACAGCGACTAACAGCACGACTAAGAGTACTTTCGGTGGGAGCAACCGCAGAATTTTCAACCGTATATCTTGTTGCTATGTTGATTCTACTACACGCCTGTACTGAGCTCTCACTACAGCGGCAACCAATTCTAACACAACCAAAATTTGACTACGCTAAATTTCGCTTATCACACTTCCTGTACTCTCTATATTCTAAGTTGCCAACCGATGGCACCAATTCTGTGATTTATGCAGCATTAAGTCTGTCCCGCTTACACAGTAAAGAGAACCTATGAGCGACCAAATTTTTATTCAAGCAATAGCGTATCATAATATGTTCGCACGCAAGTTCATTGTAAAATTAAGTTCGAAAAAAATTGTGTTATCATCAAATTTGGTAAGTGTTTGAATTTCCACCCAAGGGTTTTTTAAATTATATGTTTTTTTTCTTAATAAAGTAAATTTCAAATAAAATTTGTTGCAATATTTTTTACCACTTTAATTTATAAATTGTTGTTTTGGGTAAGTTGACGAGTTCAACTGGCGTGCAAGATGACGAACCCGTCATCCTACCCGAATCGTTCAAAAATTTTGCTGTGACTTTACATATGTATTGATATTGTATTGAAATTATATGGAAGAACACGAGGACAATAATTTCGTGGTGGCAAAACTTTGCGTGAACTGTAATGACACTGGTAAAAATGAGATAGAAGATGACGAATTTGACAGTAAGTGAAGGAAGTGAAAAAGTAATACTAAGTTTTTAATTTATGAAAATCAGTAGTTGAAAGTAAACCTATTAACGATTGCTCTAAATAAATAACTAAGGCTTTAGGTCAAAGCCACGAGGTTATAAAAATGATAAAAGCTTACTATCGTCATCTTACACTTCCTTTCTCTATGCTCGATTAATCTATTTACGCCAGCTCACACTAAGCAGCTGAAATGATATAAACATTCTAAAATTCAACCGTAAAGCCCGGTATTGTGTTCATTTACCAGATAAATATTTAGCAGCAATCGAACAGGGACCTTTTTCACGGCTAAAATTGTTCATTGTTTTGAACTATAGGTGGCTGCTTTTGACAATTGTGATATTTTTTCGTATTCTTTGAGATTGCTATTGCAATTACTCAATCTCGAAAATAATATTTATAATTACTATTTTAATTTCTTTTCAAAAGAATTGTCTAAATGAAGACGGAAGGCTTTTATCAGAAAAGAAAACAATAAAAATACACTGCCACTCTTCAATTCCGATGGTGCATGCAAATACTTGTAAAACTGACAGCTTGATTCTTGGCAGCGCTATCGGGTTTATGGACAGCCCGCTCTTTATAGCTGTTAAATAGGTGCAATATTTACTTTATATTGCAATTATTATTTCAAAATTTAAATATAACGAAGAAAATATGGAGTAACTTAAAGAAAAGCTCCGTTTCCATGACGTAACAACCGCTGGTAACAAACAGAAATTGACGAAAAGGTTTTGTTACGTGCAATAGAAAGAGACAACTGGTGACATCTACTGGCAATGGAGAGTAAACGACTTCAGGTTCGGAGAATTGATTGTGGAATCTACAGGAAGGTTCAGGAATAGAATGAATAGAACGAATAGAACAGTCAAGAAGCTACTGGAATAGAACACTCCAGAATAATCTGGAGAGTTTCTAGGGTATAAATATAACAGTTGTCACCACCAAGAAAAGAGTCTTGTCTTAGACGTTGCAGTGTTAACAAGTTAAAGTAATAAAGAAGCGAAAGTGTGTAATTAGATTGCGATAATTGAAAGTACAGTGTTAGCGATAATTAGAGTTGAGTTGAGTAATTGAGGAATTGTGAATTTTATATGATTAAAGTGAAATAAAGAACTTGTATATTAATTATTTAATATTGTGTTTTAAATAACGAACCAAAGGCCGACGCTCACAATAGTATATATCTACATAAATAACATCAAAATATAAATTTGTAGATAACGTTGGGAAAAACATAAATAGTCTCGGAAGTCATGCTATTATACCTGTTCCTAGACGCAAGCAATTCCTAGATGTATCATAAAGGCCCATTATATGTATATTGGAATAAGAGCTAAATCAACTATTTTAATTATTATTATTATTTATAGTAATCAATTTTATTTGAACTAGAACATTCACAATTATATTGTTTGCTTCTTTAGTACAGCTCTTCAAGGAAAATGAGTCTTAAATATAAATTGTATAAACAATTTAGGAATCTTGTCAACTTACTTTGCTTCGTATTTTTAATACTGTTTTCTGTTTAAGTCGTCTAGACCGCTCTTCTTTTGCTGCTTTACTAGTATTCTTGTTGCAAAGAGTGTCAACAAATTTGAATAGGTATACTTATATTATTATTATTGAACTTTTGTCAGTTTACTAAGGTATTTTATAGTCTATCGATAATTCCAATTATCTATACCCTATTCGATGTACCTAATAACATTGTAACGTAGTGTAAGCTATGGTTCCTTAATAAACTTTTTTTGTTCTATTCTTATTAAGGTTTGTGATGCTATTTTTATCAGATAAATTAAAAGAGAAAAACTGTTGTTTTCTTCAAAAGCCATTGAGTCCACATGCAAAACGTTTCGTAACCTACACGTAATTTTCATTCCGAAAACTTTACACTTTACAGAACAGTTTGCGAAATATAATGTCAACTACCACTACACTGACAGTCTAGGCCTTTCAGCTTCACTTCTCTTTGGCCTGATGATTCGTTTCTGTTACGCATTCACAACACCAAAACGTTTCTTTTGCGTACACTTCTATGCAAGCATGTTTACATTTTTGTTACGTTTTTGTTTCGCCTTGCTGGAAGGGGCACGCCCTATTTCATTCAACTTCAAACGTCAAAATTTTAGCGTGGAAAAAAGGTATTGAGCGGATGAATCTGATGCTAAGGGCCTGTCCGGATCCAAGTCTTCGTCTTCGTCTTCGTCTTGTTATTACAGCTAGTGACGTAACACAACAAGCTCAGCTATTATAATAGTTAGACGAAGACGAAGCTAACCTGTCCGAATTCGTTTGCTTAGCTTGACAGCCAACGAATAAACATAACCTCAAAATATGTTGACTATTTAAAATAGTCAACTCGAACCTTGACTCGATGATCAAGCTAACCAAATGTCAAAACTGTTATACAAAGTAGCAAAGCTCGGTGTCATAGGCATGGATTCGGATAGAGCTTGTCTCGGTGTTACGTCACTAACTGTAATAACAAGACGAAGACGAAGACGAAGACTTGGATCCGGACAGGCCCTAAATATATGTTTGTGGAAATTACTGCCATCTACTTGTCAAAACTGAACGAACTTTTAGCTGATAAAACACAATACCACTTTCTTCAGCAATTTGACAAATAATTCGCAACTAAATTTCACCGCTAAATTTCCATACAAAATTTATCCGCGAAATGAACACAATACTAGGCTTAAAAAGACTAGGAACAACTGCTCCAGCTTCTATTCGACATTCTCTTTAATACATTTGAGTTAAATACCGAAAAAAAAAAAATTTAATTTAAATGGGATTTGAATTTACTTGAAAATTGATATGAATCAAACTAAACAGGAATCATTAGATCCGCAAGCACGATTCGTAACATTAGAGACGCTTCATCCGTTCGTCAAAAGAGAGACCTTGTTTATCTTAAAGTTTTCAGTAGCGTTTCCACGTGGCAGTTTAGTTTAAGCTGTAGATTTTTCGTCTTTATTAGACTGAAATTCTTTGGAAATTTTTTTTTATGGTGGCATGCTTTCTCATAGTAAAAGAATTAAAGACCGAAAAACACGGACCGTGACTGTTATGAGATAATAGTTTAAAAAAATTTTTTTTAGTTCTATATAACAGTTATAAAAGACTTCTAAAATTTTAGATCATAGATCTGTATTTGTTTTATACAGTCATAATTGTTATTTAAGACATTAATTTATTTAAATCATATGACAAGAGTCTAACAGTGTTAGAAAACTTTTATGCCTTTTATTCAGTGCTAATAGTTTTCGCATACTGTGATTAATTACATTCTCTTCATAAAAGTTCCATAAATTTCGAATTTTTTAGTCTCAAGTCTTAGCAGACTTTTATATATTCCAGTCAATTGGGACGGTTAATTACCAGAGATATTCATTCAATTGATAAAGGCCTTATATCTATACAATACAATACAATACAAAAATGTTTTTTCAGTGTTTCGTCAACAATCTAATTGGTATTTTATATTCTACATCCAGTTATAACAGTCTTAGAAGGTTCTTCTTTATTTGAGTCTCATAATGAATCTCACACAGATCTCTTATTATGACACTCGATCTTATGGAGAAATAACTTTATATTCCTTCTAGTAAATTTTCTTATCTATCATCAAATGGTGCAAAAAGTTATGTAGGTATCTTGGTTAAAAGTCATAAAAACATTTCAACTTTACTTATTTTCACAATTCGAAAAACTACGATTGCACTTTTGCTATAAAATTGGTTTTTGCAGCACTGCTCCGATAGATATTTTCAACGCTGTACATATTGCGTTATGGTCCCTCAAAATTCCTATAAGTGCTGAAGAATTTCATAATTTAGTTCTTTGTACATAGAAAAGCAACGAAGCAGGATACCAGCACAGTTTTATTTCTGGGTATTGTCTCGGCTTTTTGTGCAGTTTTTCGGCTTGGTTTATCTTTCGTTTGGGTATTAATCTTGGTCAAGTCAAGGTAAACTTTGGCCCTTTGGAGCAAATTTGTCATTTTTTGTTACACTTTTTTCAAATCATTAGGAATAAAAATAAAATAAAATCTTAGCTGCTTTCAATGAACAAAAGTGTAATTTCGACTAGCTAATCGGTTGGCAGGTCGTACTATAGGCCACTCAAAAAAATATTTTTCCTGATTTAGCTGCAGTAAAGCTTTTTATACCTATGGCAGACAGTGACGGATCCAACTATGGTTTAAAAATGGTATGTACTGAAAACTGAAAAAAAGTTTGAAGACACTCGCCACCACTCGCAAATGTCAAAGGCACAAAATTTATCATTTAAAAGATACGAGTCGAACAGATTAGCAAGTGGCTACCACTCACAATGAAGAAAGTTACTCAACGTTTTTTGCCATTCTCGAAAATCAAAGGAGACTTTCATTTTGTTTTGGTTTGTAAATGGTGGAAGTGTAAACTACCCAATTATCCATTTCAGTTAGTAAAACTAGGAAAATGTATTTTATTCAAATTAACAAATCATCATACATTTTTTCTTTGTAAAACCCAGGAATTCAAAATTTATATTTATTTAAAATAGCAGTCACAGAATAGATGCAATACATACGATGTACGTATAAAACTTCGTCGGCAAGCTAAGAAAGTGTGACTTCTTTTGTTTTTTATATTATTAAGCCAAGCTCAGGAGATATCCTATGATTTATGATGCAAAGCACAGCATGGCAAGAAGGGGATAAAGAATGTAATTAGGGAACGTGAGGAGGGTGGCGAAGGTGCTGATGTATGTCACCCTTAAACAGTATTTTTAAGGGTAAAAGGATGTGCGCGGCTTACTGTGCGAGTATTACATGGAGGAATACAAGATCAAACTAGACATTTCATCAGAACATTGATCATGCATGTAGCAATATAGGAGTGAAAGGCAACCAACATTGCGGCGGGCTCGAGTGAGTCCATATGACAAATTTTTTCCACATCGCCAATGAACTAAATGCACTCTTTTGGATAATATCCAATTAAGCCAAGGCTCTGCCACCAGCTCCGGCCTACATATGCAAATTGCTTTCCATCTAGGTCTGATGTAGGGCTTGTAGAGGAGCGCTAGAATCGATGGGCTGAAATATTTCTTACACCTCAGAAATCCAAGATATTTCGTTGCTTATTTAGCAACAGAGAAGTTGTGATCTGTTCAGCTTAACATACTGCAAATATTAATGTCAAGAAAGCATAAAGACGGTGTATCATCAAGAAGTACTCAATCAAAAGAAACGAAAGAGGAAAAATTATGATCTTGTTTTAAAGAGATGGAACTTAGATGTATTGAGGCACCCGGGCATTTATTGGCTGAGATTGAGATGTAACGCCATCTAATATAATTCGTATTAAGCGACCAGATAAAATACTTTACATTCATAACAGAAGAGGAAGAGATAGGCCAAGTGCTTTAAGTTTGGCTAAAAGGGCTGAACTCCAGACACTATGATAGGCCTTTGAAATATCTAGGTCAACGATTTTGGACTCACCAAAAAAATGAGACTAACACGCTTCAACGTTCCATAAGAAAAGTCAGAAAAAGAAAAGCAATATTGGCGATCGTTGTGGGTTTGATTAGTTCCTAGATACTTTATTAATTTGGAGCTAATGATTGATTGAAAAACGTTTGAAAGAATCGAAGTGATTGCAATTGGTCGATAATTTGAGGGATCACTACCCTTTCATTTCTTGGGAATAGGCTGAACGTAAGGTAGTTTCCAAGCACTTGGAAATTTTCCTGTCGAATAAGACAAGTAGAATAGTTTTCGCATAGCTTTAGCCAAGAATGAGGCATAGCTCTTATTTAACTTGGACTTGAAACTATCAGGACCTGCAGCATTGGAGACGTTGATCGCCTTAAGGAACTTGACCATATCTCTCGTACGGATGTGTATTGGCTCTTGTACACATCAACAAGGGAGATGTGAGGTGGGTGGAAAAGGAGAATTTGAAGTGAATCTAACAGTCAAAATATTAGGCATATTCAGGGAGTCAACAATCACTTCATTGTAAAGTAGTGAAGGAATAGAGGAACTGCTGAAATTGCTCCTGATAGTTTCGACCTGGGACCAGAAACCTTTGCTGCCTTTGCGTCTTGCCAATATTCTAACATTCTGGTCAAAAAGAAATTTTTCTCTTTGGATAGTGTTTCAGTTCTGGGCATGGATGCAATTGATAGGTGCGAAAAGCAGACTATTTCGCTTTCATTGCTTGGTTGCACTTATCGTTAAACCAAAAGCGATTTTGCTGTTGTTAAGATCTGCTGTGTAAACACCGAATGTATTCACGCATGCCCAAGACTTAGAATTGTACTAAATTCAAATGTGCATTTATCAACATCCCTTGAAGCAAAACAGACCGACAAATCAAATTCTTCAGGACACTGATTAAGACTTTCCCAATCTGTAGATTTATTTTGTTTTTATTTAATGTTTGGGCTAAGTATTCTATAAAACTATTACATTTTACGAAATAATAAAAATAATTATTTAAAAACTAATCTCTTGCTTTAAACTACAACACTACAACACTGCACAATGACTTCTTCGCCGTTGTGTAGTTTCGCTGAATTTCTTCAATTACGAGTTATAATTGTTTCTTTAAATATTTGTTTTACCACGCCACGCCGATAATGTTCTAAGAAGCCGTCTTTACCTTCCATCGCGTTAACATGAATAGGCTCTGTCTTGCTTCAAACATCCCGAGCAAAGCGACGCACATGTACAGGTATCCGCGCTTCCTGTTTTCTCTATAGGCTTCATCAACCATGACCGAAGGCCAAGGTGCTAGCTAGGGCCTGCGTTCCTAAATGTATCATATTGAACGTTTCCAGAAATTGGTACTTTTTTTACAAAAGGTGCAGTAGAATAGATGTGAATCTTTTGTTAGAGAAAATTCAGAGGATCTACTGCAATTTTTTCAGTGGTCTTCAGGGGGGGGGGGGGCTAGCTGGATCCGCCCCTGATGGCAGACATTTAAGTCTATAGCAAATATAATACTGCTCTCTCAACCATAAAATAATTCAATAAATTTATAACAGGCAAACATTTACTGAGAAGACAAAAATGTAACTTTTACAAATATATTAAACTTTTGTATATCAAGCTTAGCATTATTATTTCTATATGAAATATTAAATATCCGCTGGAGATATAATATTTTTAGGGTGAACATGCAAAAAAAATCTTGGAAATCGTAACTACAGCTCCAGAGCAATATAATTCTTCTAAAAGCTATGGCAGCTGTGCATATATTATGTCTGTCAGAGATAAAACGCAGCTGTAACAAACAATTACCTATAGCTACATTTGATTACATATAAAATAAACCATCATTCCCAAAGAGTAAGGAAGTGCGTGCGTGCTGGAGAAGACGGCATTTTTCCCGCCTTACTACAACAAGGTGTTGAAGAAATACTCTTTCCACTACAAAACATTCTACGAGCCAGTTACGCTCTAGGGTACGTTCCCCAATGTTGGAGAGACGTCAGGGTGGTATATATACCCAAAGCAGGAAAAAGAGCTAGTTCTCTAGCTAAATCGTTCCGACCCATCAGCCTCTCTTCATTCTTGCTTAAGTCCATGGAAAAAATCCTAGACCTACACATTCGAAGTGAAATTCTGATTAAATCACCACTACATTCTAAGCAGTTCGCTTATCAAGCTGGCAAGTCTACTGAGACTGCCATTCACACACTAGTCAAAGACCTCGAAAAAGCGCTCGAAGCAAAAGAGGTGGCTTTATGTGCATTTGCGGACATAGAAGGAGCCTTCGATAATACCTCCTTCGATGCAATTAAATTAGCTGCCGAGGATAAAGGCTTTGAGCCCTCCACGGTAAACTGGATAGACTCCATGCTTAGAAGCAGGAGGATAACCACATCTCTAGGGAACTGTTCAGTCACGATTACCGCAGCAAAAGGCTGCCCACAAGGAGGAGTTCTATCTCCACTCTTATGGTCGATCGTGATTGATGATCTGCTAGAGAAGTTGACCAGTTCGGGTTTTAATGTTCAAGGCTACGCGGATGACCTAGTAGTTACAATACGGAGTAAGCATGATCAAGTCATATCCGACCTCATGCAAATAGCCCTCTCCAAAGTCCGCACGTTGTGTTTAAACAAAGGCCTTAGCATAAACCCCAACAAAACGGTAATCGTTCAGTTCACAAGAAGATCGAAGCTTTCACTAACGGCTCCTCTTCTTGATAATACGAAATTGATATTTTTCAACGAGGTCAAATATCTGGGGATAACCCTAGATAAGAAATTTACCTGGAATTCGCATCTGTCCAGAGTGACGGATAGAGCGATGCGATCTCTCTACACGTGTCGTCGCTTCATTGGCAGGAAATGGGGTCTGAAGCCAAAAATGATGTACTGGACGTACACCACGGTTGTTAGACCCATGGTCACCTATGCGGCCCTCGCATGGTGGCCAAAAACTAATCAAAAGACGGCTGAGGCTCTGCTTCAAAAAAGCCAGCGGCTTGCCTGTCTAGGAATAACTGGTGCCATGAGAACCTGTCCTACAGCAGCCATGGAAGCCTTATTAAACCTTGCACCCCTGCATTTGCAGGTTAAGAAGGAAGCGATCTCCAGTGCTATAAGAGTAGAAACGGGGAAACAGTTAAAGCCAGGCGATCTGGTTGCTCATTTAAGTATCTTAAAACAGATATGCTTCGAGCAAGTGACGACAATATTTGATATAATCACACCCAGAGTGGATTTTGTAAGACCATTTCAAGTGGTTCTTGGAGACCGACAACAATGGCGCTCCACTAAACCGTCCTTCCAACAAGGATCGATGGTGTGGTATACAGACGGCTCAAAAACAAACAGTGGGGTCGGATTGGGTGTATACGGCCCCAGATGCCATATATCAAAGGCTCTAGGCTCTACCCCTACCGTATTCCAAGCCGAGGTATTGGCCATAGAAGAATGCGCTAATACCTGCATTAAAAGAGCCATAAATGGCTCAACCATTAATATCCTCTCGGACAGTCAAGCTGCCCTCAAGGCCTTAAAGTCATACACTGTCAAGTCAGGGATAGTTTGGGAATGTCTACAAACCCTCAAAAATCTATCAAGGAGAAACAAAGTTATCCTCATGTGGGTACCTGGACATGAGGGCCACAAAGGCAATGAAATTGCGGATGGCCTAGCCAAAAGAGGAGCTGAAACTAAGTTTGTCGGACCAGAGCCATTTTGTGGCACTTCAAAGTGTTACCTCAAAGCTACTCTAAATAACTGGGAGAATAAACAAAAATCCCTGTATTGGGAAAGGCTACAAGGACTTCGTCAGGCAAAAAAGTTTATCGACACCTCTGGCGGAAAAACAAAAAAACTCCTACTCCTTAGAAGAACAGAGCTCAAAATGATCACTGAGCTCTTCTCAGGCCATTGCCCCTTGAGGTATCACCTAAACAAGCTGGGTTTGGCTGAGACTTCATCCTGCCGCTTCTGTCAGGATGCTCACGAAACCCCGGAGCACTTGCTGAGCAACTGCGAAGCATTGGCTAGGCGGAGATTACTCCACCTTGAACATGCTTTTCCTCCACCAAGTTACGTATGGAACCGCAAGCCCAGAATGGTTCTAGACTTTATTAACAGTCTAAACCTATAAATGGAGCAAATTCAACGGGAACTCGCTATAGATCTTTCAGGTCGCAGTGATTGCGAGGCTAACGCCTATACACCCCTTCGCAAATCTAATCTAATCTAATCTAATAGAATTTGTTGACTAATTTTCCCGTTATACTAGTGCAGTAGTGTAAATGTACGTTTTTTTTAAATTTATATTGCGTAAATAAATTCGATGTGAATTGTAACCCGTGTGCGAAAAACATTTTTGTTTTCAAGAGCTTAAATGTTGATGCCAATAAAATCTTTTACAGGTATGTACCTTCCAACTTTTTTATTATTTGTGTATTTGTGTATTTAGCCCGTTCCGAAGTCTATTTTTACGCTTCCCTTCAACTCATATTAGTGTTTTTCACTGGATATGCTTAAGAAAAAGTGCAACAAACGGTAAAAGGTTGCATATTGGGTACAGTTTAAAAAGGCGGACTTGAGGCAATAATGTGCGATAAATCTCACATAACTACAAAAATATATGCTTCAATTAACACTTCTTGAAAAACACAATACTTCTTATTGCAATTACGGTATAAGCAGACAGGAATTTCGGAAATCGCTACGGCAATTATAGAATTGTTCCCTACTGAAACGACGGGCACATATTTCTTGCCTTCAATCGGACAAGTACAAGCAAGGGGAAAATTATACACTTCATACACAAAATTAAGGCTAGCTCTACAGAAGGTTGGATTCGTTCCCAAACGAGCGAAGGTACAACGTGATTCCGGTAAGTTTTCTTAATATATACATAGTTTCCTTATCTCCTTTTAGAAGTGAATTTTGCGGCACCTGCAAGGGTTGACGACGTCAGATGTGAAATAGCAGCACACGAATTTGTTATGTCCCACACTTTTCCGTTCGAGGATATAAAAAAAAAATTGGTCAGCATCCATTAATAAATGAATGCAATTTTTAGTGGATTCAAAAAATCTAACAGTGGACTATCTTTTGAAATACCCAGCATTAACCTTGAAAGAGGCTATGAATTCGTAGGTACTACATGTATTACATATTTAAATATACGCTTAATAAATTTGTATTCTTATTCAGATTATTATTGACGCTGACAGTTTATACCCAGAGATTGCGAGCATTACAGTCTTTTAAAATTTGTCTTTAAAAATTATAGATATTGCTTCGCGGAAAAGTAAAGATAAAGTAATAAAAGGACTTCTAGCTGAATGTAAGAAATGGTCAAATAATAAAAGTGAATATAGTTTGTTGTTTTGTTATTGCAATTAATAATTATGTAATATGCATTTATGTAATTTTGGTGCAACTCAATGCGTTAAAAATTTTGCCGTTGCTAATGCATAACCCTAATATAAGGAGCACAACAAGCAGAAAGTCGTACAGATCAGCTAAAGCTGAAGTTGCTACTCAGTTTGTTCCACATTAATCAGAAAGTTTATATTTATCTAACCATTATGTCTATCATACTAAATTGAGTTTTTCAAAATAAACAGAAAAAGGTTCGATATCTGCTACAAATTGTACTTTCTTTGCAATAATATCATAATTTTAATAGAGCTATTCCTCTCTGAAAGTAGCAACATTCAAACGAAAATATATTAGTAACCAAAACTTTTTTACTAGTTTTCCCTCGGTCACTTCTTCTTCCACTTCAAGATCTTCCATACTCAAGTACACATTTATCTACTTGATGTACCATTATTACGTTGTTTTGTACCAAACTTTGCAAATATCATGAATTCGAGAGTTTTCTAAAGTCCCGAAATTTTTATTTTTGACACGTCATTACCTAAGTTTATGCTTTTTCTCAAACTATGTGCAATTTTGATCATGATAATACGCACAAATTTGACGCAAAGTTGTATTAACTTTTCGTGTTTTTTAAGATTTCAGTGGTAACCCCCCTTAACACAAAATGGTTTTACTATATAATTTTATTTTATTTGCACTTATAAAAATTGTTTCGAAATATATAGGAATGGATATTCATATTTATCCTTCCTCTTCCAAACGATTACCGTAGAAATGTAGGCTTTGTGAAAAATATTATTATGAAAAAGACATTAAAACTTAGAGGAGGAAGAGTTTTGAATAAATCAGCCCTACCGAAGCCATTTAATTCGGGTGTTTGTTCTGCTCAGAAACAAACACGGTCGAAGTATAATTAACAATATTGGGTACTTTACATAGCATACAGCTGTGAATACCGACCTAGTTGTCATTAAAACACATATTCAGGAAAATATAAAATTCCGAAAATTTTAAACTCTCAGCTTCCTTTTTCTGAGAGAATCTATTTACAATTCCCCAGAAAATCAAGATTTGGAAAGGCTTCTTGAAGGAAGCAGGGAGGTTGCAAAAGCTTTTTCATAAGATTCTACTAAGTGGACTGATAAAGAAAAGGAGTTCGCTATAAACTTTTATAAAATAAATCTCAGCACTATATACCGAAATTCGGGGTTTTTAATGCTGCCTTCCGTAAGCACCATTCTTAATGGCATTCTATGGTGAGATTTGAAATAGTTCCAAGGTCGTTTTAAATATACCTATTGAAGCAGAAAATTTCTGAGTTAACAGAGTTGACGCTATGTCCAATGTTTGATGAAATGGTAACCAAAGCTGAATTGGAGTTGACATATTTAGGTCCTTTAGGTCGCAAAGACATTTTGAATATCCTCGTGCTGATGGTAAGGGTGTCTCAGCTGTACATAGGGTTCGTGGCAAGTTCCGCTTCCGGTAATATGTCGGTTTTGAAATTAGACCAGGGTATAACAATAGGTTGGCTTTTAGGTTACGTGAAAATCCTTACTTTTTTATAAATCTCATAAAGTATATGCTTGTAGGACGAAATATCTTGGAATACTTCGCAATGTTCGTGAATGATGGAAACATTAAAATCATTACACATATTGACCCCAACCAATTTAACCAGATATTTACTCGGTTTACCGCGCTTGTGGCAACGGAGTTTGGATTGTTTCCCAAAATCTGCAGAAAAATTACGTGGTGCTTAAGACCAGCAGAGTTTGTTGCAATGAACACAATATTTGAACAACTAGTGCTTCACAATGCTCTATAGCAGAGAAACACAAGTATGATTGAAAGCAGAAAAGTCATGGATTGAAACATGACTAATACAAGCCATAAATTTATGTTGCACGCAGGCTATGGGGTGATTAAAGAGGTGCAGTGCAGGACTATGCAATTACTTTCCTTAAGTCCCGTCTGGAAAATCTATTTTTGATGATAGAATTATATGACATATGAGCTATGAGTGAAACCGTTCTGTGTATGGATCATTATAGGAATCAAATTCTATTGCATTCCAATGATTTTAATCCGTCGGAATTCTCTCGTCACAATATCTCAGAGCTTAAAGGATGTTGAAACTGATTCAGAAGAAAACCATAGTAAAGCTAGTTGCAGTGGATGACCACATGAAGTTTTCGACGATTTTGAAAGTACTTCCGAAAAGGTTTTGTACTTCTTCGGGGCTATATTCCTTTGGATATATAACTTTCAAAAATGATTAGAACAAAGTGTGAGTTATGATTGATAACTTTGCGTAGCCAAAAGAATACGCCGACTGATAAAAAGGATCGAATCTAATCAATAGCGACCACTAAAGTTTTGAACAAAATCTATGAAGAATTCTCGAAATTTTTTTCATCACTAATTCAGAGAAAAATTTTAAATGAGAAAATGCTTCCAACAGCGGCCACACAAGACTGCGGTTAAATATGTTTTGGATTGTACCTATTAATTAGGGCAAGACCTAAATACAACTAATAAGACAATTACCAATCTCCCAGAATTCTCCAACGTTCTTGTCCTAATTAATGCAATTAAAATATTTTTAACCATTGCAGTCTTGTGGTCGCAGTCGTCCCACTGACTGATTACTCTGTCAATGGTTGGAAGTATTTTCTGTAAAATGTTTGTCTAACTCATGTGGTGATGAAAAAACTTGGAAAATTCTTCACAGATTTTGTCCAAAGCCCTTTGAAAATGAATGGTCGGTATTGTATTAAATACCTAATCGAGTCTTTTCATCTCAGTCAGCGTATGCTTTTCGCTACAAGCAGTATCGCTATCAATCATGTACTTTCTACAGGACTCATACTTTGTTTGTCTTGACACCATTTTTGAAAAACTTCCAAAGATGTAAAGCCTCGAAGATGTACAAAATTCTTCTTCAGGGCTACTTTCTAAATCATCGAAAATTTCCTGAGGTATATCATCATCAGAGATTTACCCCTCTGCAACTACTTCACTACTTTCGTAATGGGTTTCTTGTGAATATACAGTTTCAATATCCTTTAAGCAATTTATAAATTCGGTATTGGATCTCAATAAATTGTTCGAGATATTGTGCCGACTAGAGCACTCCGACAGTAATACATTGGAATCACTGGGATAAAATAGAATTTGTTTCAAAATCCTGTATGTTCCATATACAGACGGGTTTTGCTCATACGTGAAATCTCTGATCAATAAAAATAGATCTTCCAGAGGGTCTTGGTTTAACCGAGAAGTAATTATATAGTTCTGCTTCTCTTTTAAATCATCCCATAGCATACGTATCACATTTATGATTTATATTAGTCCATCAAAGCAGAATGGACGTTTCAATCTTCCTGTATGGACCCATGTGTCCATCCATAACTATGATGTAGAAAGATTTTCAATCACAATTATGTTCCTCTGCGATATAGCATTTCTCGCAGGATTCTTACTGAATAGCGAAACACTATTTAGAAGGTCAAATAGTGTATTCATGTTTGCAATAAGCTCTGCAGTATTACTTGCACATAATTTTTCTACTGAATGCGGGAAACAATCCAAACTTACTGCTGCCAAAATCGCGGAAGCAACCGAGTTGCTAAATACTTGTGTCGCATGGTTCATAGGTACTCGGTTAAATGATTTGGGGTCAATATGGATATCAGTAAGCCGATGCATAGCTTTAATGTTTCCATTATCCATATCATAAACCTTACGAATTATATCACAAGATATTTCGCCTCCGTTAGAAATTATATCCCTGTTATACAAATTATTTCTAACGCTCTTGCGGTACATCATAACAAGCATATATTTTCTTAAAATTTAAAAAAAAAAGTAAGGTTTTTCGCATGTGCATCCTAAAAGCCTATAGAACAGTCTATTGCTAGGTCCCTGGTCGCAAGTGATTGCTTTAATATCTAAACCTATATCAACCAATTTTGGTATTGAATCATTTATGATTAATCTTAAATTATCACCGGAAACGGAACCCACCCCGTATCCTGCAACTTGACACCAATTTTATTCAATCGTCTTACCATCAACACGGGGTTACTGGAAGCTAAGCTCTTTTTGCGTTCTCATGGACCTAAATCTGTCAATCCATATATAATGTCATCTTTGACATTCAATTCTAATAGAGGCTTAGTTACCATTTCGTCAAATAATACACAACGTCTGTAAACCTCTGACAACTCAGAAATTTTCTGTTTCAGTACATTTAAGAATATGTTTGAAACACGAGTGTCAAACCTCACCATCGAATGATGGTGTTTACCGGAGGTATTAAAAATCCCGAGCTCAACATTTCTGTATACAATGCTGGTGATTTATAATAAAAGTTTAACGCTAAACCTGTTTCCTTAGTAGCCCATTTGTCGTCTCAGTTTCTAAAATTTCTTGTTGAATTTTATATTTTCTCGCATGTTTTGGGATTCCCAATTTTATTAACAACTAGGTCGGCGCAGTCGTCGTTGCGGTTATGTGAAGTACTCAGCATTGCTAAACATACTTCGTCCATGCTGGTCTCCGAGCAGGAGCATATATTTGAATCACATGGCTTTGAGGAGGCTGATTTATTCAAAAGCATTTTTCCACCACCATGTTGCATGTCAGATTCATAAAAATACTTTTTACAAAGCCTTTTCGTTTTACCAGCCAGCCGATTGTAGCAAAGTGCCGCAATGGCATAGCCGAACACTTCTACGATAATCGTTCGGAATCAAGAAAAAAGTTCCCCCCAGTATTCCTCGAAATCGAAACAATTTTTGTAGTTGCAACAATGAAAATGTGACATGATGCTGAAACCAGCAATATATGAAACCAAAATTGGTTTTTCAAATAAAACAAATTCGAAATTGGTTTTTCAGATAAATTGATTTATAAATTTAAATGAATTGTGTATGAAATGTGTACGTGGTACTTGTATTGTGAATTGTGTGAAACTAAATTGCTCTTGTGACTGCCAAAACTTGTGTCTGTTCCTGAGAAAAGTATTCTTCGGAATGAAGCATGAATTAATATTTTCATGACTGCATGTACACAAGAAATTGTCGTGTGTATGCAAAATTCTTACGATATCCTCCCGCTATGAACATGGCGGCCATATTGATACCGTGACTTCACTGGCTTGAATTGGATGATATCATGCATTCATGCACAGAAACAGTCGTGTGTATGCAAAATTCTCATGATATCCTCCCGTTTGAATGTCCGACTACAAACTATAGTGCGCGAGGCGCGAGGTTTTGAAATTTCTTCAAGATTGGGGACGAACAACATAATTTGCTAGGTCCTCCAACTCTTTGTGGGAGTAGTTCCTTATAGAAATCAAGAGCTTCCAAAGTAATAATGCATCGTATCCCAACATAGACTTTCATTGGGTTTTAGTTGAGGATGTGTTCGTGGACTAGTACTGAATTCAATTGCAATTTCTCATTTTTATTATAAAGGCCTGCACGTTGTTCTTTCAAATTCTATTTAAATCATCTTTCAGAAAGGATTAGTTGTTTATAAAAAATTGAAATTAGAATCATGTTTTTTTAGCTTTTTCCTTTTTCTCTGAAGCAGCAGCAAGTGGAGCAGTGTCCCATAAGCGCAGAGACCAAGGCGGCAGCCTGGTGTACTATCCTGCTTGTTGCACTATCTGGTTAGAACCTTTCTGTGGTAGTAACTCTTGGTATGGGTTGTATTTTAACTCATCTTTTAGGCGTACACCAAATAAATGCACAGAGCTTTCAGTTTCTCCTCAGCCAGCCACTTCTTACAGTTACTTGTAGAACAAATTTGCCGAATGATCAACGAAAACCAATTTATCCGAAAGAAAAAATATCTGCACTATTTTTACTAACCGCATCTCTGTAAAGCTACTTCAAAACCTACTATTCTGGTGCAACAAGAGAATTGACTGCATCTTAGTATACGAAGACAAGTAAGAGACTTGAATGCAGAGTCAAGCCAATGTAATTCTATTCCTGTGAATAGAATGTGATAATTTTGTACGCCCAAATGTGTAATTGCGTCATGTCAGCACTGAATTCGTAGGAAGTAAGATTCATACGAACCAACTTCTGTTGATCCTCCAAGGTGAAGACCTGTACATGTTTTTCTTGTTTAATTATAATATTTACTAAGCATATACATAGTTGTTAAGAAGCTATGATTATTATTTGTATTCGTTGTCCCGTCATCTACCTAGAAAGCTCAAAAATATTTTTTCAAATTGAAGTGGTAGTTTGATTATTAAAATCTTAAGTTTTTCAGTAACCTACAGGGATACAATAGATCAAATGTGGTCCCGGGGTCCGCAGGATTCTAAAAGCCTAGTCGCACCTGCTCTTAACATAACCTATAAAAAGTGTACACCGTATTCAATTCGCAATCTTATACCAAAATTTTGGAATATTGATGTAGTTCGTACGGTCCAAAATTGTTTTGGTTACACACAGACAACAAATATTTGTATAGCGCCAAAACATTTTTCAAAGCCTAGTCAATATCTGTTGTATACTCGATGTACCTAACGTTGTAACGTAGCGTAAGCTGAGGTTCTTTAATAAATGCGTTTCTATTCTATTCTATTCTATTCAGTGCGATTCACACCATCATATAGTACATTTTGTTTTCTAGAAGTCTACGAGTAGCAGTAGCAGAGATTTCTGAAGAACAATGTTGTCTTTAATTTCCTCAAAATAAATAACATTTTTAGGCTTACCTGAATAACAGTAGCTAAAGCAAACTTAGATTGATTAGAACTCTCATCCTCATCCAAACTGGGTGCAGTCTCCTCAATAAGGCTGTCTGTTAGATCTTGTTCGTTTTTGTCTTCAAATGTCATATTCACACTATTACCCATGGTATCTATAAAATTAAAGTATATATTTTTATTTAGCTAGAAATAAATGGCATTTTCATTTGACTTACTCTCAAGTGAGCATTCATCTAGATTTATTGATTTATTGTTTCGATTTGTTCATCAAAATCTTTATCATCTTCTTCATCCTCCTGCATTTCCATAATAGTTAAAGCATTTGCATTGCTTGTATCTTCTATGATTTCTTCAATATTTTCTTGACTAGGGATACCCTCCATGTCTTCATCCTCGTAATTTTTCAATAAATAAAAATCTGTAATAGGTTCATCATTTGTATTGGAATATGCAAATTTAAAAAGTTTTCCACTAGCATCATATGATAAATCGTTTACACAAGGTTCATCATCAATATCTGCTTCTAATTCAGGGTTATCGTTAGCAGAGCTGATTATATCGTTCAACTTTTTGGCTATTTCAATACATTGTTTAATTGAATCTTGAGATGTTTCGATAGTTTCATCAATGGTTCTTCCATGGGCTCTTCGATTTTTTCAGGGAGCTTAATAGATGTAGATTTGAGGTATTCTGAGGCCTTGTTATTAAGAAAATTTCTAGCTTCCTCGAAAATTCGATTTGTTTCTTCAACCCGAAATCGTTCTTTTAGCTGTTTTTCTAGCTCAAGGAGTTCACGCTTACGTTTTAATTTTTCTTCTTCTTCAACAGATTTTAAGAACTCCAACGAAAATGTAAAATCGATTTCATCATCGTCTTCATCAGTCTTCTCGAATATTCGGCTTTTCTTTCCAGCTACAATCAGTCGAATATGTTTTTTAAGTTTGTTATAGGAATATTGTGCCCGTTTACGAAAATAATAGAATCTCTCCAGTTGAATTCGACAATTTCGACAAATCATTTTGGGCATAAGAATAGTTGAGTTAACCTAAAATTATGATGAGGAATTTATAAAATAAAATTTTGCTGTTTCCATATAAGGGTAGGTAGGTAAATATATTATATTTATTGATAAAGTCGCATATCGACTTTTATCGGCATTATTTGATCCAAGGCTCCCGGAGCGGTAAATGATGAATTGAAAGTGGACAAGGATACGATTAACATATATATGGGAATGGGAAAAAATAAAGTTTGTCACTGGCGATCATAAACTATACAATTCTATGTCCGTTCCGATTATCCAATTTTTCATTGATGGAGAAGCCTTGATCCGATAGCCCGGCCGTACCAAAATGACATTTTCCCTCAGATCTCTGTCCTGATATTGGTTTCCTAAGTGGACACAGTTGCAACAAATTGCAGCATCAAAGATCCTAGTATACTCACTAGCACTATCACTTTAGTCCCTCGAGATTCGCTTCATTTGCCAGGATGGAAGGGCCTTTGCCAGTTGATACCTGAACAAGATATGTACTGCACTAGAGCAATGGAGTTAGGTTATAGTAGCCTCGAAGAGGAAGAAACATCTAAATAAATTGTTGCTTTCAAATCAAAATATGATATTCGTGGAAACCCGTGGAAATTCGCTAAATAAATTGTTGCTTTCAAATGCGCGTACCTCAAAATATGATATTCGTAAAGAAAACCAAACCAAACAAAATTAAGGAAACTCAAAACTCAAGAAACTCGCTAAATAAATTGTTGGTTTCAAATCAAAATATGATAATTTGTAGAAAAACCAAACGAAATTAAGGAAACTCAAGAAACGAATACGAAAACTTATACCACCTTCTTACACTTCACAAAAACTTTTTATTTTTTATTCTAAATAAATTGTTGCTTTCAAATCAAAATATGATATTCGTAGAAACCAGTGGTAGAAACCAAACAAAATTAAGGAAACTCAAGAAACTCGCTAAATAAAATGCTTTCAAATGCGCGTACCTCAAAATATGATTTTGAAAAAAAAAACGACAACTTACCGAATACCGAAACTTTTCTTATAATTTGTCTTTTTTCTGGATTGATATATACCTAATAAAAAACCTCCTAAAACCCAGCTCGCGGGGGGTACTTAAAACCGGCCGGATACCGGATATTCTAATATTCTATTTAGATAATTACTTTTCTTCCCGCTGGTGGGCAAAAAAAATAAGCTTTTTCTACGCCCCGTCGGAGGGCGGCTTGGAACGCGTGGGTGCATTGGTTTCGGCGGGAAACGGTTTCTGTAGGGCGCCGGGCGGTGAAAAATCTATTGGCTACAGTTGGCGTGGTGACCTTTTTTGCTTTTCTACGCCCCGGAGGACGGCTGCAAATCACGAGGGTGGGAAGTGACGCGTTTCTACCATGTTTTTACGACGGTGCTGCCACAAGTAGAACTCCGGCCGAGTTTCAATACTTGCCGCCTTATTTCCGCCTGGCGTCCTCATTCGTCTGGTTTGGAACTTAACTATTGGTGGGTATCTTTGATGTAGACTATGTGGACAGCCCTGACTGGTTGCTGATTGGCATGTCGTAACCCCGGCGACCGACGTAGTTTTGTTGTTTTTCGTTGACAGCATTTCTGGCTTGACGTTTACTGTGCAATTGTGTTTTATTTATTTTGTTATCTATTAATTTATCAGAAATAAGTCGGTAAGTTTAATTTAGTAAATATGATTTAGTTGTTAAAATTTGTAATTTATTTGCACTTTTCGTAGTAATGTTTCCAAATTCACGGCTTACAAGAACTATTCCTGGCTTTCTTAGAGTATCTCAAAATATCATGTTGACGAGATCCCAACTTGCTGCAATTAAAAGTCAATTTGTTGTAAAGCAGGATAAAGAGGCACAAATATTTTATGCTGATATTGGAAAATATCGTGCTTTTATTGAATATGAAGAAGAAGGCAACGTTTTAAAGTTACTGGAGACCAAAGTTCCTGAAGAACTAGAAGGACACGGCATTGGGAAGCAGTTGGCAAAGGTTTGAATAGATCTGTTTCCCCTAGTTGATTGTATTCCTATTTCGGGGTATTTATATATCAAGCTAGATGTGTCTCAATCTCGCTGTCCTTAACATGGCAAAAACTAAATATATTAAAAGTATACTCAATCAAACGAAGTTGAGAAATCTCAAACTGAACTTGAAAACTAATGTACAGGCCAAACTAAATCCGAAGTCAAATTGCTGTGCGTCAATACGCCTTTCACCACTGCTCCACACCGAAGCCCTTCTCTTAGTATCGCAAATTCCAACATAAACCATAAATGCGACAATCTTGATCTCATCTTGATGTCTCAAGTTTCTGAAAGTAAGTGAATCCCAGAAATATCACTCAGTTCCAGTTAACGCCAATCTCCATGGCCTTATTTTCATATTGTCAATGAAAATTTAGTGAGAATTATATCAGTTGTGCTTGATTAATGGGCTCACTCACTACTGATTTTCAGTTGGAATCCTAATGCAAACCAAATCTGTGCAAGGGTGTATTATAAGCTCCGTTTTATGTTGTATTCCTTTGAAACACTTCTACACCAGTGGAGTGTAGCTCTATAAGTTTTTGCGAAGCCCTCGAGAATACTTCACAAGCCTTGAAACAGCCTACCTCACTACCACATCAGAGCCCCAACGGAGTTCTAATATTCTAAATTATTTGCAGTATTCTTATGTAAAACTGACAAAAGTTTGATTTGAATAGCTCCTCTACCTTAAACTACTGTTTATACAGAAAAATGGTGTTCTGATAATCTTAAGGTTGCTTTCTTATCTTCCGAACCGAAATAAAAATTTTATACTTTTCCTAACAAAAATTGATTTGAACCAAATGACTACGATTGCTCAAAGAAAAACTCTCAGTTGAGTAAACATTGTATATGCCGCTGTGCTGTGTGGTATGCCGTGGGCTAATAATATCGAATGCTGCTGCCTACAGATTCGGACTCCGGCTGCACATACACATGCAATTATTACTCCGCTAAGAGTTACGGAGTGTAAAATGGTAAGGTTACTTCGTAATCAAAACTATTTTATTATATTGTTAAGTAAGGTATATAGTAAGTATAACCTTTGGGAAGGCAAGGAACCAAGCTTTAAATTACTAGAAGACTATTTTCCTGTATGGATAGTAGTTTAGGCTCTATAGCATATATAAAGTCAATGTTTGACACTTTTCCATAAGTATCAATATAGAACATTTTAGAGAAAGGTGTCCCAACGCACACATATAGATTGCTATTTCATGGCTTGGGAAGTATTTTCGAGGGTTTTGGGTGTTGTTGCTGCTTTGAAAAAACAACAAGTAAAACTGCACTGCACAGGTGTAGAGTTCGATGACATTAATTGGATATTATTCTATTTGAATGATCAATAACACTTTAGTGAGATTACGCTGTTGTGAGATGATAATGTTTTCAGATGGGTGGTACTGATATAGAGGACAATGTCAAAGGTTCTTAATTCATTATAAACTTCCTGTATTCTCTGTATTTTCAGCGAAGTCAAATGTCGTGCGCGTCGTAATATAGTTATTGTCCATCCTGTTACCACATTTACCTATTTTTTTATTAATTTTTATTTGCTCGAAATCCTTGTTTTGTTGTCAAAACGGGTTGTAATTCTTGAAGATAATCCTTTATCTCTGCTGCAGATATATATATTTGCTTGTGGTGACATACGTCTTATTCTCCTCAATACTTCTCTCTAGCATCATAGTAAAAAGTCTTTTATTTTACCTGAGTTCGTTATTATATGGTTTCGTGTATATGACATCACGCTTGTTCTCTTAAGCCTCGGTTTCCAAGAGATTCCGCCGACGCAAATGTGCAACGCAAAGGCGCCAGCGCAATTGCATTTCCGTTCAACGCCGTCCCATGTGATTTCCAAAGATAATAAATTTGTCGGTGTAAAATTGCTAGTTGATACAACCAAAATATTTATTTTAATAATAGAATGAGTTTTGAAAGTGATGTTTTTGTGCTGCATGAGGAAGGTATAAAGAAGATTTGTTATTGTTAAGTTTCGTTAAAGAAAATCCGTGAATGAATTGTTTCAGGAAAGAAGAGAAGAATAGGCCTTTGAAATTTGAATTAAAAACATTTAATGGATAACATAATGACATATTACTAAATCAGTGAGTACTTTATCCTCTTCCTTTGTAAAATTCCATTCCATGACTGCGTGATGTGAAGTGCAAACGTCGACTAAAAACGCTGACGCTAATGCGTCGGAATCAAACATTTTTGTTTCCGACGCATTAGCGAGCGCAACTTCGTCGGTCGTTTTCTTCGAAACCATTCACATAATTTCCTTCGTGTTTGATTACAGCGCACTTGTGCTAGCGCATTAGCGTCCCGCTTACTCTATGATACCTCTGAACATATTTTATTATCAATGTTTATTTCAATTCACCCTAAAAGTATGCATTCTAGCTGGTAATGAGCTGAGACGAACAGTGAAACCCGTTTTCCGATCGGACATAACCTTACCGAGTCGATTTAAGGTGCGAAAAATCTATTACCGCAGTTTCAAAAAAAAAATAGGGAAATACTAAAAACGTGAGTATGGGGAATGCTATAAATAGCTATTAAAGCCTCCGAGTATAGGAGTGTGGGTACTCAAACTTCTCAGGACTTCAGGAACTCGATTCTGTACTAGATTTTCCAAAATGTACTAGATCAGTCGTTGACCCCCAAGCCTTCCGCCACTTAATTAAAATAAATATTGTTAATAAAATATGTTCGGAGTATCATAGTGCATCGCGAAAGTCATATCTCATGTCTGGACGTGTACCCAAAATGGGCATTCCCTTTGTGCCATACAAAAACACGTTTCCTTTCTTGTTTTTTTCAATTTTCCTTAACATATTTAATTACTTATCTCTTAAAACCATTTATATTTAATTCATCTTTAATATGATTTGTCATTTCACTAAAAATCAATAAACCTTTGTAAAACATAGAATTTCTTGTTCACATTAATCTATACTTGTTAGTTGTTAGTTGGTAAGTATCCATTTTTAATTTTCTATATAAAGAATAGCACATTATAAAGCACTCATCCATTTTAATGTCTCCTTCTTACTGATGTACATATATCTACATTCTACTGCATCGTAATATAGTTCTCACACCCTTGTTCTGTTGTTTCTGTAACCGAGAAAATGCTTATTGTATACAGAATAGTTACACAGTATTCAAGAGAAAATAAATTCGTGGTATAGTAAGGTGTTAAAAGCCTGGAAAATTATAGAATATCAACGTGCAAGACTGTTCTCCACAAATAGCCTTCTTGCAGTAGCTGCATACGTATTTTGTCATTCTGCATTTTATGAACAGAAAGTACACATTCTGCAACAACTATAGCATTTCTCGAAAAGTAACAAGTGTACAACCGCGCTTATTGCCTTTGGATGATTCATTTTAGTAAATGTTAAGGTACTGTGAGGGAGGTGTTGTGAGCACAATGGGAACGCATCGAATTCGAAAAACTGGCAGGGGTCGGTAGTCTAATAGACGAATGTTTATTTATCTATGGATAATGAAGAGAAAGATATCTATAAAAGCATGAATAAGA
The DNA here is from genome assembly GCA_963930735.1 of Dioctria linearis. Lineage (NCBI taxonomy): Eukaryota > Metazoa > Arthropoda > Insecta > Diptera > Asilidae > Dioctria > Dioctria linearis. The sequence continues at coordinate 315,258,828 of OZ005741.1, forward strand.
AAACGGGACTATAATTCAATTAGTACAGACATGATATTAGATAACTGGTATAATGTCAAGAACACAAAAAAGCAGAAGAATTCAGACCAATAATTACATTGCTTACATATGAAGAAGTTTTTAGAAAAAGTGGTTGATAAACATTTGGAACGTTACTTGAAAACAAATAAATTGATAATATTGGAACAGTCTGGATTTCGGAGAAAACATTCCTGTGAAACGGCGATAAATTGGGTAATGGAGGGAAGAAATGGATGTCTCACATAGTGTTGTTGTTGTGTTTTTTGATCTAAAGCCGGTTCTACACAATTTGTGCATTTGTCAAATAATTGGCAATACGTCCCATTTGACGAGGTGTGTGTGAGCTACAGAGAGGAATATTTTTCATTCGTAGGCTTTAGCCAAAGTTTGTAATGCGTCCTTTTTTAGCGTCATTTGTCACAAATGTTTTCTGTGTCTCAATTTGTCGAGGTATGTGGGAGCTAAATGCAGGAAATATTTGTTATGTGTGCGCTGCCCATTGAAAATGGGAAACAGGCGATTAGTCCTGTACGCTCTGTGGCTTATTAGGCAGAAAAATTCATATTGCTCGCAAGAAAATGGAATGGTTAACTAAATTGACCCTTGAATTTAGAGGGCTTGGCCTATTATATAGTCAGAACAGCTAATCTTTTTTCCTACAGGAATTACTTTCCTCCATATAAATGGACCAATTTTATTTAATAGAATTTAGAAATCCGTTGTAGACATTCTACAAAAATTTTCGAATTTTTCCGATGACTTATCATGTCTCTCCCATTATAACTATTTTGTATAGTATTTTAGTTCTATTTTGTGATAAATCAAGAAAGGGATTTACATACTTGTTTCGACTGTTATTCAATGACAGCATCCACCACCTTTTCTTTCATGTTAGTTATTTTATTTGCAAAAATCCACACATCATCATCTGCACTCTCCATTGTGGAAGGCGAACCACAAACGTAAGAATGAATTCTGTGCAAAGCATCTAGGCATAACTGGGGGTAGAGATGTGCTGAATAAACGAGTAATGTGGGAAGAAATAGCATACGCAGAAAATATTGGCCATATACATTGTTTCAAACAGAACGAAATAAATAAAACAGAGTAGAAATTCTCTAAAGTAGTAATTTTTGTTGTATGTAGCACTGAAAGACAACCAAGAATTAAAAATAAAAATGAAACAAGATTTAAAATGATTGTGTGACTGGTTGCAGATGAATACATTGAAATTAATTAATTAAATATATATAAAACAAAAGTTATGACGGTAAATAGTAATACAGATGTTTGTGCCAAAATGAATGGTGAGCTAATAGATTCGTGTATGATCATAAATATTTAGGAGTGGTTTTAGATTAAAAGTTAAATTTTAAATTACGTAGTCTATGTTGCTAAAAAATTAGTAAAATTGTGGGATTTAGAAAGAAAGTTACGATCGCTGCCGCTATAAATATTTACTAGAGTACATTTTATAAAACCACATTTTGAAAACTGTTCTACAATATTGTTTATATGTATTCTACGATGCTTCAATCCAATATGTAATATAATATCTAAACAAGAATTGAGCTAAATGATAATAATATGATCGCTGGCAGTAGTTCAGACATAAAACCCAAGTACCCCACAGTACACAGGATTCACTAGTATATAACAGTTTCAAAAGAAAATAAAAATTATACTAAAATATTAGAGCTAAAATAAAGATTTAATTTTTCCATTTTTCAGGCTACGTTTGACCAGATCACAAGGCAAGGACAGAACGTGGAGATTCATTGTGATTTTCTTCAGCATTTCGTTGATCGTTATGGGGATGAATATAAAAAATTAATTGTTAAATAACTTTCAGAAGATGCTTGGTAAATAAGAAGATTTTGATTATTTTACTATTAAACGAAAAGTAAAGCTAACTTTTCAAAATGGATGAACAAGACTACATAAGTTTGATTTTGTACTATGGTCGTTCTAAATTCTATCAATCAATGCAGAAAACAGCTGTGGATGGCTTTGCCAAATATGCCGGAAACCCAGCGTTTCGCTTATTTAATGGTATTGCATTAGCTCTCGGAAATCGTGTTCAAGAAGGAATAAGAGAATTAAATCCTCTAAAAAACGAGAATGACTTAGCTATGGCTGCCATATTGGGGCTGATATATGCTCACAAAAGATGTTCGGTGGTGGATAAAGAGGCTGTTCTAAATTTGGATGTAAAGCTTAAAGAAGAGAGAAAAAAATTGACCGCTAGTTCGGCATATTTTGCTGCAATATTTTTATTTTTAAGTGGAAAAGTTGAAAAATCTCGAGAATACGCAGAGAAAGCATTGCGCATTAATAATGAATTCTCAAACGCGTTAGTATTGAAGGGTTGGACAGAGTTGTTCTTGAATCCGAGAGCTAGTAAAACTTTATTGGACATTTTTGAAAATGTATTAATCAGAGGGAAAAATATTGACGCTTCTCTGGGACAAGTGCGTTATTATCAGGTTAATAATGATTTCGAGAATGCCATTTTGGTGCTCAATAAATTGTCTGTGCGATTTCCTGAACTAAATATTCCATTAATAGAAAAAATGGAAACTCAACTTGCCAGCTGGAATTGGGATCATGCATTCGAAACAGCTTTACGTATTATAAATTTGGAGCCTACGAATATATCCGCTCTACGTGTAAAAGCTCTTTTGCTAATATGTCGTGAAGGGAATATTAAGTTAGGCACTCAAACCTTACAACAACTATTTTCCGCCGTAGAAAGAGTTGAATTAAATAATTTAAAGCTTATTGTTCAGATCTGTCAATTGTTTTCTAGGGTTTGTGGACGCAATTTGGACGTTCTTTCTATAACGTTCAAAAATGTTGAAAAAGTTACTCAACTTTCACCTGGAAATGCAGAATTCATTACAGAATTAGGATATCAGAGCCTTTTAATGAGGAATTTCAAAGAAGCTACGAAATATTTTCGGTCAGCTACAAAAGTGGATGATAGCTCCATTTATGCTTTATGTGGCTTAACACTTTGTCAAATGGCTGAGAATGGAGCAACCGAGCAAGTACGACAGCAAATCGAATTCTTGAATGAAATTCAAGGAATTAATAAAATTCCTCTTTTGCTGTATATGACCGGAAAAATAGAGAGCGGGGCTAAGGCGATAGGTTATTTAATAGAAGCATGTGAGATTCATTTTAAAAATTTAAAAACTCTTTCATTCGGATCTGAATATTTGCTTCGATTTGATCCGGATTTCTTGTTACAAGTCGCAAACGAGCTATTACAACATTCGCCTGTGCAAGTGGTTGTTAAAGTCGGTACGGTTATCTCTAAGGACACCTTACACATTTCATTAAAACATTGCCTAAATATTTTGGAAACTGTTGTTAAGGCTTGCCCTGGAATGGTTCGAGGAATATTTATGTTAGCTAAAGTTGAATTTCTATGTGGTGAAATGACCCTGGCAACTAACACACTAAGCAAGATTTTGAATGATATTGATCCAACTTATACGGATGCTCATTTGTTAATAGCTCAAATTCAGATACAGCAAAAACAATTCCAAAAAGCACTGCAAAGTCTTGAGTTGTGTCTTTCTCACAACTTTTCGGTAAGAGAAAATCCTATGTATCACCTACTCAACGGAATCGTTCAGAAAAATCAGCAACAATATGAAGACAGTCAAAAAAGTTTTGTTACCGCGATGAGTTTAATTGGAATCAAAAATATAGGAGCAGAAAATGTAAAAATTTCTTCACCAATGAAAATCAAAAGTGCAGACAAAGCAACTTTAACTCTCTCCGATAAAGTTACTCTTTTCTTGGAGCTCATTGATACATTCATTCAAATGGGACAACCTCTTGAAGGTGATAAATTAATGCAAAACGCATTAGAAGAGTTCAAAAATACTTCGGAGGAGGGTAGACTTGTTATCGCCAATGCCGAGCTAGTTCTACAACATGGAAATATTAATCGTAGTATTGAACTTTTAAAAATAATTCAACCTGGGCAATTTTATTATATTCAGGTACTTTATTTTTAATCGTTTAAAAAAAGCTGGATTTATATTATATTTCCTTTTTTTTAGGCTAAAACTCGTCTTGCAAATATTTTTTTGCATCAACGAAAAGATCGTTTGGCTTTCGCACAATGTTTTCAGGAACTTGTTGATAATTGCCCAGAATCGGAGAGCTACTTAATGCTTGGAGACGCTTACATGTCGATTCAAGGTATGTAAAAGAATGCCTAATTATAATAACACAAAAATAGATCGCAGTGCTCACAGATGTTGCTTTCCAGCCTCCACCCTTATCAATTAATTACGCTTAAATATGACCTTACTACTGCATCAGTACGACCTTACTAGTCTCTGGTGGATGCATGCATCTCGATCTCATTCTACCGTAGGATCCTTCTTTCTGTGTTGACAGGGTTGATCAATTTTATAGTTGCTTTATGGGTTTTATGCTAGGAGCTAAAAGATTTTATTTTAATTTTTACATAGTATTAGTGGTTATGTAGTATCAAATGAAAAGTCTATTTCTGTCAGTCTGTAATAATCCAAGTTACAGGCGGAAGTTAAAAGAGAGCAATTGGCAACTAAACAATGTTTTACAGAGAGGTTTTTTTAAAGATTTACTTATATTTTATGAAAGGGGACATTTCATATGCATCGACTTACTTGATAAACAGGCGACATTGCATACACTTCCCAGTTGTGGTACGTTGAAAAACCTATAACATTACGAGAAATATCTGTCGATTTTCTACCAATGCATTTCAACTAATTGGAATGATTGCGACACAGTTTGAAAATATATTCTGGCTTAACGATAAATTGTTGAGTAAGTTCAGATTATGCCTTTGGTTTAAAATTAAAACTGTAGTTTTTAGTGAACGTATATGTAGAATAGGAATAGCAAATTGGTAAGCTTATTCTGTGCATTGGAAGTGCAGTTGAGTGATCAACCTTCAATATAAATGTAAAGATGATCATGATAAGGTTAAATTGGATATTTCAAACTTTTTCAGCACCCATGAAAATTTTGCTGCCCTTTTAAGATATGTTTGATCCGTACCTGGTTGCGCTCCATGAATGTATCAAAAGAGCCTCTCTACTACTGTAAGACAAAAACCAACTTCGTCCAATTCAGAATAACCTTTGGCTTAACGTGAAGCTTACAACCACCGGTAGAGCACTGCGTAAGTACCTCGATAATATGACCGATGCGCCCTTTTGCTTCTTATGTTGGTAGCCGAGGATGGATCTGGTGGACCTGGAAAAAAGTTAATTTATTCGTCTATCTCATGCTCCATCCGCTCCATCGACAGACAGGGTAGTATAAGAAAACGAACTGGTCATATTCCACGGTTGAAGGTGCGCTTGTTCACCAATTCTATCTGAGTATTCCTGAAAGGAATAAGTAAACTAAAGGCATTGCTCGCACCAGAGTATTATAGACTTATTGGAGGTATTTTTTTTATACTTTGAAATGACAAAGCTGATGTCCAAATTTGGCTGATGGCTACTTGAGTACTTCTGACGCGCTCACAGGAAGCAGAGCGAAGAAGATGTTAGTTCACGGAAAACATGCTTGATGAGTGAACTCAATTGGTTTGTGGCACTTGGTAGGGGACAAAAACAGTCATCTGGTTGGCAAGTATGCTTCACATTTAATGACAATCGATGTCACTGAATATCAAGAATCTCTGTTTTCTCTGGAAATATTACATGCCGCATAGAGGCATCTTGTGTTAATTTCTGGATTTCTCATTTTCGGTATTATTACAATAAATTATTCACAAATATAATACAAGAGAAGAATTTCGTTACAATCTTCAACCCTATATAAATCCATACAAAGTCTCGCAAATATTTTTGAAAAAATGTTGACTACAAATACGCTATTACATAAAGTGTGATAGTTAGGCAGTTTCCCAATCAAAGTCATTATCCTCATAGTTAATACCGTTACAGCTATTATATAAGTTATATGAATACGAAGTCAACCTATCTCAAATACTATTTGTTTACCTCGTTATTTACCATAAGTAATTTCAGCACCACCCAAAGTTATTTATCTTCAGAGATTATCAATGGTTGACTTTATAAGCAAAATAACAAGGTTCTAACTGTTATACATGCAAAAAAGGATTAGTTATTGTGGCGTCATTAGTTGCCGAACCTGAGGACTTGGAAGTGACTTTCGATTAATATTATTATGAATAAGTAATTTTTTACTGACTAAATTTTCAATTATTTTTCTCAGTAATAAATTTTTTGTTTTATTTTTAGAGCCCGACCTAGCCATAGATGCATATTCAGAAGCAAGCAGGAAAAATCCCCGCGATTCGTTACTAGCTACCAAATTGGGACGTGCTTATGTCAAAACTCATCAGTATGCTAAAGCTATTAACTATTACCGGGAAGCAATTTTAAATCCTGATCATATGGGGCTAAAATTGGACTTAGCAGAACTTTACTTAAAATTGAGACAATATTCAAACGCCGAACAAGCACTTGTCGATGAATTAGATACAAAAAATATGTAGTCGTGTTTGAAATAAATGCTTGTTTTAAAAATAATAACTAATTCAATATTTCAGAGATGATAGTGATATCTCCGCTTTACAAATTCGTACAAAACAATTACTTCTTCTGGCACGTATTAGGGAAAAGGCTGGAAATCTACCGCTATCTTTGTCCACTTTAAAGGAAGCAAGGGATAATCAGTATATAGTTCAAAAAAGGATTAGCATTGAACAGTCCGCAAATCTTCAGGAACAATATAAAATCTTGTCAAAGTAAGGAATCCTATTTGATAACATGCTGCGCAGGCTCGGGATTGATTTCTTAATTTTCATTTAATTTTGTATATTCAGGATCTGTGTATTAATGGCTGAGCAAAGTATGAGTCTGCGAGACAATGATCAAGCAGTTCAATATTATAAGGAAGCCCTAAAGTTTTCTTCACATGATATAACTATATTAGCTGCAATAGCACGCTTATATATGCAAGTAAGTAGATAATTCGGTAACATAATAACTGTGTATCAATGCCTTTTAATTTGTTCAGATTAATTTAATGGATCAATGCAGGGAAATATGCAGTCAAATTTTGCAAATTGATGCAAATAATGAAGCTGCATCTGTAATGATGGCAGATTTGTCATTTCGAAAGGTAATATGCAAATTTTGAATTTTTAATTTGATTAATTGTAAAAAAAAGCAGTTAAATTAAGCATTAAAGTTATTTCCTCACAAGTTATTTCAAATCAAAAACACTTACATCCCATGTCCGCTTTACGTACATCATCCATGCCAGTAGTTCATCGAAGCTACTAGGATGGATGACGGCAGAAAGGAGATAGGGAAATGATTAGAGGATATGAGGATAGGTGGTGGTGCTGTTCTATGTCGGTATTAAACTTTCGTAGATTGTAAATAACGAATTTAAGGTTTTAGACAATCTGACAATCAAATTTGCTAGCATTGTTATACCCTAGAGGACGAAATCATAGGATATACATACTAAGTTTGTCATTCCGTTTGTAACGCATAGAGGTAGAGCAAAAATTTATTTTGATTTTTGCGAGTCCGTTTGTCAGTTTGTCAATTATTGCAGAATTACTCCCGTACGGTGTTGGTATAATCCTCATAAAAGCAACCGGATCTTTCCTCTGCGTAACACTTCGAGAATTTTCACGATAGTGCAAATTCACGCTCCAGTTGAGGAAGTATAAGACGTATAAAGGTTTTATACGGTCTGAGAGAGGTATTCGATGTCACTTCGAAAGGGGATATCGACGTCAAAAACAGCATGAGCCAGTCGTAGGTACTGACATATTTCGGTGGATTTCCGATGATTTAAAAGTGCAACATTAGAAGTGATCAACTTTTTCTAACAAACGTAAGGTTAAAAATTGTCAGTCATTGTGACCGCTAAAGCTTAGTTTAGGCAAAGCTTTTTAGTAACAAAGAAAGTAAGGGATTAGACGCTAGGTTACGTTTAAAATCCAGAAGCCTACATAAATTATCAAAATTAAATTTTATCCGCCAAGTGAAGGGCTCTTCTATGCCCTATCAACATTCTATAAGCCAGCAGCACGGTAACGTTTCCTTTCCTTCGCTGCATCTGTGATCAGTGCAAATGCATTAGCACTTGTCACTGATCAGCAATCCGGGTGCACTCAGCTGTGGTCATTGAACTGCACGGTCTGAGGTATTGAAAGCAGCAGTAGGCATAACACTATTGTTGTTTTTTTTTACCTCGCTGTGTCGTTGACTGCTGCTGGTGGCGCCCAAATTTATGTGTTGTTGTGTGTCGCTTTTTTTCTTTTTTGCTTTTTTGTTTTTGCCTTCAGCATGCAGAATTTTATTTTAGATTTCTGCAACATTCGCGGATTAAGAGCAAATCGGTTTTCGGTGTACTGCCACCTTAACTCAAAAAATCCGGCAATTCTTGCGCTAAGTGAAACCAAGGTCGTTTCTGATGCTGATATTAATCAGTATCACGTCCCTGGTTACAGCTTCGTGCCTCTTTTTTCTCAGCATAGAGGGATCGCAGTATATATTCGGAATGATGTGGCCTTTACTATTCTTCAAGATTTTCCTTCTGCTAATCCAGATTTTAATTATATCTGGATTAGGTTCAAACTTCACAAGCACATCATATACTTCTGTTTCCTTTATCGCAGCCCAAATATGTCTGATGACGACACGGTATCCGTATTTGACAATATCTCCAACAATATTGATCATTTGCTTTCTGTTTCCCCCTCTTCCGAAATCGTCCTGGCAGGCGATTTTAATGTTCATAATATACCGTGGCTCAGACATTCTTCTACCACAAGTCCTGCGGGCCGTTTCGTTGAACTCTTCTGTGAATCATTTAATTTGCAACAGCTAGTGGATGCACCAACGCGAATTCCTGATGCAGCTGGAGATAAAGCTAATTTACTCGACTTGTTTCTAACATCTCATCCTGACAAATATTCCATTTCAGTCGGTTCCCCTCTTGGAAATTCAGACCATTGTTTAATCACGGCTCAATTTACCACCTCAAACCTGTGCCGACCAACTGCTCCACCTACAAGTAGGCTTCTTTGGCACTATAAGAATGCTGATTGGGAAAGTCTCAATAAGTATCTTAAAGAAATTGATTGGTCGGTCTGTTTTGCTTCGAGGGATGTTGATGAATGCACATTACAATTTAGTAACATACTAAATCTTGGCATGCGTGAATACATTCCGTATTCTTACAGCAGGTCTCAACAACAGCATGATCGCTCCTGGTTTAACGATAAGTGCAACCAAGCTATAAAAGCGAAAGAGTCTGCTTTTCGCGCCTATCAATTGCATCCATGTCCGGAAATGAAACAAGTCTACAAGACTGCACGGAACACCTGCAAGTCCATTATCCAGAGAGAAAAATTTCTTTTTGACCAGAATATTAGACAAAGAATCTTGACAAGCCGCAAAGGTAGCAAAGGTTTCTGGTCCCTGGTCAAAACCATCAGGAACAATTTCACCAGTTCCTCTATACCTTCACTACTTAATAATGGTGAAGTGATTGTTGACTCCCTGGATAAAGCTAATATTTTAGCTGCTAGATTCGCTTCAAATTCTCGTCTTCCACCAACTTCACAAACACCTGTTTTGCATCGCCCGTGTGAATGTGTACAAGAGCCAATACACGTTCGTACGAGGGATGTGGTCAGGGTCCTTAAGGGGATCAACGTCTCCAAAGCCGCAGGTCCTGATGGTTTTTCGCCCCTGTTAATTAAAAGCTGCGCCTCATCCTTGGCTAAACCTCTGCGCAAACTCTTCTACTTGTCTTATTCGACAGGAAAATTTCCAACTGCTTGGAAGCTAGCTCACGTTCAGCCTATTCCTAAGAAAGGAGAGGGTAGCGATCCCTCAAATTATCGACCAATTGCCATCACTTCGATTCTTTCAAAGGTTTTTGAATCTATCATTAACTCAAAATTAATGAAGTATCTAGAAACTAATCATCTCATCAACGATCGCCAATATGGCTTCCGAGCTGGACGCTCATCTGGAGACCTGCTGACCTTTCTCACGGAACGTTGGAACCGTAGTCTTCACAATTTTGGTGAGTCTAAAGTCGTTGCCCTAGATATTTCAAAAGCCTTTGATAGAGTCTGGCATCCAGCCCTTTTAGCCAAACTCAAAGCACTTGGTCTCTCCCCTCCTCTTGTATTATGGATTGAAAGTTTCCTATCTAGTCGCCAAATACGTGTTGTATTAGATGGCGTTACGTCTGAACCGCATCCCATAAATGCCGGTGTACCTCAAGGCTCTGTTATCTCTCCAACTCTCTTTTTAATTTTCATTAATGATCTGCTTTCCCTTACTTTCATTCCTATCCATAGTTTCGGAGATGACAGTACTCTTGATTTCGCTTACTCCTTTGACACTCTTGCAGAATCCAGGGGGAATGCTGCATGTGTTAAACGAGATTGCATGACTAGATCATTGAATAACGATCTTGCCAATATCCTCGCTTGGGGCAAAGCGAATCGCGTCCAATTCAATGCATCAAAGTCCCAAAGCTGTCTTATCTCATTAAAACAAGATCATAACTTAACCACACCCGTTTCTTTTGATGGAGCATTCATTTCTGATTCACCGTCACTAAGCATTCTTGGCATTAATATTTCCAGTAAGTTAAACTGGACAGATCACATCTTCTCTGTTGCCAAAGAAGCATCGAAATGTCTTGGATTTCTGAAAAGGTGTAAGAAATATTTCAGCCCGTCAAATCTAGCGCTCCTCTACAAGTCCTACATTAGACCTAAAATGGAATACAACTCCCATATATGGGCCGGGGCTGGTCGCACAGCCTTAGCTTCATTGGATATTGTCCAAAAGAGAGCCTTCAAGCTCATTGGCGATTTGGCAATAACTTGTCATATCGACTCACTCGAGCACCGCCGCAATGTTGGATGCCTTTCGCTCCTTTATCGCTATATGCATGGTCAATGTTCTGATGAAATATCTAGTCTAATCCCTTGTAGAATGATTCCTGCACGCAATACTCGCGCTGCAAACCGCGCACATCCTTTAACCCTTCAAATTACTTTCGGCCGTACAGTAAAATTCAGAGATGCTTTTTTATCCCGAACAGTGCGAATGTGGAACAGCTTACCATCTTCTGTTTTTCCTCCGGCATACAATCTGCGGAAGTTTAAGGGCGACATACATCGGCACCTCCGCCAATTTCCTCATATCCCCTAATCCTTTCCCTATCTCCTTCCTGCCATGCTGTGCTTTGCATCATAGGGTATCCCCTGAGCTTGGCTTAATAATATATAAAAAAAAAAAAAAAAAAATAAGAGAGCCAGAAAACATTCGTGCTTTACACCGTACTGTTCGGGTTATAATGGAATCACGAAAGTTCATGGTAAAATCCCTGGAGAGTGAATTGGTTAGTTTTATGGGGGAAATCATCAGAGCAAAGTCGGTAAAAGTAGCAATAAAATATAGAAAGCAAATCATCAATGAGGCTTACATCTTTGTGCGAATTACATTCCAATCTAAGTGTTTTTTGTATTAGAGCTCAAGATTTGATCTGTTTGTGGTAGGGGCACCAAGGTTCTTTTAATAACAAAAGTTTTTCATCTCATATAACTCATCTCTGCTGTTTGCGAATATGTGGAAATTCTTTTTGCAATAAGTACTGGGGATTAGCGACCTTTAAATGCCTGCATTTGATACAGGCGACTGGAACGGACATTGAGTCATGTGGAATAGGGTGGGAAAATGTACATTTCCGGTAGATTTCGTTAGAGGCCCTGCACCACTTTCATGTGTGTTCCCTAGTGTCTGGCACTTACAACACATTGGGAGAATTTATACCAAAACCCCGGGAGATACTTTCCAAGGTATGAAGTAGAAATGCATACATATGTGTTTGTGCTAATTTTAGAAATTTCACTAATTGTTTCTTGAGGAAAAACAGCAACTGATTCAAATGTCCACTCTTTTATTGCATAAATTATTATTCATATTGAAAAACAAAAATTATAATTATTATTAGAATTATAAAAATATTTAAAATGATTCTGAAAACTATCAAAAACTAAAAAAACTCAGTAGCGCAGCAGCGTGACTTTGACTTGTGCTATGACTCAGCAGAGTTTTTGCTCACATAGTTGTATTGCTTCTGTTCAATTTTGTAAGGAAAGGTACATAACTATGGAAAACTAAGATTAAAGGTCATATTTCATATAAATGATAGTTTATATTTAATCATTAGTTACAGTTTGGAAGTATCTTCCGGGGATTTTGTCAGTAAGTTTTCAGTTGATCAAATTCCGTTACACCTTAATCATCAAATGGTTATTTTCTTTCCTTTATTCCTTCAGAGAAATTTAGTTTTATATTTCTTGAAGATGTTATTAAAGTAATAAGAGCATTAATTGTAACTCAGTTTGCCTTTTTCTTATATACATATGTACATAGATTGTAACGTGGTTGGACTAGATGCGGATTAGCTCTAGAGTAAAGCCCGGGTAAATGGGTTGTCCAACTATGAAATTAAATGAGATTATGTTAATGTATGTGTTTACTCCAATTGGTTATTTATTATAAAAATAATTTAGACCCTAATACATTTGTCTTTATTTAACTACTAACGAAAGCTTTACTATAATTCTTCTTGACTAATTCACCTACACATACGGATATTGCTTATATACAATACAATATATGCCTCAGTGAACAGAATACGGATGGTCTCGTATTCAATAGAATAGACGTGGATGCACATACGTCTCAGTAACCAGAATACGGATGGTCTCGTATTCTCTAGAACAGTTTAGTTAGAGCATTGAATAAATAACTAATAAGGAAACGGCATATCGGGTGAAAACCTAAGCCACTCGGCGAAATGTATCAGTGGCTGTGTTTGTATTCGTTTCGTCATGGGAGTATGAAATCGTGACATTTTGAAGGGGGACATTTTTTATAATCCAAATTCCTGTGTAAAATAAACAAATTTTTAGCGCCCCCTTATTTTCAGATAATATTTCTTGGCGTTGCCTTTGTATGGCTCAGATAATTTAATGCCCATGTGACAATTCAATTGTAAACAAACTAACCGGCATTGGAAAATGATGTTAAATTTTTTGCAATGGCTGTTTATTTTTATAAATATTTCACTCTTATTTGTTTCTGCAGCACAGCGCGCTTCAACACCATAATTTAAGACTGCGGAGTCTCGATTATATAAAATCTCTTTCACAAAACAGTATTTCACTTTAATATTTCAATACTATTAAGTAAAAATCACTTTTAATTAGTTATTGATTAGAAAATCGTTAAATCTAACCCGACCCTCTTTTCATAATTCAATAATTTCGAATAATGCCCAGCCTACTCCCCACCACCACGATCATAGGGTCTGACTGTCATTGAATTGCTTTCATACATACACTGTATTCGCATGGTACCCCGCTTCCTTATTCGTTATTTATTCAATGAGTTAGATGGATGGTTTCACTTAACTATCTTGACGGATGATATTTATTCGATGAGTTAGATGGATGGTCTCACTTAACTATCCTGACGGTTGACTGGGAGGATGCTCATTTTCAATGAAAATAGATTTTGCAAGCTGTTGTGCTGCGAGATCTGATTCGATTGACCCATGGAGATCAGCTCATTTCAACATAAAGTCAAGACCGGTCTCACGCGTTTACAATTTTGACGGTATTATAGGATCCGCGCTTACAGGCCTTATTAGCCTTCAGTTCACTTTGAAGCGCTTTGATTGTCCGAATTTCGCGATGGTGTTATTATAGAGCTTTAGCGCGTCGGCAACCTGTGAATGGGTCCGTAGCTTAGGCTCAGGTGCCTTTTATAGCACTGCCTGCCACCGACACATTTGCTTGCTAACCATTTGAAAAAAATAAACAACTTATGAGTACAGGATTTATTGAGTATTGCAACACTATATCCCATCCAATTCTTATAATTATTTAAGATAAGTAGCGTAGCCATATAAAGACAATTTATTTCGCTTTACAAACTTTAAACAAAAATTTCCGATGTTATTTTTATCCCTTTTAGTTACTGTTGAAGGTTTTACAACCCCAGAAATCCATAATCCGAGCATTTCCAATTCATCCCACCACTTCCTTCATACTAGAACTGAGTTATCTCACACATTATTTCGGAATTAAGACTTTTTTTTTTTACTATAAAACAAAATATATATTTTGCAGATGGATTTTGAAAGTGCAGCATATCACTTCTCTCAGTTACTTCTATCTCAACCTACATATTGGACAGCCCTAGCACGCTTAATTGAAGTAATGAGACGATCTGGAACTCTGCAAGAGGCATCCGAATTTTTACTAAGAGCAGAACAGTCATGTACTGATCCAGCAAATAATGCTGGCTTAAATTATTCCAAAGGCCTTTATGAGTGGTATAATGGCAATCCAAATGGAGCTTTACGTTATTTCAATAATGCTAGACGGGATTCTGAATGGGGACAACAGGCAATATTTAATATGATAGAGATTTGCCTAAATCCGGATGGTGATTTACCATGCGAAACTGAAAATTTTGAAGATATTGAATTTAAAGATTCGCGATCAATGGCTTTGCGAACGGCTGAAAGGCTTTTGAAAGAATTACGTCCCAGACCTGGAGGTATGGATAATGAAGCGGTTAATCATCGTTTGTTAAAGAATTTTCTTCAACTTGCTTCACGGCAGAAATTTAACATCGAAACAGCTTTGAATGACTTTACTGAAATAGCTTCACAAGATCAATACAAAGGTTTGGTCGGTCCGATTTTGGGTATTGCTTCAGCTTATGTAATGCTGAAGCAGACTCAACGGGCTAGAAATCAGTTGAAACGAGTGGCTAAAAATACATGGAACTTTGAAGAAGCAGAATATTTGGAACGGTGTTGGCTATTTTTAGCTGATCTTTATGTACAAACTGGTAAGTTAGAAATGGCTCAAGAGCTCTTAAACAGAGTATTAAAGCATAATAAATCGTGCGCAAAGGCATATGAGAGTATAGGTTACATAGCTGAAAAGGAACAGGCCTATAGAGCTGCAGCTATAAATTATGACTCTGCTTGGCGTCTTAGTAGTCAATCAAAGCCTCAAATTGGATACAAGCTGGCGTTTAATCACATGAAAACTAAGAGGTATGCAGATGCCATTGATGTCTGTCAGCAAGTTCTTAAAATGCATCCGGACTATCCATCCATAAAAAAAGATATTTTAGATAAGTGTAGGAATAACTTGAGGTGTTAATTGTATTACGCACTGTATTTATATTTTAAAGGTTTTTAATAAAAACGCCTTAGCGTTTCACTGATATCGATTTAATTCTCAGTGTTTGGTTTTTGACGATAAGAGTAGCGGATAGTGATCGTCATTATCAGCATCTGTTCAGACACCTAACAGGCTTCTGTTGGGATCCACTTCTCCCCACCATACAGCATAATAATGCTTAGTGGATGGGTTTCTTGCAACTTCCATAGAAAACTCGATCAAGTGTAGTGAATACTTCGAAGGAAAACCTATAACTATAATGTCTGCAGTAAAGATTGCTTTCAAGATATTTGAAGGTATCTTCGCACTAGAGTGTGGTCGCCGTAGATCAGTTAGTAAGCACACAGACTACAAACCCCGGAAAAGCGTGGGATAGTGTCCAGGTGAGATTCGAACCCTCGATCGTTCGAAACGCACTTCACACAGTCCTGCGCTTTTACCTTCTACCCAGTTTCCAGTCGACTTTTATTCTATCCCATATTACGTACTACCTTAACCATTAAAAATTCCCTCACCCTTTTATTCCTACAGATGGGACAAGGCAGCCGAAGGCTCAACATCTATGACCTTCATGTATGTATGGGTAAGTAGTGTAAAGGTCCCTTCTGGACCTTTGCTTGGCACGTATTTTTTTGTATATGGCTAGTGGCAGCGGCAGGTTTTTCGTGGAACCTCCCACACTCTCCGCAAATAGCCCAGGCGAGTTAGCGTGCCGCTCTGCATGTCAACGCTGTCCACCGAGTGATCTGTCAGCTCATGCTGGCAGTCTGGACTTCACGTCCAAGCCAATCACTCAGCATAGTTCCATACCTACTGCAGGCTATACATCGTGAACACAAATGATTTAAGAAACTAAAATAGAGCCTTGGATAAGAGAGTGTCAGGTGGATAGGCTATGTGGAGGTCCTATGCTCTCACGAGGAGTCAAGAAAAGGTAAAAAAAATATCGGGATATCCTATTATGTGCATGGCAGGAAAGAAATAAGGAAAGGATTAGGGGACATCAGGATCACTCTTAAACCTTCGCAGATTGTAAGCTCGAGGAAAGAGCAGATGGTAGACTGTTCCACATTCATACAGTTCGGGATAAAAAAGCATCACAGAATTTTACTGTATGGCCGAAAGTATTTTGAAGAGTGAAGGGATGTGCGCGGCTTGTAGCTACTTCTGAACATTTGTCATGTATGTAGCGATAAAGGAGAGAAAGGTATATAACATTGTGGTGATGCCCGTGTAAATCGATATGACAAGTGAAATCGCCAATGAGCGTGAAGGCTCTCTTTTAGATAATATCTAATGAAGTTACGGCTGTGTGACTATCTTCGGCCCAGATTTTTGAATTGTCTAGGCCTGATATAGGACTTGTAAGAGGAATGGGCTGAAATATTTGTTAGACCTCTTCAAAAATTTAAAACATTTCTAGGATTTTTTGGCAACATAGAAGGTAAGATCTGTCCAGCTTAATTTACTGGAAATATCAATGCCAATAATGCTTAGTGACGGTGTATTAATTAAATTTAATGGAGAAAGAAGAATTTTAAGAACATTTTTTTTTAACGATTCTAAATCAAATTTATAAATACAAGAGAAAAATCAACTGCCTCGTCCGGGGTTTGAAACCGGGACCGATTCTAACAAGTGTAGGTTCGATTCCCGTCCGCGGGAAAAATTAATAATTAAATTTAATTAATGCTCCATTAAAGAAATGGGAGCGGTAAAATGATTACCTTGCGTCCTAGACACATTGATTTAGACGGGATTCGCTTGCCCCATGAATCATGCAATCTCGTTTGTCACATGGAGTGCGCAAGAGTGTAGGAGTAAGCGAATTCAAGGGTACTATAATCGGCAAAACTATTGATGAGATTGAAAGTAAGGGAAAGCAGATCATCAATAAAAATTTGGAAAAGAGACAGAGAAATAAGAGAGGACTTGGGCATACCGGCAGTTACACATGGGGCATGGTTTCAGTGTTATCACCAATTTGTAGCCGTCTATATAACAGTTACCGCGTGTCAAGGGTTGAAGTGCAAGGTGCGGTTCAAATTCTGGCCTAACTACAATTGTGGCCTTGGCCTTGAAGTTGGTGGTTGGCGTTGTTTTGAGCAGGCGACTACTCATCCCACCTTCGATTTGCAGGACCTGGTATTTATCCTCTTGCGTAAAGGACATATCATTTTGTTAATTCTGGTTTTCTGTTAAAGCATTAATCCTTGGACATATTGTATCCTTTGTATCATCCTTTGATCCTGATGACTGAAATTTTTGTAATTATAAAAATCTTTCTATTTTCAGACATTCATATTTATTGTTTTTGTTTTCTTATAACATTCTATTTTATTAATTAAGTACACATACCTATTAAGCAATTCGTCACTTTTAACATTTCGATCGTCTGTTCCTTGCCCAAATCTGTCAATCTTGCAATACTTTATATACACACGAATATTAATGAATTATTTTTTTTACAAATCTAAATACATAACTTGTGTAGCTGAAAGGGCACCACAAAAACTAAGAAAACTAGCAACACTGACAACGGCAGTAGTAGTTCCAGACCAAGATACAATGGTTCCCATGCACAAAGAGAGGATAAATTGTGCCAAAAACACCATGCTACTGACGATGGCAATATCCGTTCCTAATCCACGAATATCCGATCCTAATTTTTCTTCGCCTTCTGCGGTTACCTCGAACTGTTAAATGAAATTTTGAAAATAGATTAAAATTAAACGAAGGTACTACAGTAGTATATAAAAAGACAATTATTACCGTCCCCTTTGCATGGTAGTGTGCTATCAGTAGATACGGCATAGTAAATAGTGTGGAATACATAACGCCTGCTGCCCAACTAAAAATGATAACACTAAATTTGGCCTTCGTTAATGCCATTAAACTCATTCCTACGCAGTAAAATAGAAGGCCACCTACATAAACCTTTTTGGCTCTGAAAAAATTTTTATTTTTATTAGCATTATCAATGTACATCTCATAAATCATCTTCAAATCACCTAAATTTTTCAATAAGCTTTTCGATTATTAGTGAGTAGCAAGCACAAGATAAAGAGTACATAGCCATTCCCCAGCAACCGAACCGTACGCCTTCTTCATATAATATTTGTGTAGTGGTTCCTTCTAGGGCTCGTGGATCACCACCGAACACAGCTTCACCCACAAAATCGGTAAAATAAAGGGAGTAGCAAACATGTGCCATCCAACAGAAAAGATTCGTCAAACAAACCATACGCATTGAGTGTGGCATAAAAACAATGGAAAGAAGATAATGGGAAAGTGATGCTACTGACTCTCCCGGTAAGGGTTGCTCCTCTCCATCTGGAATTTCAATCCCTTCTACAAAGGTTGTTTCACTGATGTTCTCACCGGGAACTGCTGTGTATTCTGGCCTCATTGGTGCCGTGTAGCGTGGTTTTCTTTCTTGCTGCAAATAAATAAATTAATTAAAAAAAAGATTTAAAAAAAAAACTTGTGTAATTTGTGCGGACTTATTCTCCTTGCTAAACTGGCATTTAACGGAACTATGCCAATTAAAAAAAAAATTTATATATACATAGTACTGAATTATGATCGATAAAATCAGAAAAAGACAAGATCTGAAAGCAGCTCGGTTAGTTTGAAAACCGTAGGAAGAGTAGTTGCGTTCATAAAATTATAATTTTTTCTTAGGCTTAAACTGAATAAGTGGTCAAGCGCATTTTAAGGCCTTAAGAAGTTAAACTTCCCAGAAAAATGATTCTTACGAGCTGAGCTGGTGCACAAGATCAAATCGGTGAAGTTTCTATACCGGTCAATAAGAAGGTTCGGTTGGTTTTTCTCGGTCCAGGTGAGGTAAGCTATTCATCTCATCTATAGATAGGATGGGACTCATGGGCGTATCTGCCGCTATAGCAGTTCTAGCAAAATTATAGGGTGGCGTAAGTAAGGATGCATGGGCCCACCCGTAAATAAATGCTATTAGGCCCCGGATCATTTTTGTTCTACATTCATAAGTTTATGACTAATGAATAAAATTTACCTTCTTCATAATTTTCCGAAACGCCGAGCTTTTGATGACAAGAATTCTAAACTATGTAGGTATGCATAAGCCAATCATCAACGTTCTCAAAGCTTTTCTATTAAAAAAACAATACTCAAAATTTTAGTTTCACGGACATGCGCAATTAATTTCAAATACTTCCGCAGGAAAATTTAATTTTTTGTGTCAATTGAAAGGAAATATTTTCTGAACTTCGGATGTATGATGTTTCCCATAATTTTATGCGGAGAGACGAAATTATTCCCTTCTCCATTTTGAATTTTTTTCAGACCAGAAATTTTCAGAATATGGGAGAATTTCCACTCACTTCAAGCCAGAGTTGAGCAAAAAAATAAAAAGGTTTCGTGGCTACTACGAGCATTGTTTCCAAGATCTGGATTGCCAAAGTTATTTGTTTAGATTTGCTTCGTGTTCTACATTCATCATCAAACCTTTTAAAAAACCACTGGCAGCCCCAGCATATGCTCACGAAAGCACATTAAAAGGGAAAACCGATGAGTGGCTGAGAGAAACGTTTAAGCATAGAGAAAACAGTATCCTTAAACCATCGCATGACAAGTTGCTTAAAAAAGCTTAATAATAGCGAGTCTATAATAGAACCCTATGGCGCACCATGCGAAAGAAATAATGAGCTAGACAACACCTCATTAATTCTAAGTCTAGATCTAAACAATTAGTGGAATTTCTTATAAAAAACCAGTAATGAATGTGTGAAGTTTTCATTATCTCTTATCTCTTATATCTGAAAATACCTTCAAGACAGCTGTTTCGTGGCTATGGAAACTTTTAAGAATAAAGTAAAGGTAATTTTAGAAGAATTAAATAGATTCTATCTTTCGTGGGGCAAACATGTTAAGTTTTCATAATTTCCTTGTCTTTGGCACGTGCGTGAATGAATCGCTTATTTTAGTCAGAAATTAAACCTGTATTCACTATATCCTTTATTTCCAAGAAGGGTAACGAAAAATCCCAAGCACGGAAGTCAAGGCTAATCTATATCTATTTCCTTCCATGTAATTATAAGTATCTAAGTCAATATTATGAATTAGAACAAAATATTTAAAAATTCAATACACACACAGTAGACAACAAGAAATATACCTTTGGTTGTGCGACTTCATCGACTGTGCTACTTTCATCTAACGTACCATAAGAAACAGGATTTTCAGTTGACTCGATATAATCAGTCTCCTTACCATCGGCCAGCGGTGTTTTTTCATCAGTTGACTGTTCTTTTGGTTTCTTCTGGGCTATTATCCACAGAGGGACTTCCTTAAAACTCGTTACTGTCGCTGCCACGCATATTACGAAAATAAATGTAATAAAGGTGAAAACGGCTTTAACATGACCTCCAAGACGACGTCCTAAACGGAAGGAATATTAAATTATTTTGTGTACCTATTTCTATTTTTGTTATTTGTTTTAATATACCTATTTCTGTACTGTCCCAATTAATTCCGCCCAGAGAATATCCCATAAATCCTCCAAGTCCTGCCATTAT
The DNA here is from genome assembly GCA_963930735.1 of Dioctria linearis. Taxonomy (NCBI): domain Eukaryota; kingdom Metazoa; phylum Arthropoda; class Insecta; order Diptera; family Asilidae; genus Dioctria; species Dioctria linearis. The sequence continues at coordinate 315,279,714 of OZ005741.1, forward strand.
AGTAAACGTTGATAAGCCTTTTGCATGATCTTCCGGTACAGTTACATCTAATAAATAAGCTCTTGATGGACTTTGACATGCATCCGCATCAAAATCTAGAAGGACTGTTCCCAAGATTGTGAACAATATTCCCCAAGGATGAGAAGTCTTGGCAACAATTGCAATTTCAGTATCAGATGCGGTAGAACGATGAGGTGAGACATTTATATTGTTTATAGTTTCATTCATAGTCAGATTCATTGCTCCAATTTGTAGATGTGGATCGATATCTCCAAATGCGTAACCCAAATTTTCACCATTAGGAACGAGAAGAAGTCCTTGAAATTAAAGGTTTTATTGTAAAAATGTTTCCGCATAGTTTGCATTAGCCTTACCTAAAAATACTCCAATTGATAGCAAAATAATAAACGGTCGACGTCTTCCTAAATTAAGCTTACATCTATCGCTTAAGGATCCCAGGATTGGTGTGAGAAAAAATCCAACTAAAGGCGATAATGCCCAGACGAGGGTCATATGTTTGTGTTCTACTCCAATTTTTAATAATGTCGGGGATACGAATGCCGTCTCTGCTGCATAGGAGAATTCAATACCCATGACAGCTGCTGATACCCTAATCAGCTCTAAGCGGGTTTTCCGTCTGCGAAGTAAATTTATTTAGACTTAAAAGAGGATAAGAGAAATTTTCACATCCGGATATATGTATGTGCCTAGAATCAGTGCGGAATATCCCCTACTGGGAGCAATCTATCTATATGTGTACACATTTAAATGAAATCAGACTTTATGGGTTTCGTATTTTATTGAATTTAATGTGAAATCATTGCAAAGCTTGTAAACTTAATTTTGTTTTTTATTTTTTGCAACTAGTTTCCTGATTTTGTAAGGTTCTAGTCTTTTGCAGTATTTATTTTTATGACGTATTTCTTCACTAAAATCTTCAGAAAAGGTTTTTATACTCATTTTAATCTTTACGTTTCTGATGGCCAATAGTATTTCCACGCTAATTGTGTTGTTAAATATGTAGCTTCCATGAAATATTTAAGTCTAAAAGGATTTTGGTTTTGTCTGATGCCTCGTAATTTGGTGAACTTTTAATGTTGATTGAGAGAATCGGAGCTAGACGAATATGGGCTAAGTTTAGAAGAAATATAGAAAATAAGTAAAAGAAAGGGAGGCAAGTAGGAAACAAATGACCGCAGAGACAAATCTTATACAGACTAGATACAAAATATTCAATCAGCAAATCTTAGAGTTACGAATTAAAAGAGAAAAAGAGGACATCTTATAAGATAAGGCTAAAACTAACCAATTCCTACTCTACCCCCTGCATTGAATGTAACTTTGGGGAAAATATTAAAATTGGGTGACACGTTCTTTTCTTTTAATTAAAGAAAAAAATAAAATAAAATAAAAACATGAAATTCCTTTGTATAACACAAAGAGCATCAATAATAAAAAAAAGGAAATAAAAATAATATACCTACATAAGTATAAATTTATATTTAAAATATTAAAAAAAAAATTAAATGAATTCATGCATTCAAGCCAATACAAAAGCTAGAGGAGAAGGATCTTATTCCCGAGGTTTCGTTTTGGTCGTAATCAGAATGTTTTTGTATTTACAATCTTTTTTTATAACTTTTTTTTTAAGCTAATAACTAATCTTTGTTTTTTTTTTATTCTAGTTCCGCATTAATCTTTTTCGACATCACGTTTTTCGATTTTGCTGTTTAACCCTTAGTATGTGCACCCTCTACTTTTTGGGTACTACCCAAAAAATCATTCCCCAAAAGGATCATTCCACGCAAAATCGTCCAACACTTTCTGTTCGACAATCGCGGATAATCATCTCTAGAAAGAAGCTGTGCACCGTCGAAATTCTAGGCTTATGGCTTCAAAATAAAAATACAAAAAAAATTCTAGAGGTCCTCAACTTCAATAGTAAACAATGCTAATTTCTTGTAAAAATACTATTATATATTAACAAAAAAATTATTCGGAGTTGCTGAATTTTTTTGTGGAAGACAACGTACCTATTTAGGTTATTTTGACATGTGGATAAAAAAAATTGGTTACTCAATTCTCGAGATATAATTTTTTGAAAACTACGTTTCATTGCAAAATTACGAGAATTTTAGCCTCACCTCGCTTAAAGGAGCGTTTACAATGGCAGAGTAGAGTGGAGTCACCAGATTGCATTTGCTCTCATCTTCTTACCAACGTGAGATTAGGATATTTTCAAATCTGACGCTACTCTGTGAAATCCACTCTGGTGGGATGCGCGAAGAACTTATATTAAAGTGCAAGCTTGAGACAAAGAGAGACAATGCAATCTGGTGACTCCACTCTACTCTGCCATTGTAAACCCTCCTTTAGAGTGGAGCGTGGTAAGGATAAACAGAAGAAAAATATGGGTGAGCTATTTTCGTATACAATAGAAATTCTGAAAGTTTCATTCAAATCGGAAATGGTTGGGCCCAAAGTTAATCCAATGTGATCGTTTTCGTGTGGAATGGCTGTGCATACATATACATATGTATATATTCATAGATCCATGGATGGATCGAGTAAAGGTTGAGAAACACAAGGATTCTCTAAACTAAAACGTAGGTGATCCCTAAAAAATGGGTGTCTAGTAAGAGTTGACACTAGGGTTCTCAGGATTGGCTTGTTAATAGTACCTTTGTAGTTCTAACCGAGGGGTCATCTAACCAAAGACAACTGTGTTGGCAATCGGGGCAGGTCAAAATGTTACAAGTAAAGGCGAAGTTCCAATGTACGCGTCACGTCAGGCGCGTCTTTTGCGGCAGACGCATGTATGTTAAAAGCAAGACCAAACGAACGCGTTGCGTTGGTACTCTGAAAATTTATTTATGAAAAGAAATAGTCATAGAAAAGCTTGAGTTATTAATTAAAAGTGAAATAATGGAAAAACAATCGACAAAATTAAAAGAATTGTCAGAACCAATTCCCTCTGAAAATGGGAAGGCAATTGACAATGAAAAGAACTGTCAAACCGTCTACCGCGCGTTAAAAGTAGAAAATTTCTCTATACTTTCGCGTCGAATCAGGCAAGCGCGGCAGCGATTTGGCTAACACAAACTTAAACGCCTGTATTTTATTGAACTGTCAAAGCGACGTGATGCCCGCCGCTTCCAGTGGGTGTTAACCATAAGGTGTTTTGGTGCAATTGATATTTTGGAGGGGGATGGCTCCGAGGCTGCACCAAGGCAAAGAATATGTACACACAGGGTGTCCCGCAAGTCGACGTCAGGCCGGAATCGGGTGGGTGATAGGCTAATTCATAATAGTTAACAGAAAAATATATAAAAAAAATCTAAGTCATGTACTTTTTAAATTATAGGCATTTATTTTTTTTTTCGAGAAAATGTACACCCTGTGATGGGTTTTTAGCTCCTGTTGCCACAAATCTTTACTTTTTTTCAATTTTTTTTTTCTTATGTAATCCCGTATAGTGCTTAGGTATGTAACCTGTTGCTTTAAATTCTGCTCCAGCTTGGAAGAAAATGTCACATTTTGCGGAAGCAAGAATATAAAATTAATACTTCGCCCAACTTTAATTGACTATACTGAAAAAAAAAAATGTACTACGCCAGTTTGGCAAGTAACTTTAAAAGTTGACGCATTTAATAAGGATTCAAAAATGGTATAACACTTTAAAATTTTTTTTTTAAATATTTTAAAATTTTTTTATCATTATTTTTATAAATTTAAAAAAGTTTTCAAAGTTTTTTATATAATTTTTTTTTTTTTAATTTCAAACCTTGCGCCCCTTCACCATATATATCTACAGCAATACATACGGTGGTGGGCGTTGGTTGGCGAAGCGATGTACGATAGAGTGGTGCACAATTCTCCGCCATCGTATAGGGGAAGTTTATCCAGCGTTGGACCCATGTACGTTTCTAAAGGGTTTCTATACAACCGGATATAGATGGCAACTGACCGTGCGTTTTGTTTTCTTTGAATCTGGTGTCAATGAAATACCTAGATAGAATTTCTTTCGCTCTGCAAGTTCTATCTTTCGTTTGCTGTGAGGACTTTTCTATTTTGTGTGTATAATAAATCAGAGAATTTTTATAGTGTCTTTAGCATTTTCAGCTATTACGCAGTCTTATATGTCCGCAAAAAATTAAATTCATTAAATCAATAGTTGCATTCTATGTTTTGCACTATTTTCAACCTAAATAAGGTTGAACAACAAATATTTTAGAGATTTATTAGAGATTTATTACGGGGGGAAATGGCTGTGTAGGTCCCTATTTGGCTTTACTTAACCAGTTTCGCTACAGCCACAGAGCTTATCAGAAGATTTCTAAATTGGCAAACGTTCAGTTTGCTTCATTGTGTACATCTTACGTGTAAAATGTTTAAACTATTCTATTACTATTTGTCAGATTTTCATTTTCTAGATATATCCTGTCTCAATTTCTTATTTTACATGTTTCCCGATCATATGATTGTTCATTATTCTGTGCAATGTCATTCTAGTCTTAGCACATGATTTTGAACACGCACATATATGACTATTTTATGCTCTTGGAGAGACTCCATTTCTCGTTTTGTCTCACCAAGGATTCATCTAAGCTACTTCCCTCTCAATGGGTCATTCATAAATGTGCTTGTAGCAATATAATTATAAAAATATAAAAAATATAAAAAATAAGTTAGATTTTCCGCAAAAATATATCTTTCTAATCCATTCTGTTACTTACCTCTATCCTTCCTGTTTTGATTTTTGACTCATATCTTTAATTTGACTCTTTTCTCCTATGTTTACCACTTTATTTTAGAATATTTTCTTGAATTCAAATTCAAAATTCAGCTCAAAATACCGTGGGTCCTCTTGTAACATTACGTATTGCTTGGTCGACGCGCGATTCAAGACTGTTGGTTTTCGTCAACGGTCTCTTCTATTTATGCTATCTTCTGTGGAATGTTAGTTGTCCTTGGTCTCGTATTCTGTTATGTCCACTTATCCCCATTTCTTATGGACTACTGATTGCATGTATATGTTGGTCACCTTTTCTCAAGAGCTGCACCCTTCGGGATCAGCTTGTTCGTGGGTCCAATAGCTACAACCATTGTGGTGTCACTATTCACCCGAACCGGTCAATGTTTATGATTGCGTTGTTCATCTGAGCACGTTTGATTTTTGAAGTGGTTTTTGAATATATATCTAGAATGGTTCGTCGAACAGCAACAATGATTATAACCAATTTTATAGGATTTCTTATTCTGAAAAACTTTTCAATACATTAAAACCGTATAGGACTGATCGTTTTCATAGGATACGTAAAAATCCTAAATTTTTATATGGCTACACCAAGAAGAAGTTGCCCGATTTAGTCCATTTTTGAAATTATATTTACTATTTTTATAAAAGTACTGTGTACAAAATTTCAACGCTCTAGTTAACGCGTTCTCAGGCAGTGTCCAAATATATAGTCAAAAATGAAATTTTTGTATGGAAACCTTACGAAGGAGTTATTTGTCCCATTTTCGATCTTAATTTAATTTTTTTTTAAGCCCATGTGTAATTAATTCGCATATCTCGCGAGATGCGCAGGGGAGGATTCTGAAAATTAGGATATTACATACTGTATAAGACCTTGAAACATGTTAACTTAAAAAAAATCGTTATGGTCGAACCGAAAAATCTAACAATTTTGGACGATTTTGCATGGAACGACTTAAAAGTAGTGTCATTTGCAAGAGCAGAGAAGTGGAGCAAATTCGTTAAATTTTTGGAGGTATTTATCTACATATATACTATTCCACATTTAATTGTATCTTTTATGGTTAAGAAGTTGTGCGTAATTTGGCAATTAACTCATATACAAGATGGTCCATTCAAAAATAAAGGATAAAAATGAAAAACTTCAGTAGAGTGCCTTAATATCTATCAGAATAAATTTCATGTAGATATGTATATTCCGCGAGTTTTGAGATATTCACTTTTATTTTTATTTTTTAGTAATCTACACCGATATGTCACCTAACAAATAAAAACTGAGACTCTGAACTTGAAAAATGTGCAATTTAAGGATGCATAAAAATAATACCGGATAAAGTAAATCGAAGGCCTTTTATAAGGAGAATAGCTGGCTGATGCATTTGAAGACAGAAGCAGCAGCAGTGCATCCAGGTATTTTATGTTATTTTTAATGGCACTAGCGAAAATTGTGAAAATGGTATGGAATGACAAATTTCTCACTAATTGAAATTTAAACCTACTTCAGATTATCGAATTTTGTCCAACATTCATTTAGCGCATATGAAACGCAAAGCAGTTCCAAGAGCTAAGTCGGACATTACAGAAGGAATTGTAGAGGAGACTGAACGAAACCCCTCAACAAACACACTGCTAATTAGCCATCTAACGGGTATTCCTCTGAACAATGTTATCCGCATATTTCGTTCAGAAGGCACCATATTCAGCGGGTACAACCAATTTTTCGTGATGATTACCCCAAAAGATCCAATTTAATCAAGAAATTTTGAGGAGATCAATAAAAAATCCTGACTTGATAAACGATATCCTTTGGACTGAAAAGCAACATTTCAAAGCACACTGGGGTATTCAACATTCATTACTGCGATAGTTGGTATCACTTCATCTTTCATCTAAAAGAAGAGTCCAAACTTTCTACATTAGCCCATTGGCTCATTTAAATTATCCGGAAAAATTGAATGGCCAGCCCAAGGTATAGAGAAGACAAGATATTCCCATTAATATTTTGACACATTGCAGCTGATAGCCTGTGACGTAATTCTGTGACTAATGTATACACATTTTTATAGGAAAGACAGACAGAGGAGAGAGACTATTGTGTTCTCTGTACCGTGCTTTTCTATACACTTTCACGATATTTTGTCACTAATTGCGGAACGTGGTTCGTAATGGGAATATCTTGTATTCTATATACCTTGGGCCAGCCTACTTGTCATTTCTATAAAACGATCTGCCGCTGCTACCGAAAAACAAAAATCTTGCGCTGCGAACACGGATTTGGTCAGAGTGATGGATGGGCTGGGCACCCTGCCATTCCATTTCACCTTAATTGCGAGACAATATTTACATTACATACATTTATACATATGAATGGATTGGGTATGGTGGTGCCATCGTTTGGTCTCCCCGCTCTCCATTGACTTTATTATTTTTGGATGTGATACTAGGTTTCGCCGAAGTGTACGGGAAAATGTCCAGCGAGCAAATTTGATAGGTTTCCGAACAATAGAAAGAAACTTCTTACGAAAGTGTCACCTTTGTGTAAAGGTACGAGGACGCCATTTTGAGAACATATAACGATTATGGTAACGCTAATTGTAAAGATATACATTATGTCAATCATTGAATTTTTGAAACTAAAAATAAATGAACTATTAGAAATCCACCTTGATTTTTTTTGTGATCCATTTACGTATCTACATTTTTTATTTTATTAATTTTACCAAGCCTAAACTGCAAGATTTTGAGATAGGACTGCGTGCAAAGTCTCCTCTTTTAGAATAATCTCTGTGTACGAGAATCGTAATTTTTTTTTATGATTCTCAGAGTCCAATATTTTATTTATAAGGTCACGTGTAATACCAAAAAATAAAAATAATATAAAAAAGTGAAACTAGGAAAAAATATAGAAAGGTCAAGGTAGAAACTCGAAAAAAAAAAATCGAAAAATCATAAATATCTCGAATACATCTCTACATTTTTTCCCAAAACATTTTCTCATAATTTTTTTATTTAAATTATTTTGTAGTTGTGGGGTCATTCCATAGGAAATTGATTGGATTTCTATCACAAAATTGTTAAAGATAAAATTTTTAGGTATAGAATACTTAGATAAACCGTTGTCGCGCCCCTTGGTGGATTCAACAAAAAGACGTTGTCGACTGGCTAGCAAGATTACAGATTCCTAGTGTAATTCTACTAGATCAAAAATTTGGTTAACACCAGTTTGTTCTTTTTTGCTGAAAGTTAAGTAATTACTTATAAGATAAGAATGTCATGAATTTATTATTAAAGGCCTTGGAGATTCTTATAATTAGCTGTTTCTTGATCTACAGAGTTACTTATGTACTATATTAAAAAAATCATAGCTTTGTTTCTAATTGCCACTGAAGCAAGGTTTATGATTTAAATTAAATTAAAAACAGTTCAATAAGGTTTGATTTAAGTCAAAATGTTTCTAAAATCGTCTAAGGCTACATAGCAATGATTCAGTTAAATCAATGACCTTGAGATCGGTTCACTAAAGCCATAGTTGGTTCTATGATATGGGATGTATGTACACTAGATATTTCTTTCGAGTGCAGATACATTAATCCTACATATATAATAAATGAAAGTAAAAGTAATATGTCAGCAATGTCCCCTGGTGTGTGCAAGGATTCAAGACACATGCAAAGACGTCTCTTCGATCCTTGTCAACGGATTTTGTTAAAAAATTTATTTGGTGAATGTTCTTTGAATAGACTCAAGAATATTGGAATTTAAAACTGGGAGCACATATTCCAGTATTCCATGCATTGTATAAAGGTTTGAAAGGATATAATGTGTCCACAAAGGCTTCAGATTTACCACAAAAAAGCCAAGATATCTATTTACCTTAGCCACTATGTAATCGAAATGGTTGCGGAAAGTAAGTTTAAGGTCAAATAAAATTTATTTTTTCCCGCGGACGGGAATCGGACCTACACTTGTTAGAATCGGTCAATGATGGAGAAAGAGGAATTTTAAGAACTTTTGTTTTTAACGACCTTCCGCTTGCCGGGACCTTCCGCTTGCCGGCGACTGCTCTTACCACTGAGCTAACGAGACAGATGATTTTCCCCTCTTGTATTTATCCCGGTTTCAAACCCCGGACGAGGCGGTTGTTTTTCCTTCTTATATTTATAAATTTGATTTAGAATCGTTAAAAATAAAAGTTCTAAAAATTCTTCTTTCTCCATCAAATAATATTCCCATATCCATAGAACATATAACAAACAGAATGTGAGTATGATATAAAGTTGGTGTAAATGAGTGAAACTGAAACTCCCTCATAATAACTCGAAGAGGTAAGTAATAACGAAGGCCGGAAAATACAGAGCAAATGAAATGCACAAAAAATAAGAACAAAAATAAGTGGGACCTTATTGGCAGCGTGTAGAAATGTCATCGGATTTGTACATTTACAGACTTTGTCTGAGGTTCAATTTAGCTGACTATGATCAACAACGATTTGAGCATTTGCAACCCATTTCAGAACTTTTGTAATTTTTTTTTGCAAGATGGCAGCCAAAAATGCAATTGTTGCTCCATCAATAAAAAAAATATATGTTGCGGACAACATGAAAGGTTTAAATTGGTACAGGTGTTCAGGTATCCTGCGACAGTTGTTCTACCGTTCTGCAGGAATTTTGTAATTTTTTGATATTTATAACTAATAGAAACATTATTTTGCAATTAAAACTTAGATTGCGGGGGGGGGGGGTATAATGAGTTGAAAATTTAACACATTATGGAAAATATCAGATAAAACATTGCTTTAAGTTTGCAGGACTTTTGGAATTTTTTTTATGGAAGTTATAAGAAATTATGCTGTTCTGAAATTTTGCGCACGTTCCGGGCCTTGGTGATGGTTGCAAAATTAAATTTGTACTTATTTTACCTCACCCAACATTGCATCAAAATTTAAAACTTTTGGAATTAATGTTAAATTTTGGAATTTAAATGTCTCTATTGACTGGCCTAATTGGAATAACTTCAATTTCCTGAATTCCGCTAGTTGCGCGCTCACACTAGAAAACTTGAGCTCAACATAAATATTGGTCCGGCTTCATTTCATTTAGGCTATCAGCATTCCAGTTTGCTATATATTTTAAGCCTAGATCCAGTAGGTATACCTCAAAAACTTTTTCGATGTCAATGTTATAAGTTTTATGTCAACGCAGCTGAGGCTCACTAGAGTTATTAATAAGACATATCTCTGCACCTGGGAATATTTTAAAGGAAAGAGTTATCTTTCTACCACGGAGACACAGTGTATAACTATTTCTGATTGAAGTTCCTCAGAATCATCCACGTATCGTATTTGAGGAAACAATTTCATATCATCTGCATAATGTATAGATATTTGCAAAAAGTGACGAAAATTATTGGAGATTAGTGGCTAACTTGAGTAGTACCACAAGCTAAAATTGCCCGGAATCTCTCTTAAGTTTGTAAATTTTCTTTTATTGTGTTTTAATTTTGTATTCATTTAATTTAATATTTTTAATTTTCTTTTATTTTTTTTTAAGTTTTATTTTTATCTTTTTAGTAATTTTTTATTTTTTTAATATTTTTTTATTTTTTAAATATATGCTGGTCTTCGTCCGCGTTGCAGAGTCTGGGCTTTCCTATATATTTATTATTTAAAGTAAAATGGTAAAATTTATTGAACTATTTACTGTGATTCTGCTATTTACTAATCCATGCTGGTGTTGCTAAATTTTATTTGTAATAAAGACAAAAATTTGATATTTGATGGCTAAGTTTAGAAATAATACATAATTTAGTAATAGCACGAAAATTTTTAACATTATGCTAATTATCTGATTTAAAAATTGGCGAGATGCAAGATAAGGACAAGTTACAAAAATAAACCGTAGAGAAATAACTAATCGGCTTTTACAGAACGTTTTTTTTTTTAGTAAGTTATATAATGGCTTATTAATGAAGAAGTCTTCTACCTCAGATGTATAATGTATTAAATTGTCACCCTCTATAGTTAATAATACTAGAATTAATGTAATGTTGTTAGGATTCATTGAATTAGGAATTGTACGAAATATTTTTCAAAGTACCGAAAAGTATGGGGAAGGTATCAAGTAAAGATATCAAGTAAAAGTACCTACTACATACTTTAATTATTATTTGCTTTATTTATACAACAGATTCTATTATTTTACTTAATTCTTCTTCTTTATTCCTACTTTTCTGTTTCATACCATGCCCTTAAATTACTATCATATACTAATTTAATATCATGGTATGAAAAAATAGTAAAAATAAAGAAGAAGAACGACGTAAAATAATAGAATCTGTTGCAGCAATAATTCGGGAGAAATTCGATTTTTAGCAAAAGGCAATAGTGAATATCCCCTAATGAAATAACTGGGCGTTTCATAACTTGGACGATTACATACCACCCAGATTGAATACAATATATATTTTTTAGAGCAAAAAAAAAAAAAAAAAAAATTAGAACCATTTTAATTAAAACGCGCTTCGATAGTTCATACTATAGTAACTGCAGAGAGACCGAGGACATTTATCTCGATTGCAATTAGCTTTGTCAATATTTTTGCACAGACGATTCGGGTTTCGACATATTTTAGATCTGTTTATCAAGTCTAGGTATAGCTGCTTCACATTTCGATACGAAGAAGTATAGTGTTTCGACAGTTTATCATCCATAGCCGTTTATTTTGCAATATAAAAAACTCCACAGCTAAAATTAAGAGTACTTTTCAGGATATGTTTAGGACATCATAGCTTGGTTGGAATTTTTCGAAGTCAAAATCAAATTTTACCTGGCTAAAATTCCGTAATTGATAAACGAAATATAAATTCTCCTATGCTATCTGGATGGCTTCGTCTTTGATTACATGCAACATCTTTTGCACACCTATTAGTTCAAGATATTTTTTACTATAGCGCATAGCCAAAACTGGTTAGCACTTTTGTTACAATACATAATAATGAAAATATATCTGAAAATGTTAACAAGTTTTTTATATTTTTCCATAATATTGCCCGGAACAGAATTAGAATTATGCTGTTGTAAGGTTCTCACATTCACTGACCAATTATTCGATTTCGAGAAATACATCATTATTTTTCAGTTTGTCAACACATTTGACCAAGATTTTGAAGTTGTAAGGATGAAAATAAAGGGTATGTACATATACTCCTCAAGAATATGAGAATTTAAAACATGTGTTCTTGTTGGGGTTTTTTTTCAACAAAATAATCCCCGAGTTGTTGAAGCTAAGCCAGATATTGATGGATTGGTCATACCCTGAAATTTTTTGTAGTCAAACTAATATGTAAGGAATTACCCAAACTTCCGATTACTGAAGCATATACAATATCTATTCTAATGAATTTTAAATTGACACAAAGATCTAACAAAATATTATTGCAATATATACCGGAAAAACAGAAACTTCTTTATCAGAATATTTGTGAATGGCCAACGAAAGACGAAGATGATTATAATGAATGAAACGTATTTTTTTCTTCATTACTACATACAGGATTAAAGTAAACATTTTTTTTGTTACTTTAAAAATTTTAAATTAAATTTAATCTCCGCATACCGTTAATCAAGTTCGAAAAGGGGTCACCTCCATTATCTTAAGACTTGAATAATTAATGAGTGAATTTTAAAACTTATGAGTGCCATAGTGCATCTTTTTTACTTATATGAGAATTTATGTGCAATTTCACTTCCCGCGGATTAAAGGTTTCACAATAATTATGTTCTTTTATATGTTTTCTGACAAATTTATCATCTTGGAGTTAATGATCCCTTTTCAAACTCATCGCCCATTCAATTGAAATATATGTAGAGTAATTCAAATACCAGTAAGTAATTGAAATACTCTGTAAAGCTCTAATCCGGAAATAAACTCTTCAAATGCTTCTAGTTTGCTTTATGAATTCTTGTAGAACATACCCTAACCTCTGGGGCATTTGTCATTTTAGGATTGGCTATATTTTTCTATTAATCGGTGATTTCCAAAAAGTTTTCCTCATTTTCAAATATATAAAATGTAAAATTTACTAAAATTCTTATAATGCACTTTAAGAGCTTGAAAAATATATTTGTTTTTTTTTTTTTGATAAAATTTATAATTACCTACCTAAACAAATCTTTGAATCAAACTTCAATTTCTTAGATGAATAACGGATAATTAATAATGAAAAATTATCTCTAACCTGTAAATATGTGAGAAATCTTGTGCAGTACTAGCATTTCCTCTTGTCTGATTAAGTGCAGCATTTTTTGCAAGATCTACTAAGGACTCTGGATGCTCTTCTCGGTAATTTGAAAATCGTTCCTTAACACCATCTCGCCATTCATGAAAGCGTCCCGACCATCCTTGATATTCATGTAATTTTTCCATTTTTTTTTCGTAAATTTCCTAAATTCAGCAAACACCTTTCTCTCACTAATCTTAGCACAAAATGTTATTTATTTAATTATTATTATTATTATTTTATCAAAATTTCACAAAACCATTAGGAAAAGTTTTCACGTTAATGGAAAATTCATTTTCCTATTCCGATTATTCACTCTTAATCTAATTAGTGCGAGTATTATCCAACTTTTGGCCTTCAGATCTTTTGTTGCTCTAATTACTCTTAGAACCTGACTTAGAAATCACAAAATTTAGAAAATCAGTTGATGTCTTGTAGCACGATAGTTCATCTTTGAAGTAAGCTCTGGGAGTCTTCGAACAGCCCCGGAATATATGCAAACTGGCAATTACACAGCTCCCTTCTAGGTCTTCATTCGCGGAAATCTCAAATCAAACTTGACTGACTGACCAAATGCGAATTACTCCGTTGCCCCTGTTCAGGGGTATTCATGAGGGCATGCGTTGGATTTATGTTTACATGCGGAACTCCAAAGTATTGTACATACATATATTGGGCTTCTGAGAGTTCTTCTGCTTTTTACTGTTAATAGATTGTGCTTTATGTACAGCTACTGTATATAATGACCAACTGTTGAATATTATTTATGTACTGATGACTTTTGGGGCACAACAGGTGGAACAGATGTTCCAGATTTAGTGATGTTTTTTTTTGTTTTTTTTTAGAAAAAAGTAGAGCGTTTTATGCAATGTCATGACCGTGATTCGTGAAAAGGGAAGTCACATTTTTTTTTATATTTATGAGAAGTTGGGGGTAATGATAGAAAAAATTTCTGTTCAGCTGACTTTTAAGAGCTTTGGATATGACTTCTTTAGTGGAGAGTTTGACAATGTTTTAAAAAGTCACGGTTTGGCCTTTGTATACTATTATGCATTATGTTTTAAGTATTTTATTGGGTAATTTTTATTTACTTTTAATATTGTCGTTGGCAATTAGTCATATTGACTTGTTCTTCGAAAATCTCTGATTTTCTCTCTGCTATACTATTGGGAAGCTACCCACATTTTTATAAAGGCCAGCGAAGTGTAATCTTATATTCCATTTCTCTTCGCACATTATCTTTGACCATCTAAAAATCCTGACATCGCCACTTTAACGTTAATTACTTACCTAACGCCTTCATATTCATTCGCTTTATATTTTTTATCAACATCATAATAATTTGCATACGTTGCACTATACAGGGTGATTCAGATCAAGATACCTTCCGGTATACCACGCGATTCCTTGAGGTAAGCTGATAAAAAAATTGTTCCACATACCCCCCCTAGAAACCTTCCTTTAGGAGTTGTGTCCAGTTGAAGATTTCGCCAATATTCGTGAGAATAAATGAGTATAACTTTTGAACCACGCTATAGATTTTGGTTATTGTTGGCTTATTACATAGCCAAGAGTGGTAGCTGTCGAAAAGTGTATTACTCTGTTTTTTTTTTAATGAAGCATCTTTCAATTACTGTCAAATATTTCCAAAATTTTGATTTTTTTTACACACAAATTTCGTAAATACCGTTATTTATTTCAAAAACTTTTGTGTGTAAAAAAATTAAAATTTTGGAAATATTTGAGAATAATTTAAAGATGCTTAATTAAAATATTCAGAGTAATACACTTTTCGACAGCTACTATTCTTGGCTATGTAGTAAGCCAACAAAAACCAAAATCTATAGCGTGGTTCAAAAGTTATACTCATTTATTCACATCAGGGTTCACGGATATTGGCGAATACTTCAACTGGCCACAACTCCTAAAGGAAGGTTTCTAGGGGGGGGGGGGGGTGTGCGGAACTATTTTTTGATCAGCTTCCCTCAAGGAATCGCATGGTATAGTATCTTGATCTGAATCACCCTGTATATCTTGAGACCGAGATACAGCTGCAATAAAAGTATTCTCAAACCTTCAGTCTTACTTACTTACTTCAAAACGTACGTCCGCGAGCTCCGTAAGTAGTACCTATTAATTAAATAAAAATATATTTTAATACAAAGTTAAATATTTCAATTTACTTTACAACCCTACAATACCTTCAATCTCATCCGCATACAACAGCCATGGTATGATTTCTTAGTTTTGCTCCTTTGAGCCGTACAATTGATATGCTTCAGGGGCAATTTAAGAGTCTCAAAATGGCCATTGTACGTTCCTTGCTAACTTTGCTAACTTAACTTGTTCATATTTCAATTCTTAAAAATTAAGTTTGTTTTTATTGAAGTTAGTTGTAGTTGTCTCCGCACATATTTCGACAGTCAAAAATTACGATTCTTTTTTAAATATTTTATGGAGGTGAGTTAGGCAGTTTTTTTTTGTATTGTGTGGGGTATTGCTTGAGAGGATTGCAAAAAATTTGTTTCCCAAAATTGTTGTTGACTGGTTTTACTTAAATCTAGTCAAAGCCCCTGATTAGGTACTTACTTATTCTGCTAGTACCTCTGCAGCATCAGGGGTGAGTAGCTGGAATCCGGAGTTCACATAATGTTGTATTGTCATGGGGATGAAATTCGTATGCGAAGTTCCATGAGAATGGAATTAGTAGAAGTATTTGAAAAATCTGTCGCAGGATTTGAAACAAACAAGCAGACGAAAGTGAACCTGAGTAAAACAGTTTAAAAAAATAAACCAATGTGTAATACCTACCGAATTATAGATAACAGAAAACATTCTGTTTTTATCGCTGGTCTCATAGTTACTAAACAAATTTATTTTCTGTTAATTTCTAAGACAGGTCTTGTTAATAAAACCAACTCTTATAAAATAACTCTTGTGTCCGCTTGAATATTATTGAAATTTGAAAATGTTCCAGAACATTGTGGCACAATCCTTTTATTTTTAGCAAAGATTTAAATTTACTTAAATTTCGGTCGATCAACTGTTTTTTGATAGTTTCTGGTACTAAACCTTGATTGCGCGAGTGCGACTTGCTCTTGATTGAATTTTTTTGTTCTAAGTTGGGACTTGGGAGTGAATTAAAGTACGTAACTTACGAAACAGAGCCGTTTCTGTGGTAAAAATATAGACTTGCGGCCAAATAGGGACTAAAAAATGCCTTTGCCCTACAAAAGTTGGGGTGGAAATGATTTTGATATATGTGACCCATTTCCAAGTTTTCGAATTTGGCAGGGTCAGTGTGGTCCACTATCTTGGATTAAAAGTACAAAAAATTGGATTTTTCAAAATAATTCCTCAACGGTTGATCCTTCGAAAAAAATTTCTCATATAAATTTGGAGAAGACTAAATTCCCTACATTTTTTTTATGAAATTTTTTTTCTAAGTCTGATGTGTATATAGAGGTTTATACTTTGGGTATATAGTGACTTTAAAAATTCATACATATCTCAAAAAGCATCGCAATTTTTTGTACTTAGATAGATAAGGCCTATAACTGCAAAAAAAAATGTGTTTGAAAAAATACTATTAAAACAATTTTTTTTCGTTCGGTGGTGTTATATTTTTTTATGAAAAATATAAAACATTAATTTTCATTTGCCTTTTGAATCAGAAAAATCGGTTGCTCTGTTCTTGAGATATAATTTTATGAAACTGACAATTCATTGTCAAATTACGAAATGTCTAACTCCTTTATTGGGGGTTGCGTGATAAGGGGAAACAAAAAAATATTGGTGGGCTATTTTCGTATTTTTCATACAAACTATGACAGTTTCATTCAAATCGGAATTGATTACGTCCAAAACAAGCCCTATTTGATCGTTTTCGTATGAAATGAATGAGATGAAATCTGAAATAAATTTCCTTATTTACAGAGGTGGATTTGATAACTGGCAGCCCTAGGCTTATGGAAGATGCCGCCCCTCTACTCCCTGGAAAACACGAAAAGTGGCAACGAAAATACCAAATAACCCAGTACTAATATATGTAGTCTGTAGTGGAGCAAAATTAAAATGATGCGCTTGAGCTTGGAGTAAACTAGTAAGCAAAGATCTAGTTTGATGATTCAAAATTTTCATAATTGTAATCTCCATACGTGTAAATTTCTTTTCGGGGTGCTATGGACACATTATTGAATTCTTAAACGTTGACTGAACATATCGTGGTGAAATTCTAAAACACAAATGTTATCATGCCGGACTGTAAATATAACTTAAATAAAAGGTGTAGACTGACTCCGTCTGCCATTATACAATACTAAAAAAAAAAAATTAGTTGCTTGACGCCAATCAATTTGTTTCATTAACATTTGTGAATTCAACTAATTGTTTAGTTAGTTTTGATAATCTTTCGGAATTTCGTATCCGAACATCTTTTGTTTTTTCAAATAATCAGTTTGTTGAATTAACTAATTTTTATATAATAAATTTCGAAAAAATAGAAATATCAGCTAAAATAGTCGTTGTTTAATCCAGTCTTTGGAAGCATTTATTAGAACAATCGACTAATTAATTTTGCTCTGTCAACAAATTCAATTCTTCAAATTAACTAATTAATTGGTTGATTTTGCATACCGCATTATTTAAAATAACTCAAACATTAGTAATCAACTAATCGAATTTATTAAAATATGAAATGAAATTGGAAAGTTGAACTAATTTTTTAGTTGATCATAATAATAAAATTCTATGAATTTAATTATTTTTTAATTATTATTTTTATATGATTTTACAACTGAGAGTTTCTGCCTACTGTAGACGCCGAAGAAAATATTAAGCAAACCCCATATATACACTCAGTATAAGTTCTAAGTGTGAATTATATGAGGCAAAATTTTCTGATTTGTTGATTCAACGAATGTATAAGTCGAAACTACGAATTGAGTTTTAACATGTCCAAACGAAATTCAAATTGAAAAAAGATGTGTCAAAGCAAAAGTTCAGATTTTTCGATTCAACAAATGTATTGGTTTAATTTAATGGTTTTGCGCATAAATTTCTAGAACGATGAAGCGACAGAAAAAATGGTTATGATTCATTTTGCAGGTAATTTCGTTTTGCCGGAACAATTAAAATTTTGTAAATTTTGTATGACAGCACCACGGGTTTCAAGATTACTTCCATTTATGAAATTATATATATTATTTTTTCAAAAATGCCATAGACAAAACGGATAGACGGACAAACGGACAGACATGCAAAAATATGCAAAAATCAAAATAACAGTTATGCGTGGGTGTCCAATCTATTTTTCCTTTATCAGTAATCAAAAATATGCGTTATGTCCTATGAGATTTCATCTAGGGTATACAAATAAATATTAATGATGCAGTGATTTAAAATTTAAAGTTATGCGAAAATTATATTATTCATATCGACTAATGTAATTCGTTAATTTAGAAAATTGTGAGGTTACATCATATTAAAAAAATCTATCAATTTATTTGTTGAATTTATTAATTGCATAAATTCGCTAATATAGCAAATCATGTTCTTAAAAAAAAAACAAACAGTTTCGTTGTTTCTGCGAAGAAATTAATAATTTTATATGTTAATTTTACTAAAATGTCTTCTGAAAAAAGATTAGTTAATTTATCATCAAATATTTGTTAACTGAACTAATTGAATTCGAAGCTACAACTAAAGTATTTTCCAAAACAACTAAGGGCAAATCAACTAATTCCAATTAGAAATTGCAACTAATTAGCACTTACAATTTTATTAATCACTTTGTTGTATTTCCAAATCAATTTACAGGAATTACTAATGTACAATCAACTAATCGTGATGTATCTTTTTAACTAATAATTTTCTTTTCTGTGAACCAACAACACCAGACAAACAATAACGAGATCTATTATGAAAGAAATCCATTTTAGCACTTATCGAAGTCTTTTTTTTTAGCCAATGGAATCTATAAAATAATTGATTTACTTTAACTTAAAAATTGATAGCAAAACGTAAAAATGTTATCCAGCAAAAGTTAGAATAGGTAGATTTTAGGGGTTATATCCACATAAAAGCAATTTTTTCCACAACTTTTTTCTTTTACATAAGTAGTTTCGCAGAAATATTTTTTTTTATTTTATAACACAATATCAATGATCTTGAAAAAAATTAAAATTTTGTCAAAAAATTTAATCCATTGGGGTGGGTGCCTACTTCTGTTGACCATAGTAACGAAGAAAGCTTTTTCGGTGCCACACAATTTTCCTATTTTCTTTCTATCGATTTCGCTCAAATTTTGTACATTGCGGTTGGAAACTATATAATTTAGTACTTGTCGTAGTCGTTTTTCTAGGAAAATGGTAGCTATCCAAAGTGGAAAAACCGATATTCGGCAACCATTTCTGAAATTTTTTTTAAGATAAATATTCTTAACTTCAAGATATGAAAAAACGCTTACGACAAGTACGAAATAATATATGTAGCTCTCAAGCAATATACAAAATTTGAGCGAAATCGATAAAGGTTTCGTGCCATCGATTTTCAAAACCATGTTTTGAGAAAAACCCGAAAAAAACCGAAAATTAAACAGAAGAAAATGAAGCAACAATATGTCCCACTAAACGTGATATCTGATATATTATGATTCCAGCAGCATTAAAGTAAGTCAGATTCACGTTTAGGCAATCGTTTCCATGCAAACAACCCGTAATACATTTTCACACACTGCAGGTATAGAAAGATTTTACAGCCAGTACAATTGTTGGGAAGTCTTTACCTTGCAGCTCAAGAAGTAGCCAGGTTCATAGTCGAGTCGAACTGAGCGTATGTGGCCCCAGATGTCATGTATCAAAGACCGTCGGCTTTACTCATACCATATTCAAAGGTGATGTATTAGCCATAGAAAAATGCGGATGCGGCAGTACCTGTATCAAAAGAGCCATAAATGGTTCAACCATTAATATCCTGTCAGATAGACAAGCCGCTCTCAAGGTCTTTAAGTACAGAATAGCTTGGGAGTATCTGCAAACCTTTTAAAATTTATCGAGAAGAAACAAAGTTATTCTCATGTCGGTACCGGGACATGAGGATTATAAGGGCAATGAAATTGTTGACGGCCTAGCCAAAAGGGGAGCGGAAACTCCCTTTGTTGGACAAGAGCAGCCTACCCTAAATAGCTGGGAGAACAAATAAAAATCCCTTTATTGGGAAATTCTAAAAGGAATTCGTCAGGCAAAAAACCTTATCGGTATCTCTGGCGAAAATACAAAAGAATTCCTAATATTCAGAGAGAACAGAGCTTCAAATGTTTCAAATGATAACAGAACTCTTCTCAGGTCACTGCTCCTTACAGTAGGTATCATCTACATAAACAAGATGGGCTTGGTTGAGACTTCATCCTACCGCTTCTGTCAGGAAGCTCAAAAAATTTCAGAGCACCTGTTCTGCAATTGCAAAGTGTTGGCAAGGTGGAGATTACTCCACCTCGAACATGCTTTTACTTCACCAACCTACATGTGGAATCTACTCCCAGAATTGTTCTGGACTCATTAACAGTCTAAACCTAGAAAGGGAGTAGGTTGAACAGGAACTCACAATAGATCTAGCAGGCCGTAATGAATGTGAGGCCAACGCCTGCACACCCCTCCATAGATCTAATCTAATCTGAGATCCATTGAATTATACTAGCATTAAATTAATATTAATTAATAATCTGCGACAATGGACCTGAAATCATCATGGCAGTCACGGTTGCAATACAATTAAACCAAATGGTAACCTTTTGCAAGCAATTACTAAAACTCTTATAGTTAGTCTTAGTGAAAAATTTAAATAATAGAGTTCATGTATAAATATTAAATTAATATTTCGTATGCCTGCCATAAATTCTCTTAAAATTACATAAACTGTTTTATTAAATCTTGATTAATAGTTACATACAGATGTAGGTTTTGTGCCAATTAATTGCTTAAAGTAAGAATTCTTGATTTTCACTTCCTGTTGATTTTCGAAAGTATTGATTTTTGAGAAATATGAATTTCTTAACATTTCATATTTTAATAAATATTAATTATTTTCCATAATGTTCATCATGAATCTGATATATAAAAGCGCAAATTCTATCTGCAACGCAGACGTGCTTTCTTTTAATGAAAAAAATATTTAAAAAAACTTTAGAAAAACCGAGACTATCTGCATCAAGTTCTAGTCCCCGGACGTTTTTTTAAATAAAAAATATATTTAAAAAATAAAAAAATAATTAAAAATAAGTTAAACAAATAAAATTAGATTAAAAAATTGAAATAAATAAAAAAAAAGGTGGAAAAAAATTAAAAACCACAAAAAAAATTTACAAACTTAACAGAGTAACTTTAGCTAGTTTTGAAAATAGTAGCAATATAGACATAATAAATCTAATTCGGAATTCAAATTTTTATTTATCTAAACGCAAATTCAAAACAATCATAAATTGTCATAGCTGTGGAATTTCAGATCATAAACAGAGACTCGAAACGTGAAAAAGTAAGTAAAAGATGAATCGTTATTTGGAAAATTTCACTTAAAACAACAAAAAAGTAATAAATATAATAATAATAATTGTAGTAGTATGTAGTAGTAGTATGTAGTTTTAATTCTTCATGTTTTTTTTAATTTTATTAACTTTCAAACATACATTTTCCGTAGACATCTCAAATTTTAAAAAGTTAGACTACTCTTTATTACCTAAATATAGCTGGTCTAAAATTGCAGAATTGCAATGTGGTAGCACTTTTAACTCGAAATAATGAAATTTTATATAACGGTTTTTCTGCTCTGCAATACTCAAGTAAAAAAAATATAAAAAAAATGTCAACTACAATGTTGCTGCTAGAATGCAAGTCTAGTTTAGGTTTACTGCTTGGTTTCATAGTTTATGGCGCGCAGGGCGAATGAATAACATTTTTGTAAATTTTTAATCTTTTATAATTGGAATAGAGAAAAATTATATTCCTTTCAAGTTTATGTATAAATAAAAATAGTTTTGTCAGCTATCGCTTTAATCGATAAACAGGTATTGTGATTTTTTAGTGTAATTGATAATTTCAATCTTTCATGAAATGAAACAACAGTTAGAACTAAAATCAATGTGTTAAGCGTGCTGGTGTTTTGAGGTTCTGTACCTCATTGTGAATTTCATAAAAGTTTTGTGTTGCTTTCGATAATATCTGAAATGACATTCTAAAAAACTCTGCAGTCTTCAGGTAAGGAGAGGTTTTTTAAATTTCAAGGTTTTGTATGAATAATATAATTACTATGCAGGATCTTCTCTCGATGTTACAAATTCCGTGAAGGGCATTTGTTGTTAATTGCGGTATAATTTGTCTTCAGTTGTATGTAACTATATTACAATTAACTAAAACTTGGTCGTAATTAATATGCTATGATAATTGTGAAGCAGGGAACGGGTTTTGTATAGCACTACTGTTCTCTTCAGTCGTGTTCACAAATTTTATTTACGCGGAATATTATGTATGTATGTATGAAAATTGTAAGCTTGTTCCAAGCGGTCGACAAAATTGTTTTGTACTGAAATGCCTATGACGATAACAAATTACGAAGTCAAAATCACGCATCAACTTTTTAAGTGGCGGCTACTCCTTAGTACTGACGAATGTAATAGAAAAAAAATTTCTACATATGATTTGGACAAGCATGATAAACTTTTACAACTTTTTGATTTTTATAACTGACACAAATACTTATGATAAAATAACATAGATTGAGCGATTTTCGAAAGATCCAATTATAACTATGTAGAAGTGATCTAAAGACATCACATGGACGATTGCAAAACATTAATCTCCTTTTAATTAACTAACTATATATAAAAATGATTTTCAATCGCTTTCGCTAACTGTCACTATATGTACATATATGAAAATTCATACACTTAATTTCAGTGCAATTGCAGAGCCCAATTTCTACTTCTGGTTTTATAATTCAATTAATTTCTTTACGGTCACAGTTGAATTTGGTAACTAATTTGACTAACTTTAAGGAGGATTTACATTATGACGGCATCCATTTTTTTTTAGATGTTGTAATGTTCTACATTTGCACAGTTCAAGATAAAAAAGCATCACAGAATTTTGCCGTACATACGAAAGTATTTCGCATTTGAAGAGTGCCTTGCAGCGCGAATATTGCGTGCAAGAATAAATCTATATAAGGGATTAAAGTAGATATTTCAGTGATCCGACTACTATTTTAACTCATCAAAAGTGATAGCTAGCCAATATATATATAATGAGATCGCATAAGTTTATTTTATTTGCACCTTCATGATTATGTTTACAATTGGAGCTTTTCTTTAGAAACTAGAAACTTCTTCAGACCTCAACACTAAGAAAAAAATTATTGTAAAATTTCAGAAAAAACAAATCAGATTATTTCAACGGTTTTTCAATATGAAATTGCTTTCTTAGGATTGTTTTTTTTTTCTTTTACTTTAAAGGGAATCTACTTTTCATAAAATTGACATGTTTTAAACCTAAAACAATAGGATATCTTTTAATTCAATACGCTATCTTATTAAAGCCGGTGAGCGTATACTAAAAGAGAAATCTCTTGAACAGCTGTTCAATACAACCTTATTCGCCAGTGTGTAAAAAACAATAATGAAAAATGTAAAAATTTCTCCTTCAGAAAAAAAAACAAGTATATTTCTCTTTGTCACACACATGCAATTCCTTGTTTCAAAATTTGCATTATTTTTTTATTTTTTATTTTTTCAAATGACGCCTACTCTGATGGGTAATCTCTTTCTATTGAACAGATGTTCAAGAGAAATCTCTTGTTAGTCTACGCTCGCCGATTAAAACATACAAAATTTCGCGCTTTGTTTCAATATGAAATTTTGAAATTTCCCATAATTTAAAGTGAGTATAATTTTAAATATTAATGTGTTTATACATGGTGTCCCGTGAGTTGCCTGGCACCCGAAACAAAGTGCCTTTAAACATAAATACTGGTAAATTCCTGAGCCACTCTTTATACCTGGAAAACTCCAGCATCTTTGTACTTACTTTGTATGGGAGATTTTTAAAATATTTTTATTAATATGGGAGATAACGCCTTTGATCTAGTTACTGTGACCTCTGAGATCTTTTGTGACTAAGAATTTTTAGATAATATAATGATAACCAATGCAGATAATAAAATACTAACAATGATTACAGAAAATTTTGAGAAAATTTTATTTTCCTAACATTTTTCCGATAAACAATAATTTTGAATATCAAGAGCAAAATATTTCGGAAGGGGACAGACGAACAAGAACCAAACGGTTATATAAAAAAAAAACGAGCTTAAATAATTACCTGTTAAATAGCGACGTTATGATTAAATATATATTTCCAAAGCTCACCATATATATTATATTTCCATATAATTATTTTCTGAAAATTAACCAAAAATTATCACCATTTAATTATACTTAATCCGGGATACGCTGTTTGAAAATGGGTTCATCAATCAATGGATGTTTGAAACGGAAAACAAAGTAATGTTGGTACATATATCCTAGGCCTATAAAGATCCATTTAATTTTCTAAAAAGCTTCAGAACGTTACATCTTTCTTCCATTAAATACAAGGAAATAATCCCAGGTCTATTTAACTTCAAAAAATACCAGAAGTTGTAGAGCTTTAAGTCCTTTTTAATGATTTTCTATCGTCATTATTCCCTCAAGACCAATTAATTTGAAGAAGCTGGGAACTTGCTGTGACGTTTATTCTCTTTGACTTTAAGTCTGTATTCTATCATTGTCCCTTGTGGATTGTTCTCACGTGATTGAGTAATACTTTGCATTTTAGTTTATTGGTTTAATTTACGAAATAAAGGAATATTTGACGCTGAAATTATTAGCGTTTTAGAAAAAATACTTACCAAACGCAGCACAAATTAGGTATCTTTAAAAAATAAACACTCCACTTCGGATTAAATTTACACTCGTAATGAAATATAATAAATTTGTTGGCTTTAAAAGCTAGCTAGTAAGATGATAACTGAATTTGTAAAAGATCTTGAAAATTTTCAAAAATAAAGCAACTCGATAAGCTTGAAATTATGCGTACAGAATAAAAAGATGGTGCCAGATAACTCAAAGCGGTTCCTAAACTTATTTGTTGATGTATTTTCTTTGGAATATAGTAGGTCACATAGGACAGTACAACTTGGACCGGAAGCCATCATTCAAATTGTGGCTTTGCTGTAGCCCAAATCATACAGCTTCGTTTAGGTGAAAATGAACCTCAGACATGAAATGGGATATGAGAATCTTGCCGTCTTCTTCTGCGATTCTAATGACTCTTAAGCGAAATTCAAGATGCTTATATACATAGACCAGTCAGTTGGCCATAATTTGTTTAAGAATAATTGCTGGCTTCTGTTTCTGCTACTAATAGTCCTACACTCCCTAATCAGGGATAGTCTGGGAATGTCCTCAAAAACTTATCAGGGAGAAACAAAGTTATCCTCATATGGGTACCTGGATATGAGGGCCACAAAGGCAATGAAATTTCTGATGGCCTAGCCAAAAGAGGAGCGGAAGCTCAGTTTGTCGGACTAGAGCCATTTTGTGGCACTTCAAAGAGTTACTTCGGAGCTACCCTAAATAACTGGGAAAATAACCAAAAATCCCTGTAAGCTGTAAAGGGTAAAGCTACAAGGACTTCGTCAAGCAAAAAAGTTTATCGACACCTCTGGTGGAAAAACAAAAGAACTCCTTCTTCTTAGAAGAACAGAGCTCAAAATGATTACTTAGCTCTTCTCAGGCCATTGCCAGTTGAGGTATCACCTAAACAAGCTGGGCTTGCTTGAGACTTCATCCTGCCGTTTCTGTGATGCTCACGAATTTCGGACACTTGCTCTGTAACTGCGAAACATTGCGGCCAGGCGGAGATTACTCCACCTCGAACATGCTTTTTCTCCACCAAACTACGTGTGGAACGTACCTCAATCCCAGAATGGTTCTAGACTTTATTAATAGTCTGAACTTAGAAAGGGAATAAATTCAAAGGGGATTCACAATAGATCTATCAGGTCGCAGTGATTGCGAGACTAACGCCTGCACACCCCTTCACAAATCTAATCTAATCTTCTGCTACTAATTGCTTCGTGGCGTAGATATGCTTGAATTGTGGTGAACTGTGCAGCAATGAGTTCAGAATTTCAAACTAATCGATCATAATCAACCATTTTAAAAGCTGGTTGAGTCAAAATCATAGCATTGAATTCTTGGTGCAATTGAAGAATTCGTATACGCGTGAGTGCATCAATACTATTTTCGCTAGAAAAAATTAAATAATCTCTTGTTAATTAAAAAATTAAAAACAAATATTTATATATTTAGGTTTTTTATTTTTACGACAAAAATCGAAATGTGTTGTTAATTTACAGGAATAGAGCCCCTATTTTTGCTATTTACTAATTCTGATGTGTTTCCAATGTATGGTAGATAGATTCAGACTTTTTATTAAGACCATTCTCAATCAAAGATCACAAGCAGCTTAAGAATGAAAGTAAATAATAACACAAATCTGAAATTGAATTAAGGAATTAAATTTAAGGCAAAAAAGAGCCCACAAATCTTGAGAGATATTAACTAGTGAAAATTATCTTTTTTATGAGATAGTGTACATAGTGAAAACAAGTAAAAATGCTAAAATTGGCCTAAGACCAATTCTTATGATACCCTAAATGAATATCCGTATGTAATTTTGTATGGTCACCCATCAGTGCTAGTTTGATCGTTGAAGTGGGTTTTCTCATACTGCTAAAACGGGTCGTCAGACAGTAAAAATGATTATAACGAATTTTATAGGATTTAATATTCTGAAGAAATTCGCAAAACAATTAAAACGTATATGGCTGATCATTTTCATAGTATACGTAAAAATTCTCAATTTTTATATTGTAACACCAAGAAGGTGTTGCCCAAATTCGCCTAGTTTTGAAGTTATATTTACTATTTTTATAAAAATCCCGTGGACAAAATTTCAGCTCTCTACGTTGACGCGTTCTCAGGCAGTGTCCAAATATGTAGCGAAAAACGAAATTTTTGTATACCAACCTTACGATGGAGTTGCCAGATTCGTCTCATTTTCGCACTTAAAATATCCTTTATTTTTTAAAAAT
Organism: Dioctria linearis; assembly: GCA_963930735.1. Taxonomy (NCBI): domain Eukaryota; kingdom Metazoa; phylum Arthropoda; class Insecta; order Diptera; family Asilidae; genus Dioctria; species Dioctria linearis. Next base: position 315,306,934 of record OZ005741.1, read on the forward strand.
CTGTGTGCAAAATTTCAGCGATTTGTCGCATTTTCGAACTTAAATTAACTTTTCTTTTTTAAAAGCCCATATGCAAGATTTCAGCTCTCTAAGTACACCCGTTCTAGAGTTATCGTTCGGATAGACAGAGGGACGGACGGACGGACATTCAGAAATCAAAATAACTTTTAATATTATGCTTGGGTGTCCAATACATTTTGCTCTACCATCATTATTTCTATGCGTTACAAATGGAAAGACATATTTAGTACCTATACCCTATAGATTTCATCTAAGCTATAAAAAGGTAAGTAAAGACGGCAAGTGACACTTATTTTGTTCTGAATATTATATATCAAAACGTAATGTGATGATAGTAAAAACAGTTTATTTTGTGAATATTTTAGGGATGAAAAAGAAAAAGGATTTAAGCAACGAAAAGAAAGCATCGATTTATTTACTCTTAAACGGAAGACGTAATTCTTGGCAGATGGACTGAACTATTTACTGCACAATAGTGAAAGTGACGAAAGAATTGAGCCAGAGAAACAATTTAGGGTCCCGATATATTGGGTATTGGGTTCGTCCTAGAAAAGACGATTCAGGCAGATCCCGGAAGATAATTATTGCAGTAGTAGTCATTGCAACAAAATTCCTCTACGAATCATAAAAAGCATATTTGAAGACTATGACATTAAATTTAGTTTTCGAACATTGGAAAAATGCTGAACAGAAGCAAACTGACAATATAGACGCCCCAAAATGAACTCTCGTCTTATGCGAATTGTAAAAAAAACGTTATCGTTACTAACTTTACTGCCAAGTGCTGGAAGAAGTTTAAAATAATTTAATGCAACCAATCTTCAAATCTTACATAATATTTTTAGTTACGAGTCAACTTCTGACAAAGGAAATAATAATAAATACCTAATTATATTGAAAAGGCAGAATTTCCAGCCTGTTTGAAATTGTAGTGTGTATCTTCAAAGAAGGAGATAGAAAAGATCCAAATAACTATACCTTTCCATAGCGCTCCTCAATGTATTCAGAAAAATATATGAAATACTACTTCATAACCAGCACACACCGTTTATCCAAGTCAATGCTGGATTTGATAAACGGCAATAGGGATTCAAAAAGGAAAGCAACGCGACATGTATTATGATTGATGTAATGGAGTTCATTAATAAAGAACTCGATGCTGGATATTATGATATTGGAGTACGAGTATTTGTTGGTGTTAAGAAGGTATTTGATACTATAGATCATAATGTATTAATAGAAATATTAAGCGGTTTGGGAATTAAAGGAAATCAATTTTTAAGTAATTAGCTGCATTCAAGATAGTGTTGTACGAAAGTACAGTGAGAATGTGGTGATGAGTATTGGATGGAGTCCCGTAGGGATGAATTTTAGGTGTGCTAATCTACTCTTTGTACATGCAAAATTTACTGAAAGATGACAAATTAAATGTTGACCTCATGGCAATACCTGGCAATACCATGCTTCTATACACAATGGCGCCAACCGAATTTGTCGTCGTAACCAGTGGCGACATGTTATAACTTCGCATCGAAAGCGATCATCGAAGCGAAGATTTCGATCTGGCGGTATGTTATAAGATTTTCGTTCGACAGGCGATTTTGCTTGTTTCGAAATTATTTCCGAATTTTTTTCCCTAGCACAAATGACATTTATAGATTCTTTTTCTAGTTGTTGATAAATTTTAATAATAATAAAATTGGAATCTATGAATTTTTCAGGCGCAGTGGCTTTATTTGTGGAGGATAACAAAAATGACAAAGAAATTATTAATTACCGGGACAAAAGAAAATTTTTAAGGCAGCGGTATTATGTTATGGATATGCCTAACAAAATGTATTGCCTTATTAATTTTTGGATTCAAGAAATATTCTTACAAGTTTTATAGCTTCAGTTTGAAGAATCTATATAATTAATATATAAAATCATTTATATTGAATAAATTACAAAAAAATTTAACATTTAAATCTAATTTCTTTAATTTTACATACATTTTTTAATCTTCGCTTGTACTATCACTCTCAGCAAAACTCAGTGATATTCTATCGCATTTATCGCCTGTCGAAAGTGTTACAACATACCGACTATCGAGAAATTGTCGAACGTCGAATCTTTCGAAGTTATAACATCTTGCCCCAGAGTTGGGAATAATTCAACTGTTGTCGTCGTAATTTGATTTTGACAGTTCAGAGAACATGAGCAAAAAATGTCTTTCGAGGAGCAAATCATTAATATAGAGAGGGAAACGAATTATTTGTACGATAATCCACATAAACTCAGCGCTAATCATTGTTTATTACACTTTTACAACTTTTTTCTTTATATCTTTCCCACTTTTCCAACGAACACAACAATGTCGATGTCATTGGGTTAATTCAACGACATTTACGACGACAGTGGCGTCGTAATTGTCGTGTCGACATCAATGTATTTCGGTCTTAAGGTTGTTTGCACACATGACGGCAGAACACCATACCATTCGTTTGTAAGGTGTAGGTACACTAGATTGAATTACACTAAGCCATTCATTTGCTTGTCAAAATGTGGTGTAGTGTATGTACAATGAGTAAGCACTGGTGTAAGCATTGTAGAAAAAATGATTTGACAATTGTCATATATGATTGATTGATTGATAATTGAGGTTCAACAGGGGCTTTGGAACGTAGGCCTTAAAAGCCCATTGTCCACCCTCCAGACTTATGAGTAATAACTCATAGGTCCCAACCGGATGCTTTTACGAATTTGAGTATTGGCTCCCAGCCCTCCTTGCCAGGTTCGTGTAGCTTGTCGAGGAGGTGTGAGCCAAGGAATCTGTAATGCTTTCCCGAGAGGGCCGGAGAGTGACAAAGAAAGTGAGTTACTTTCTTGGGACCCCACATACAGGGTCAGCAACAAGCCCTATCCTGTGTAGGTGACCCCTGAGACGAGAGTGCCCAGTAAGGATTGATACCAGGGTTCTCTGAGTTGGCTTGTTAAACCTTAGAAGTTTATTTGTTTCTTTTGGGTTAGGTCTGCCTCACAGCTCCTTTGTAGTTCTACCTGATGGATGATCCAACCAAAGGCGACAGTGTTGACGATTGGTCCAGGCCGAGATATTAGAAATTAGGTGATTTGGTGCGATCCCTATTATAGAGGGGATGCGTCCGAGGATGCATCAGGGCGAGCAAGTTCGTTTACCTTTTCATTTCTGGTAATATCGCTATGACCTGGCTCCCAAAGTTCCGAGAAAGGAAGTTCAAGGTAGACTTGCATTCCAATACAAGTTTGGCGCTTGTAAATGGTTTTGACAAGGCTTTAACAGCTGTTTGACTGTCCGAGGCTTTGACTTCCGCCTGGAAAACCGTGACATGGCTTTCGAGGTGTATGGCAAGTTCCACATGAGACTCCTCGCAGAAGACGCCGGCTCCGGTGTTTTTTCTGATTTGGAACCGTCTGTAAAAATGATAGGATTTGTTAATGGCTGAAGCACGGAATGTGATTCCCATTCTGCCCTAGCTCGAATTACCTAGCTTTATACTCGAATGCCATTTTTTGATTTCATCTTAAGCAACTGTGTAATAACTGAAATTAATAAATTGATTTAAGTATACAACAGGTGCGCTTAAAAATATAAGTGCGTTCAGTAATTTAAATAATTAAATTTATTTATGGTAAAACAACCAAATAAGTGTAGGTACTCAAACAATTAAATTGAGTGATTTTAAACAATAAAAAATGAATACAATGTTATTAGTTGATCCTGTGGACGGCTCTCTGTACCAAAATATTTATATATACCCTTTTTACCACCACTTTATTCGTTTGCGAGGACAGCACTGAAAAACTGCTGATTTTTGGTGCTGGTGTAGAATTACACTTGCACCAAAGCAAACGAATGGACCCTTAATTGGATCTCTGCCAGAGTCCGTAGAGATAACCACAAAGTCGTCCAAGTCCTGGTATACTGGGTTCACCTCATGAGGGCCCCGATCGGCGTCCTCCTCATTTGTATTGAGGATTAGAACTTTTGCCATACCATTCGACTATCGAATTTCGAAGAAACAAACTTGGCCTTATTTGCTTCTTGAAACAGACCGATTGATGTTGAAGAAACAAATCCATATGTGTACGTGCCGGTCCGATTCTCTGAAATGATGTATATTGTTTCTTATGAAAAAGTGACTAGACATTGAATTTATTTATGCCATAAAGGCTTAACTACTATCCACATAGGAAAATAGTCTTCCAATAATTTTAAGCTTGGCTCCTTACCTTCCCAAAGACTACACTTACTATATAGGTTGTCCCGAGTTAAGATGTCCATATGAAAGGAGATGATAAGTCTCGTTAAGAAACGAAAAAAATATGTTTGGGAGGGGATGGTCTATCTTCAACCCCTTGGGAGCTAAGGGGGCTTGACATTTTTTCCCAGTGTCCTAACATATCGGCATGAGTCTTCTATTAGTCGATGGCTAATCAAATGCCCATTAAGTAGGTGTGAAATGCTTTTTTATGTTGTTATTGTCTTCGAAGTAATGGGCCTTCAAAGTCCAAATTTTGAGTCATAAAATTAAATTTTTCCAATTCAAACGCAATATACTTTTCTGTCCCGGTTGCTTCCCTGCCCTCCCAGATTTCAACTCAATAGAATCTAGTGTATACCTAAGAAAAACCCCTACTAACCAAATACTGATGAAAACATCGTGGCACAATGCTCTAAAATTCAAGAGTGCATCAATCACTGATAATAAAGTATGCCCCATGGAATAAAGGAAGGTATTGCAAATAGGTGCCGATATCGGAAAAAAATTTGTAAATATACGAAATGTTTCAGTAATTGTAATTACGTGGCATAGCGGAATATATATGTACTATCGTCCATGATAAGGTCATTTAATTCCAAGTTTTCATAAAATGTAAATTTGGGATTATTTTCGGTTTCGAAACCTGTCATGCAGATATGTTTACTTACAGCCACATTAAGATATATGAGAGACGGAGCTGGATTTTACCCGTATACACGTGCTATAGTATTATACCGAATAAATTATGTATTATTATTAGTTGCAGTTAGTAAAATTAATATTTCTTTCTGTAAATGGGTGTTAACTTGACGGCATACGACTAATGTATACTGAATATTTCTATAAGGAAAAAGACACATACAAATTTAATTTACATCATGCAATAAGCAGTTGAAAATATCTCAGCTATTGCCATAAATAACAATGTCAGAAATTTATTTTTAAAGCAGTTTCCCTTCCTTTTTACAGCTAATAAATCTATCAAAATATAAATTTTCATAATCAAAGATTGTAACTACGTCTTGCTTCATTCATACTCCATTTGTCCACTCCTCCCCTTGGTATTGTCGTTCGTCAATTGAATGCAGTGGAAAATTACGAGGCGCAAATAATGTAAATCATTGCCAAAAATTCCAAAAATGTTTATCACTTAAATGTTAGATTGAGATTAATCGCCGTTGAGTATTCCCTTAAAAATAACCATACAGACGTCAAACGGCACTAACAGCTTCTTACCTTGTTTAGATGAAATTTTTATCATTATCCTAATTTGCTTATGGCACATTGCACAATTCAAACATTCCTCATTGTTGGTTAAGTTTAAATCGCCCACCAAGATTTCAACATGACAACTATCCAATTTGACAGAACATAATCAAATTAATATTACCACCTATCACTTTCTGTTGCAGAAAGAGCATTTATTTATGTACGTACAGATATACAATATATAAATAGCAGTCTTTTGCTTACATTTAATTCATCTAATTTATCGCGCAGAAATGTGACTTCCAATTGTGTCGGAAATAAAGTCAACAGAAGATATTCATGCCAAAAAGCAAATGTCACATACATATGTGCCATGAAATTCTTCAAGATCAAGTTTAATCACGTGCATATGAGGCATATAATTTTACAGGATGATCATTTAGCGACTTCGAGTTAAAGAAAAAAGTTTTCGCTTTAAACTTTTGTATACAATGGTGACAGTTAAAGATTTTAATACGATTTTCGAATGAGAATTCGGTAATAAATAAAATTAATGCTTAGAGCTAATATTTTTTAGAGATACTTTAGAATGATTACGGAAAATCTCTCCAAAGGAACCTTGTGATTTGATTCCCTCAATATATCCGGCAGCATTTAATACCATTGTTATTTTTTTTGATCCTGTAATTCATCATTTCACTGCTAGAAACAGAGGACTGATCACCGAAACCTTCATATGCACACTAGGCCCAGGTTAGGCAAGCTTTTAGACTTTGGTTTTTCACTATATATTTGGACATTGCCTAGAATAGGTCAATGTAGAGAGCTGCACAGTGTTTTCATAAAAATAGTACATAAAATTTCCAAAATGCACTAAATCGGGAAGCCACTTCTTGGTGTTGCCATACAAAACAGTTAGTTTTCACTTTATTATACCCTAGAAGAAATGTATAGGGTATACTAAGTTTGTCAATCTGTTTGTAATGCATAGAAATAACGATGGTAGTGCAAAATCGATTAGACACCCACACATAATATTAAAAGTTATTTTGATTTTTGCATGTCCGTCCGCCTGTCCATCCATCTGTCCGTTTGTCCGTCCTCACGATAACTCGAGAACGCGTTGACTTAGAGAAGACCTCTGCATACAGATTTTTTTAAAAATAATGCAAATTTAAGTTCGAAAATGGGACAAATCTGGCAACTCTTTCGTAGAGCTGCGATACAAAAATTTCACGTTTCACTATACATTTGAACATTGCCTGAGAACGCGTCGATGTAGAGAACTGACATTTTGTGTGCACGGTGTTTTCAAAGTAATAGTAAATAAAGATTCAAAAATGGACTAAATCGGGCCATATAAAAATTTAGGTATTTTACGCATACTGTAAAAACGATCAGTCCTAAACGTTTCTACTGTACTGAAAAGATTTTCAGAATATGAAATCCTTTCAAATTGGTTATAATCATTTTTACAGTGTGACGAACTGTTCAAGAAATATATGTGAAAAACCACTTCAAAAATCAAACTTGCACAGATGGGTGACCATATAAAATTACATACGGGCATTCATCTAGGGTTTTAGTTAGACCAATTCTAGGTTTATTACTTGTTCAACTTTTATTTTCATCTAGGGTATAATATTATTGGTCTTAGACCAATTATAACTTTTTCTCTTGTTATGAAAAAGCTGTTTATTAAAGCGCAATTTAACAAAATTCCTAAGCAACTTTCAGCCTTAGATTAGACAAGTGTTTTTAGAAAAAATATTGATAAATACTTCTCATTATCGTAGTGCCTCTAAGTATTATGTTTCAAGCCGCATGGCTCATCCCTCGTATCTGTTTTGCATTATTTACCTAATTTATTTGTTCTCAGTCATTTTCCGACAAAATTTAAACTACCTACTCATATTAGAGGCATTCTAATAAATAAAATAAATAATAAATAATAATAATAAATAATAAATAAAATAAATAATAAATGAAATTATGAATGGAAAATCCACTACGTTTGAAGGTGAGAAGCAAATCGATCGCATTTTTTCAAATTTCAGTAAAGCTTTAAATAAAACTCTAATTCGCGAACTGTCTGGGTCACCTACTAATTATGTAATGTGGCTTTGTTCTTTTTTGACATGTCGTACGCAGTGAGTTATATCTCGTAAAGCTCTTCCTAATGAAATAAATAACAACTACTGGTGTTCTTCAGGGCATCCATCTAGTACCACTCTGTTTTCTAAATTATACATCAGTGAATTTTTGAATCTGACTAACTATACTGACAATGTTACAATTTCGTGCATTGGTTCTAATAAAAGCGAGTGTAAGATTTCAAATTTGGACACCTTTTATACACGTGTAAACTATCCGGAAAACTATTTTATTAATGGTATGAGGTTAGCTTTCTGAGTCATCTATCTACTTGTCATGAAAATCGTTTTTCTTTATTATTATTGTTACTAACTTTATAGCTTATGCATTGTTTATTGGTTTATTGGTGGTTATCGAATCATCATCAAATCGGATGTTCGTATGAAACATCAGCAGAGATGAGCGAACCTGAGCACTTGCAGAAACAATGTAGAACTGTGGTTGGCATCATCGACGGCCACATGTCGCTTTACGCTTATCTAAAAAGGATGGAAGTTGTTGACAGCCCTGAGTGTCTGTACTACCTGGAAGGAGGGCCTGAGATAATATATGGATACGCTTAGGTCTACCCTCCTATTTATGGATGAGCTGAAAAACTTATCTCAACAAGACCTGATGCGCGTCATTAAGAAGATTGGAAGGGTTTTGACGAAAGGGTTTCCGTGCTTGGGATCTCTCGTTTCCCTGGCCTAAAACAAAACATAAAAATAATAGTTTATATCTGTTTACTTTACTTACTTACATTGCTGTATAACAGCAGACTCACACAACAAAGTTTGAAATGCACGAAAGTCAAACAAACATAAAACAAATAGTTACCGCTATCAGCACATCTCACGGAAATATAACACCAACACAAACTAGACCGATCCTTTCAATAACAGTTTTAGAGAAATTTAAATGGATATAACAAAAACATTAATTAAGCACTTCAGTACATAATTTTACAAACATAAGGGAGGAACCACTTTTCTTCTGTTTTAATTTCTTTCTTCCGCTATGGAAAGCTGAACGCTTTGTATTTTATTTTTCACTTTCTTTACACAGCACTCAAATTTAGTAGCGAGCAGCTTTACCTAATCGTATCTTACTTTGTTATTTTCATAACTTGGACATTTATAATTCCATAATTTGGAAGAAATATAAGTAACGAAGTGTTCTCTACATTCTAATCTATGTTGCACAATGATAGTCTGATCCTGGACGACGCCATTTAACTCTTGTCGAAAGGTGACGAATATGCTTGGCAATACTAGTCTGTTTGTGGCATGCTTATAATGCCGCAATTGAAAGACTCAGAGTAGCATGCGCCACGTGTTGGCTCAAAGTTGTATCTGTGAATTCGCACCTTGAGAGGTAATTTGGATGAAATTAAACAAGTTTCAACAATTTCTGTTAATTAGTTTTGTCTTTCACATGAAAAACTTATTTCTGCAGGAAAAAAGTCACAAATTCTTGCGTACAAGGATGCGGGACTCTCAAATTATGCTGTTGCATCCAAAATCGGAAAATCGCCAGGCTTAGTGGATAATTTTATGAAATTAGGTTTACTTTACGTGAAAAATGAGAAATTAAGAATTAAGCCTTTCAGTTACGCAAGACGGGTCCTCTAAATTAAAAAAAAAGATCCCACCATGATATTTACTAAAAGACTTAAGAGGAGTCAGTACCAAGATTTGCAAGTTTCATATAATTTTTATTGCAAATTTCGGGCAAACTATTTGAAGCAGAAGAATGATTTATATCTTAAACTAAAGGTATCGAAGAGGTCTAGTAAATAACGTCGGGAAAACTGAAAAAAACAAGTAAAAAAGCTAGAATCGGTCTAAGACCAATTCTTATGATACCCTAGATGAATGCCCTTATAAAATTTCGTATTGTCACCTTACTGTGCAAGTTTGATTTTTGAAGTGGCTTTTCGCATAGGTATATTTCTAAAACGGTTTGTCGGACAGAAAAAATGATTATAACCATTTTTATACGATTTCGAACTTTTAGTACAATAAAAATGTCTAGGACTGATCGTTTTCACTGTATAAATTTTTAAATGGCAACACCAAGAAAGAGTTGCCCGATTTAGTCCATTTATGATAGTTTTTTGTTAGTACAATGAAAACACCATGTACCAAATTTCAGCTCACTACGTCGACGCGTTCTCAGGCAGTGTACATATATACAGTAGAAAACGACATTTTTGTATGGCAACCCCACGAAGGAGTTGCCCGAGTTGTCTCATTTTCGAACTTAATTTTACTTTTTTTTTAAAGTCCGTGTACAAAGTTTCAGGTCTCTAAGAATACACGTTCTCGAGCTATCATGCGCACAGACGCACGGACATGTAAAAATCAAAATAACTTTTAAAAATATTATGTGTGAGTGTCCAATCCATTTAGCTCTACCATCATTATTTCGAGGTGTTACAAACGGAATGACAAACTTAGTATGCCCTATAGATTTCATCTAGGGTATAAAAATATTGGAATGGAGATATTAGCTCGGAAACTTGTAAAAAATGGTAAAAATTGAAGTTTTTTAAATCAAATTCCTGTCAATAGGTATTCTCATTTCTTTAGATTGTGACTACTTTAGAAACATAAAGCCTAGATCTAGCAAATAACGTCGAGTTTTTTCATTTTTAGTGGTGCTTTTTATGTTTTGACTCTAATAGTACTTGGTTTTTCTCCCGATATTTCACCGGCGAGAAATTGTAATATTTCGTTGAAAGTTCTTGAAATGCAAAGCAAAATAGTATATTTAACAATTATACGGAAAAAAAAATTAGCAGAGTTAATTCTCGTTAAAAATTTTCAATTTCTTTGAATCGCAAATTTTCATTTTTCGTGTTAAATTGTCGCATGTTGGGTTTCTGTGTTTGACGATAGATGTCTCTAATGTGACTTGTGGTCTAGGTCTAGGCTTATTTTATATGAATTTCCTCACTTTAAGGACACAAACCTACGTATAGTAAATGTTATTGCCTACAGGCTCGTTGGAATCTAAATTGAAACTTTTGCTGAGTACCTACTGACTCCTCTTACGACACCACTTCTCAACATAAAGTGGCTAGAATTATGCTTACAAAAGAATATATCACCTGAACCAAAGAATGCCATAAAAACGTGTTCAATTTTGATGGATCCGATGGCTTCAAATATGAGCGTCACGACTGAAGTCAGAGTCACATTGTGATGTATGCCGAAATAGTCTACGCATTTGCAAGGTACATTGAAACAAGTGTTTGACGAACAATTTTTGAAGGTTTCATATTTAGAGTTGTATGTATTATTATGGATTAATTATTTTGAGAATTCTACCAATATTTCCTCTATTGTTATTTTGAAATTAGTTAATCAATTTTAAATTAAGCACTTGCTCTATTCTGCTGCTATTCTGTACTATTTAACAAACGTCAGCTAATGCAGTGTGCAGTGTTTTAGAAATTAGCTTGCACTGCATCGCAATGTGTTTTTGGCCTAACGCCGTAAAAAAGAAGTCTGCATGAGCATAATCTTCGGGGATGGCTCTGAAATGATTTCTGCCAAATTTTGTGCTGCTGGAAAAATAGAAATCATTCTTTTGCCGAGGAGAACGAATGTTGTGGATTGCTATCTACTTGATGAATGTTTGATTAAGCCTGCAAAAGATCTTTGTGGGTAAGATTTCATCTTAGGGGGTATTCTAGTCTAGAAATTCGAAAAAATCGATTTTTTTTTGTTTCATATTTTCAAAGTTTAACTATTCCAAGAATATGCCTACAAGAGGATTTTTCAAATTTGTATCTTTTATATTTAGTGTTCACTTGCATCCAGTTGCTAACAGTTGAATTCTAACTTCCAAACCACGTGGACGTATGGACTTTAAGGGGTAACGCCTCTGTAACGGCTAAAAAAAAAAGTTTTTTTCACGAATTTTTTCTCGCGAAATTAAAGGTGTTTGAAAAACACCTTTTAAGAGTATTATCGGGCATACATTGAATTTTATTGATAAATTTTTGACAGCGAAAAAAAAACAAAATGGCGGCTCCACAGCCATCTTCCCGGGACATGTTTCGGAGCAAGTTTTTTCAAAGGAAAACAATTTTTTCTCGGACGGGACCTTTTTTTTCTAATTCTAGAGGGCTTAAACTATTTCTTAAGCCAATAAAAAAAGGACGATTTTTCACAAAATTTACAGTGGCGTTACCGCTTAAACTCGTTTTTCTCGAAACTGCTTTTTCAAGACGCGATGCCCACGATTTCTCAAGTTCTACTGGACCGATTTGCTTGAAATTTTTTTGAGGGTCTTCTTTATAGACTTGTCTATGTTCGGAACTAGCCGCATCCCCAAATTTCAATTTTTACTATTTTCAAAAAATTCGAAAAAGTCAAGAAAAGTGGTACAAAAATTGCTTTTTTTTCAGGCAGCGGCTATTTTGTGAAAAACATTTTTTTCAACTTTTCTCTATTTTCGGACATAGCGACATTACTCTAGACTAATAATCTTTCTTATTTTATTTTTTCGGATTGCTAGGCGGGTTGGAATCGTGGGCATGATCACGCGCCAATTTTTTTGAGGCCCCCCACTTCATCAGCTGCTATTTTTTTGAATTTTCAACTTTTTTAATTTTTTAATTTTTTTCTGTATTCTTGTAATGTTAATAAATAACTCATAAAAAAATGGATAGAAAAATATTCATTGCCTTGTTTTTACGGCACTTCAAAAATCACCTAAAATGCGGGCCTCTAGACTAGAATACCCCCTTAAGGGGCCAACACAATTCCATCGTTTCGATCCGATTCGTATAAAAGACAAATTTGATTATATGAGACATATATGCAATTGATCACATTACACCCAAATGAATCAAAATGGATCGATCGAATTGAAACGGAGAGATAATTTTAATTTAAAGTATGACATAACCTAGAAAAACAATCTGTGAAGATTTTTTATATTCAAAGATGGATAAAAGACTTTTATTGAGGAAATTAAATTGGAAAGTTTTAAAGTCAAGTCTTTGCAACCGAACGGAAAAATTGTGTTCATGCATCTGCTGGAGCAAAATGGGCTGGATCGAATCGAATTGAAACGTAGGAATTGTGTTTGGCACTTTACTGCATGCCAATGCACCCATTCATAAAGCACGAATTATCAAAGAATAGTTATTGGAAAATATTGTTGAACATTCTCGATTGGTCCATCCGAATCTAAGTTCTATAGCAAATTTATGGGGGGAATGCTTTCTTGACATGCTTTCACCAACGGTCGGTATTAGGTCACTTCTTTTTTATAATGCTGCCAAAGCTCATGGGTTACCCTATGCTGACATAACACAGCATTGGAAATAAAGGAAGAAGGGGTGGGGAATTGAAAATAATTAGGTTGAGTCAAGAACGTGACGGTATGTATTTATGGTGAATCGTTCCACATTCGTTCTACTTTGAAGAATTCACAGAAGTTCACGTTACGGCTGAATTTGATTTCTAGGGTGTGGGGTTGAGCGCGGGTTATAGCTCGTGTGGTACGCATAGGAAGAATTTTACAAAGGATCAGGCTAGAGATTTCAGATTTCTAGGTAATCAATTTCATTTCATTTTTTGCAATACTAAAAAAGCTAAAATGTATCTGGTACAGATTTGGAATCTTTAGTCAAATTAAAACCAAACTAGGTTTGAAGTTATATTACTAAATGGGGATATACCCCCAAATTTTTACAAATTTTTCTCTTAAATTGTCTCTATAATTGGTTCAAAAGCCTTATTTTGACTAGTATATTTCTGAATACTAAATATCAGATAATGTGAAGATCTATCAAAATGTGTATTAAAATTTTGCTTCCCTTAATTGTCGAAGGCTTACTTAGTGGTAGTAAATAATACATATAATGCTAAGTAAGTGCATTTTTTATTTCTATTTTCTCTCCTAAGGTACACAATGCATCACCCTGTTCATCATTTAGTTTCGCTCAATTTTTCTAATCACACAATTTTCTATTACTTATCTTCTGCCCTAGGTAGAACTAGACATTTCTCAGCACTTATATCTGCACGAGTCCATCTATACAGCCTGATGCCAATAAAACTATATGCACAAATGCACCTGAAATTAAATATAAATAAACAACAATGCCAAGTTCTCTGTAGACTCTGTAGAGTTTCGGGCTTGGCTGTCGTTTATTATTTTAATTCGTTGGCGCTCAAAATTTAAAGTGTTTTTGTCTTGTTTCAGAGTGCGCATTCGTGTATGTGACAAATATGATATTTTCAACTATAGTTTTTCGTTGCCCATAGTTATAGTTCAAAAAATATATTCGCTTGGTAAAGACTTTGATTTTGATTCGTGTTTTACGGTGTTTTGGGGGAAAAGTTTCCTTCATAGTTTATGAAAAATCAATCGTTTAGTGATAGACAACATCCTTAGCCTTGATAGAGTGCTAATTGAGTTTTAATTAGACATTTCCCTTCGTGTATAGTAGATGATTTTACCTTCTCTAGTCATAATATTTGTTCGATCTGATGAACTTGAATTGCGTCTTTTTTTTTTTAGCTAGGTAGTGTGGTCTTGGCTTAAATTGTGTTTATTTTTATGATTGAAAAAAAAATATGTTATATAACTAGGATTTTTTTCCTGTTTTATGGTGTACAAAAGATGTGCAGTGATTTATAGTTACTTTATTTATAAGTGCAGACATCTTGAACTGTTTACACAATAGTAAATTTTTAAATAATAAATAAATAAAAAACAAAATAAAATGAATTTACTAAATGTTTCCAGTTGAAATATAAGCGAGAAAAATCTTGAACAAAAATGCATCTTACTACTGACAAAATAGAAAACATTATCAATTATATAATAAGTGTTTACAGAATTCGTTAGATTGTTTTAAAACAGTGTTTCTAAGAATTGTTTTGTTTTTGCTTCTGAACTTATGTAATGCGCGACTAAATATTCTGGCGAATGTTGTGAAAAAAATTCATCAATAAAATTCGAATTTCACATAATATACGTAAGTACCATAAAATTGTGCAATGCCTATGTAATGTAATATACATATGTAGTTTATTAATGTTTGTAAAAATTGTATTCCATGAATTATTATCAATTACTTAAAAATTTACATAATTTTACTGAATTTAATGACAAACGGTTCATTCAACTTTTATGTTTTATATGTATGTATAAAACTTGTTAATTTACAAGGTAATGGGATCGCGTGCTTGGCAATTAGTCTCCGATTGTATACGCACGTGTTATGTTTCATTTACTGTATCCAACAGCTAATGGGAGATGATGTTGTTATTTATTATTAATGATCATCTGGTGATTTCATTGGCTTGTGTTGGGGGGGGTCGTTGATTTTGCTGATATGTGTATATCTCTTCAAAGCCGTAGAATATTTATGTATATAGATGAAAAGGGTAAGAGTCTCCTATTAATAAATGTATTTATAACTGTGCCAATATATATGTATAACGATTTCCTAGTATGGCTCCATTTTCAACTGGCCTGTGAATGGCGGATATCTGAACTTAGTCTCACTTAAGAGTTCTTTCGTCTTGTTGTTGAAATTTTTCATTTAGAATATGCTATGGATAGAAACTGTATAGGAATATGTCCATGTTCAAGATCGCGAACCAACATTCTAAACTATTTTTCGCTAGGTAGTACTGATCAACGACTGTTATCAAAACTCTGGACTTCTTACATCTATACCTTCTGGTATGGAGAATATGGTATCGGCAAAGATGAGCTCAGGATTTGAATAATATGACTAGTGATAGAGACCTTTTGATTATTTTGCTAGATGAGCTTATTTTATTCACTGTTGATACTGTGGCTACTACAACTTTCTCCTTTCATTTTTTCTCCTCTCAGATTTCAGATTTCTGCTCATGAAGGAAACCCCTTTTCTAGAGTTCCATTCTGTTCGAAATGACGAAGTACATAAAGATTTGTCTCTGCACGGTGCAGTGTATCACTCTCGCCATTCATACCAGTAGAATTATCATTAAAGAGATTCTATTAAATCTCCTATGGCCCATTAGATATGAATCTTATCCAATCTCATCTCTCAACAGTGCAGTGGTTTTTCTTTTTCCTCTCTCTTAGACCTCCATAATTTTTTTTAACTTGAAAATTCATTCAAACACCTCCGCAGAGGATATCTTTGGGCATATTTCATCGCTACATCTCTATCCAACATGATCGCCTTCAGAAAAAGTAATCAGGCCGATTTCAATGCCTTTGTTACTGCTGTGTCTTCCTGAATTTTTTTTCCCACTGGTTTCTGGTACGTGATTCAATTCAATTCAATTCAATTTATTTAAGATAATATTCTATTGCAAGGGAGTTTTTTTTCCAATACTTGGACACCATTTATGATATTCATAATAAGTCTCCGATTTATGAATCGGTTGCTTTTTCCAATTAATGATCTTTTCTAAGCCCTCCTACACTCAGGTGATATTATCAATTTTGATAACTTCAATCAGCCTATTGTTGGTTGGAAAATTTCTGCAGATGAGGATCTGCTGTCGTCTTTTTCGAGTTTGTGGCAATATGTTTTATCCTTCGTTGAAACGTTAGCTTCATTCTTCGTCATACAGATTCAAACATCTACACAATACTCGGAAGCTTTCTATATGACTTTTGACTTTCCATAATGGAATATAATCTTCAAAAACAACTTTCACCTTTTCGCTTTCAAGCATATTTGTAGGAGGTGCCAGATCAACTCAATTTTTGCAAACGATTGACAGCCATAATATTGGATGAGTCCAGTAGCACGCCCTAAAAAATTTATAATTTTTTGCAGAAAACATTTTGTTGACATAAGAACTTTAAATAGGTAAGTTTAGATAGAATGAAAAACGTAAAAACACATTAGTTATCAATTATTTGACTTTTAAAAAC
The DNA here is from genome assembly GCA_963930735.1 of Dioctria linearis. Lineage (NCBI taxonomy): Eukaryota > Metazoa > Arthropoda > Insecta > Diptera > Asilidae > Dioctria > Dioctria linearis. The sequence continues at coordinate 315,323,493 of OZ005741.1, forward strand.
TGTAATATTTTGATTTTTAATATCATATACAGTTCTTATTTTGTAAAAGTACTTCAAAGAAAATCCAAGACAGTAATTTTTTTAGAATATAGTTATTAAATTGAAGGTTTTAAAAAATTTAAACAGAAGTGTATAGATGAAAAAAAAAGTAAAACATTTGTATATTACCCTGTCCACGTACACGTAGTATTAGGTCTGTATGTTTACTCGAAAGTTTTTACCCGGGCTCCAAAGTTTTTACACAAACTCGAAAGTTTTTTACCCATTATGTGTATGTTAACTTCACGGACTAGAAAAATTTGACCATTGAATGCATTTCCCCTCCTGAACAAAAGTTAACATTTTTACACAGGGTAAAGTGTATGAGTGAGTTCATTCCTTTATTCCATTTGTCATTTGAAATAATTCTTTCAGTTGTCAGGGCGATTTTTTAAAAAAATAAAATAAGTCCGATTTTATTAAAAAATTATAAATTAATAAAAAAAAAATAATCTTGATTTTTGACAGCTGACAAATTTACATCGATTTACTTCACTCATAAGTTGTCTGTTAACTTTTATCATTCTCATCTAGTATTGTCCCCTCTACCGAAAGAAAGTTTTTACTTGATTTTTACTCAGGCTTTTTTACACAAAAGTAAACATACAGACCTATTGTTCAGCAGTCTCAATCATGTCCAATGTAAAGAATTAATAGCCAAATTTTTCCCCTTCAACTCCAATCTTACTCTTTAGATCAGTAATTGTGATAATTTTTAGAGTTGGACTGTGAGAAAAACTAGGATTTTTACTGACTGACTGATTAACAAAACAATCATATCATATATTTGCAATTTGTAATTAAAAATAAAAAGTAATTTTGCTTAGTAATCATATTTTACGACTCCAGTGGCGGATTCAGGAGGGGGGTTCTGGTGGTCATGACCCCCCCCCCCCGAATTTGAGAAAAAAAAATATATTAATTGAGTTAATTGAAAAAATATATTTATTAATTTAAATTTTTTTTATTTAATATAATTCAACATCAAAAAAAAATTTTATTCCAAAAATCAAAATTTATTTCAATGAATATTTTTGTATGCATGTGATGTGTTTTCTCAGAATTTAAGTTTGAGACCCCAACTTTGGGTGATCCAAAACCGTCAAAAAATACTTCCTAAGCCACAAAACAGACTCCTACTAACATTCTGAAATATTTGCAGCATTCTTATGTAAAACCACTGACATTTGTAATATGGACTGACTACGTCCATAGAAATACACTGCAGGAAGTGGGCACACTTCTATATAGTGTTCTCTTTTGGTCTAAACGCCACGTACCAACTGAGAGAGAGCTGTAAACAACAAATAAATAAGTGGGTTCGTTGCAATTAATTTTTTTAAATTAATTATTTGCGTTAATTTTACCAAAGGCAATATATTCATAAATACTCAACAGAAATTCGGAAGGTTTTATTAAAATTACTTTTCAACTTCCCGCCAATGGTTTTCTCAATGTTGGCAATGACGTCAGAACTATTTTTGACACACAAAATTGTATCCGCATGAAATAGCATATCGAGCAGTCCATATTATATATACCAGTATTTAAAACTGAGAAAAATTTTGAAAGACTACTGCAGTTTGCACCCTAAGCTGCTATTCTGTTAAAAAATGGCTGAAAAATGGCCCTTTGTAAAAAAAAAAGTATACTAAAACATGACACATCATCCACACCGCTAAATGCGGAAACCTAGTACCTCACTACAGTACTACGGTAGCTAAACTAAGAGATTTACGGCGCTAGATGTTTTTTTGCTCAATTTAATTCGTAAGATAACCCCCCCCCCCTCCTAATTTCAATGCTAGATCCGCCACTGTACGACTAGTATTGTAAGAAGATATATACTTTCATTAGTATTACATCTAAGCAATAATTTTGACCAAGTAAATTTTTCAAGCTATGCTATGAAAAATTAGAGCCGGACCTGGCCCTCTTATTCCCCATGATTCCCATGCACCGAAGAGATACCTTGTTATGAATACACGCAGTTTAACCAAAAACGTCCTGTAGTCCCCCAGTAAATTACAATACTAATAACTTACTAGCAACAATTTGTGATTCCATAATTCATATAGTTAGTAATGAATAAAACAACGGAGCTGCGATCTAAAACAATTATTTATTTCCGAAGACAGTGACGGGTTGAAAAACGAATTTTAATTAACTTATTTTTCTATGAGATCCATACTTTTAATTCTAGTTCCATTCGCATGTATCAGCAGAACGTGTGTGAATGAAGATGAAATCTGATGTTTGCCAATGATGCCAAATTTATCTATGAAGAGCCCTTGATTTTATCATAGTTTGAAGAATATTATACTATTTCATATCCCATATTTTCCTAGTGTTATTTTAAATGACACTCCAAAGCTGATTACCGCTAATGGGAAGAATGATCAATCAGTCTATAAAATTATTTGACCATACTAAAAAAATCATTCGCAAAATATATGACACGTTTCGCAGATTGTGGTTATCAACCGACATGCTGAACTGCCTAATATGCTTGAATTTATTCAATAATATTATCATAGCACTTCGCCCCGTAGCAATATCAATTTTCCATTAAAAGAAGATATGACCATATGTTTCCTTTTCGTGACTCCGTTCTAGTTATAGCCTGGATGAAGTCTTAGAGGATGTGCTTACTAAGTTTGCCATTCTGGTCGTAACGCATAGAAATAATGCTGGTAGAGCCGAGAAGTTTGGACACCCATGCATAGTATTAAATTAAAAGTAATTTTGATTTTTGGACATCCGTCTGATCGTCTGTCCGCCTGTCAGTTCGTCCGTCCGTCCTCTCGATAACTCGAAAACGCATTTACTTAGAGGGCTGAAATGTTGTCTTGCACATAGTTAGTCTTTCCAAAAAAAAATTAGAATTTAGCTCGAAAATGGGACAAATCAATGTTGTCATACGCAAATTTAATTTTTCACTACATATTTGGACACTGCTTGAGAATGAGTCAACACAGAGCGTTGAAATTTTGTACATAGTGTTTTCATAAAACAATACAAAATAAAACAAATACAATTTCAAAATGGTCCCAATCGGGCAACTACTCCTTTGTATTCTCATACAAAACTTTGTGTTTTCACTATATTTCACTTTTATTTTAATCTAGGGTTATTGTTGATCTAAGGCCAATTATAACTTTTTATCTTGGTTTTTATATTATTAAACCCAGCTCAATGAAAGTGGTGTAAAGCACAACAAAGTAGAAAGTAGATTGGGAAAGGATTAAAGGATATAAGAAGAATGGCGTAGCTGTCGATGTGTGTCACTCTTGAGCCTTCGCATATTAAAAGCCCGAGAAAAGACAGGAGATAGTAGCCTGCTCCTTATTATCATAGTTCGAGATAAAAAAGCACCACGGAATTATATTGTACTACTGTCGATTTTATTTTATAGGGTTAAAGGATGTACATCGTTTACATCGGGAATATTATATGCAGAATTTAATCTATAAGGGATCAGAATTAACTTTTTGGTTTTGAGTGTTTGTACAGCAGCGAGGAGTTAAAATGGCATCTGTAACTCTATCTGTAACTCAATTTCAAGTAGAGCTTAAATTGGTAGGGTATACTTCACCAATTTTGGTGATCTTGAAATTTGGTATTAAGGTCATTGCCCTGAATAATACCTGTAGCAATTGTAATGATTCCACAGCTACTTTTATAACCCATTACCTGAAACTAATTATATTTTGGATTCCAATCTATTAGTTTTTCCAATGTGATGTTTTATAGGAAAGATTAGATATCCAGTTATAGTAATATTTCTGTAGAGCTAGCCGTTTTTTTTTTCATTATCAAGACTCGTCTCTGCATTACTAGGAGGTTGTTAAAAATTTAGTGCGGTAGACCTACTTCTTTCTTCAATGTAATTATTATAATTAGTGAATAAGGTAGATATATAATAAGACTTGAATACAGAAGTAAATCCGCGTAAGTAATAGTTTCCGCTATTGTAAAAGAATTTCAGATCTTAGGACGACTATGTTTTGTGTTAAACTATTTTATCAATAAAACGTAGAAAAATTTTGTTTAGACAAAGGTTTGAATTAATTTGTCATTTTGTTATGAAAATTAAAACTAATTTCAGAAATATTTTTTAAATATCATTGGATAAGTCCAAGAAGATGACTGACTATTTGACACGTGCCCCATTTAATTGTGAAAGCAAAGGCATTCATTTTCACGTAATTTATAACATGTCTTAACATGTTCACTTTGCTAAAAAAAAAAAAACTCCTCAACGCCTGCACTACTGCAGGTATAGTTGACCTTAACAAAATCGTAAAACATATCAAAGGTACTTTGCATAGTAACAGTAGTAGAAGATTAATGAAATTCTACTACGATAAATTTTTATTCAAACGTAGTTGTCTAGTTAGTATGAGACTCCTTTCCTTGAAATGATGGTAGATCAAAATTGATTGGACACCCTTGAATAATATTAAAAGTATTTTTAATTTTTGTATATCAGTTCCGTCTGTCTGATCGTCATCTCGATAACTCGAGAAAAAATGTAAATTTAAAATGTAAATGTAAATGTAACTGCTTCATAGGGATGCCATATAAAAATTAATTTTTCACTACATATTTGTATACCGCCTGTTAATACGTTGGCGTAGAAAGCTGAAATTTTGCACATACGGCGTTCTCATAGTAATAGTAAATACAATTTCGAAAATGGAATAAATCGGACAATTCCTTCTTGGTGTTGCCATACAAAAATCTATGTTCTTTACATGTAATGTGAAAAAGATTATTTCTAAACGTTTTTATTGTACTGAAAGCTTCTTTAGAATATAAAATCATATAAAATTGATTATAATCATTTTACTGTCCGACAAACTGTTCTAGAAATATTTGCGAAAAATCACCTTAACAATCAAGCACAGAAGGGTGGCCTTGCAAATTTACAAATGGGCATGCATTTAGACTTATTGTAAGAATTGGTTGTATAGATTAAATCTAGCCTTTTTCCTTGTTTTTAAACTAAACTCGAATGGAATCAAGCAACTGGAGTCCTTTGATTAGCCGACAAGTAATTTCAAATCAAACTACCTAAATCGTTTTTTTTTTATGAAAATAAAGTAGATAGATTGAGAATTTATAATTATACTAGCGACTCCCCATGGCTCTGGTCGCGTTGACTAAATTTTTACTGCTTAGTTTTTCTATGTAAATTATATTTAAAAAAAACAATTGGTGCGCCAATTTTTACAGTAAGAACATGAACAGACAGACCTGTGACATAATTTAAAAATTCGGTCGAATAGTGGACTGCATCTTAAAACATGTACAGGATTATATTATTGATGTTTTCGACGATTTTATTTTTAGAATTTAATATAGCACGCTATTGAAACCAGATTAGAGGCAGTTTCAAAATTCTTTAGATGTCTGGATAATTTTTTTCGACTAAATTCTGTAAATTATTAATATTTCGGCACAGGTTATTATTTTCATCATTTTCACTTAGTATCACTTTTCGTGGATGAGAGACACTCGGCGTCCGATATTTCTCCATTTCTCCTCAAGTAACCTTCTACTTAATTAGATCGTAATCTGCGTTTAACCAGGAATTGTCTTTCGAGAGTGCCCTGAATGCAGCCAAAAGTTTGGCGCTTACATTATTTCGTTATTATTTCTGAGATCGTTGAAGGTACGATCGATCAAGATAGATTTCTTATAGGATATGCTACTCTCATTCCAAACTATGAAGCTGCTGGACTGATGCATAAGTTTTGAAGTAGCACAATTTATTTGAATATTTTGCATACAAAATTCTCATTTGGTGCTATATTCAAAGGTAATTTAAATATAGAATATGCTATTCTGCCAGCAGTGTAACGGGAATTGCCGAAGGTGCAAGTGCTATATGTCCATCTGATCGAAGCTTTGTAGATAATTTGTATTTGTAATAACAAAAGAATATGTATATATGGAAGTAAGCAAATAAACTGAATGGAATTGATGGTCTTCAGATGTTGCTGGAAATTAAAAAAAAAAGCGCCGTGTAATCAACTGTAACATAAAAACCCTTTTTGTAGGTTACCATTCAAAGATAGACATATGCTACCACGGACTTTTTTATAGAATATATTATACCAAAAACATTTTCCATTCAATGCAAAAATTTATATTTCTAAGGGTTTGGGCAGCGTATACTAAAACAGCCTCTACTCAGCTGGTTTTTATTGACATTTTTCAGTAAAATTGTTACTGCCTATATTCCATATACATAATTCCTACCGTAACAAAATATATACTAAAACCTGGCTAGAGAACATATATATAAACTAATAAAACTAATAAATCAGATCAGTGGCTCTCGAGTTATAAGGCCTTATATCACTCCATGTAAAGCACTACTAACACATCGTTTCAACTATTCATCACTATTTGAATTCATAGAGTTAGGTTAGGTTAGGTAGGAAACTCAGGATGTATCTGAACTCTTTGCTTTGCAGCTCCCCCAGACTTGAAAAGAAGTAGCTACCCAATAGCCTAACTCTTATATTCAACAGAGCGGAGCACTCACAGAGTGTACGTGTTGAACGGATTTGATTTCCTCCGAGTCCCTACAGATCCTGCAAAAAAATTTCGTCACTTTACCCAGCCTTCTAGTATGATCGCCTGTAATGATCCTTACTAGATTTGTGGTATGTGATCTGCTGTCATAAAGTAGTTCTCTTGTCCTCTTCCTACCATATACAGGCCACAATTGCCTTGCGATACAGGAGGTTTCCCTGTTGATCCACCGGAGGCTTGCTTTTTGATAGCAGCCCCTGATGATCTCCGATCAGGATCTTCATATAAGCTAGAGCTACGGAGCTATCCATTTCAGAGACCTTTTGACCAACTCATCAGTCATCGCATTGCCTGAGATATCCCTGTGGCCAGATGTCCAGAATAGGGTCAGCTTGTACCGTGTAGTCAATTCCTCAACTTGCATAACTGCACCAATTTTAATTTAACCAGCATAGCATCCAGAGCCTTAATGGCTGCCTGGCTTTGAGTGTATATGCAGATGTGCTATGCAGACTCTCTGGACATAAATGTCAATATTACCGCCTGGTCGCTACGAGCTCTGCCTGAAAAACACTACATTTGTCCGGTAGTCTATAAATCTCGTGCCACTGGCGGTCTCTGAAGTACTTTCCAACCCCTATGCCTGCTCTAGTTTTGTATGCATCCGTAAAGATAGAGATATGGGATGTTGTCACCATCTCCTTCCAATCTGAATCACTCCTGGTGGGCATCATTTCATTAGCATCGCCACGAAGAGTTGGAAAATATATTTGATAGTCAGTTTCTTCCGTGCAATCACTGCAATTCTGGAGTATATTGGAATGCCCAAAATCCCTCTCCTTGCACCAATCCCCCGCTCTGAGTCTGATAGAGCTAATTACCGCTATACTCCTACAGGGGAGATCTAGCGGCAATAAATCTAACATGACCTCCAGAGACGCAGTGGGCGTGGTGTGCAAGCACCCAGTTATTCGAAGGCAAGCGGCTCTCTGCGCTTCTGACAGCACATCCAGGTCACATTTCCTAATACATATAGTTAGTATTTTCCGTCATTAAAATGATATTTTCCGGAGTGGTTTACAAGACCTCTTCCAACAATAAAGCAAATGGAATTTCAATTGGTTGTAAGCCAATGTTTTTTAATTTTCTTTTAGAATTAACTACGTTATATTCTATATATTTTATACACATCCGATAGAATTCATACTCAGTAACAAAATGATTCACACATAACTACTTACATTACCGTAGCTCTAAAACTATCTACTGTAACACATCCCATTAGAATAAGCCACAATTAACCGAGATGCACTTGCGCCCATATAAACTCCCTCTTAAGATTATTTTAACAACCCTGCTTAAAATCTAGGAATTTACTCTGGATGCATATAAAGATTGTCCCAACAGGAGGTTCAAACAAAATTCCGTACCATATATTCTATGGACTATAGGGTGATTTGTAAAATCTTATATTTTACTGGTGTTTGGTAAAGAGTTGACATTTTAGTTGTGTAACGTTAAAGCAACATTTTTGAGAACCTCATTCCGAAAATGAAGAAAATGTTATAGCAACACTTTGCTACTCCGCTCCATATGTATGTACATAATCGTCCATTTGGTACCGTGCAATTATGCATTTAATCCTAAAAATTCGAATTTCAGATATAAGGACTAAAACATAGCGAATACTAACAAAAGATATGCATTTGTATGCTTCTGCATGGCTTTAACTGACGCAAGATCTAAAGTCAGTTGACATTCCTAGCGTCGTTTATTTGCCAATTGGGTGTTAGAGAACAAATAAATTTAAATGTTAATTTAACTTCAGCGTTTAACCTCCTTTTCAACTTATTATGGTTTCATCAACTAACCAAACTGTCGAGTTACACATATGATGATTCAACAACAACTAAACACTATTTGGAGGATTTGGGGCCGACATGTGATTGGTGCGTACTTCTTCGAAAATACTGCTGGGGCTAGAACTGCGTTAATCTTGGACGTTTTATAGCAAAACTATTTTATCGTAAATCCCGTCACTTAAACAAATATTCTACTTTAATACTTTTAATTACTGCTAATAAAGTATCGTCAGAGCAGTTTACCGTAATGGTGGAAAAGTTTCGTTAAACTTCATATCAACCATGTGTTCTTAAAAGCGTCAAGAATAATGAGAGTTTTTTGGGACAAGTACCTAAATACAGATTTCTCAAATATTTAGAAAAGTGAATTTAGCGAACCACAAGTACTAAAGTAAAGCATTTGAGACAGTGTCATCAACGCCATTATGCAGATTTGCAAAAATGTTTGTAACCTTTATTTGCTTTACATTAAAAAGTTGCAAACATTCTGGCAAACCTGATATGATATGACCATATTTTCCGCAAATATGATTGAGGATAAATTTGGTATACTAGGGAGATCGGCAGTGTATATATTGTAGAGGATTGGCCCTAATACCCAACCCTGAGGTATTCCTGCAATCCATTGTCTTGGTTTTGAAAAAATTGCACTTAGATAGAAATTCAGGGAAACCAAAATTAATTATTTATTATTATTTATAAGGTATACCTACAATTCGTGGAAGGACCTTCAGGCACTGTAAGCTTATAAGCTTTGTAATTCAACCTATTCAGGTCATACCGAAATTAGACGGTATTTTTTAAAATGACGTGTTTTCATTCACTAAGGGAACAAATTATCTCTAGTTTAGACGACCATAACTCATGAGGGAAAACGAGTACGGGGCTGGTCTAGCAGTTGTTTGAAAAGCTATGAAGCTCTACATACAATGAGCTCTGTAAGTGACCGTATACTTTGAACTTTTTAAGATACAGAGTATTTTTTGCCTAGTATCACCTCCTGTTCTATGGACCATCATGTTTGAAACATCAAGTATAAGGGGTACTATACGTATAAAGTTTTTTTTAAGAATGTTACGTTTACGCCACTGTAACTCGTTAGACATTAGACTTACAAAAAAAGTATTTATACATAAAATGTGGGGAACTTAGTCATCTTACAAAAAAAGTATGGAGCTTAGTCTCCTTCAAATTTGTACAAGCCATTTTTGGTGTAGGATCAACCCTTGGGGAATTATTTAAAAAAAAAACCCATGGGTGAAAGCTTGGAGTTTTCATCGGAGCCCGGAACTAAATGACATATATAAAAATCACAACTACCCCACCTTTTGTAGGACAAAAACCCCTACTGTTTGGACTATAAAGGATATTTCAAAACTACGATGCGTTAAAATACCTTTCGATAAAATCTTTTTGATATAAATTTTTGTATGATAAACTGCTTGTGATCAAATGTTGGTAAGCCGCATTAACTGTCAATTCCATTCGTTATCGTGACATTATAATAAAAATTCTTAAGAGATGAAATGGATGATATCGATTTAGAAGACTTGTTGAACAGGATGACCACCGGTGCCACCTGCCACATAACGTGAGATAATAATAATTCATATTTACAAAGTTATCGGTATATGACAATTATGCAGGATTGAATCAAATCAAAAATTGAAGAATGAGATTCGATGAGTTATTGGTGAAGTAGGGTCATAATTATTCAAAATTGCCAAGGCTAAAAATATAATGCAGTCCAAGTTTAATGTCAATGCTCCTATTCTTTTTGTTGAAATAAAAATATTGTAATTTTCCGACCAAATAATACGCTTTCTTGAAGAATCAAAAAGAGACCCTTTAATTTCAATGCAAAAACTTATTTGTGTAATTCTACATAATAAACGATTACATAAAAACGGTCATGCCATCACTTAGACGCATCTTTAATAAATCTATATTTAAAACGTTACCTATCGACATTAAGTTGTTTCTTTCTTACACAAACTTCTGACCCTGGCAATGATTAATGTAGAACGAAAAAAAAGAAATTTATTCGAAGTATGTACACCCAATTAAATATTTACGAATGACCTTAAATTTAATTTTTAATATCCTTCGCGGCACGTTTCACGATGAAAATAATTGTTTATAAATAAACGAAACTATGTACATATATGTTATATCGACACAGAATAACAGCAAAAATACAAGTAGTTTCAGACTATTTCAAAAGGACATATTTTCTGCAATTGGTATGCTACACAATTTGTATGTATTCACATACCATGGAGTAAATTGAAAAGCTTTTTAGCACTCTTTTTAATGAAAATTGAAAGCCTTGGCAAATTTCTTTTATTTTTCAATTGTCTCGGTAATCGAGGATATGATCGCTTGTTATTATTCCAAACTTCCACCTTGTGTCAGAGTTTAAATTTAATAACTTTCCTTCAAAATTGATAAACTTTACTCATAACGTGATAGGCTAGATAATTTATATTACAGGGTGGTGGTCAAACAAAGGTGTAATGAGGTAGTTTCAGTACATACAGAACATACTTTTTTTGTAGTACACAGATGACTGGTTGATATTGAAATTGAAAAATGAAATCAATAAATTTGAAGTAATGAATGAATTTGAATTAATAATCCTTAACTCACCTAAATTACTCCAAAGTGCTAGGAGAAATTCGTGATTAATACTTCATAACAGCTGTATAATGAAAGGCATAATATGGTGTCCGCAGAGTCCTGGTGAAGATCATAGTGAAGAGCTTAGGTATTTAAATGGACCTCAACCAAGTATCGTCAATCGTGCACCCTATTCTAATTTGTTGACTCTTCTTCCCTCTTCTATTTGCTTTCGGTATTTTTTATCATACCATCATCATTAAAGCTCAATTAGTAGCTCAGATGTAAGATGAATTCCATAAATTGCATATATTTGTATGTAGGTATGAGGCTATATTGGTAGAATTTTTTAACATCAATTTCTTCTTTAATATTTCTAAAGTCTTTTGTTGAACTTTTCGGCACTTGGAAAATGATTTAGGATCCGCTAAATACTGAGAAACTTTGCCATCTAATATTTAATGAATTACAACATACTAAAGTTTAAGTCATTTACAAATGAATTAATTTCACTTTTTTTTTAAATTCAACTTTACTTTTAATAAGTTTCTTAGTCTCTTTTAGATACTGAAATTTAATAGCTGCAAACATGCGCAAATAATAGGTGAGGTTATTTTTCAGTTAAATTTGCATTTTTAAACGAAGAGGAACCAATGATGTTATGAAAATATTAGGATAATTATGTTACGTGTTGCCTACTGAAATATATATGTTACTAAAAAAGAACTAAGCCTGAAGCGCTATCTCATCTTCATTTGCTTACTACACTAAACTGGTATCATTTAAGACCTCAATTTCATCTTATGTTCTATTTTTTCTTTGGACTATAGAATTAATTTTCTTTTTTAGTTTTCTATTCCCACTTAGCACCACTTTTATACAACACTTTTTTCTTATGAAAAAAAAGTGCATAATACATCAATTGAAGTAAGTTTTATATATTGGACTAATTTTTTTAATTTAATAATTTTTTCAATAAGGAATTGAAATGACCAATTTAATTGGCATTCGAATTAATGATGTATTGAATATTGAAATTCTATGTTTTCCACCGAGATTGGCAACTGAATTGAAAAGTGATTAAAAATGAACTTATCCATGAATTAATATCTGATTTTTATTCCTAAATTCTTCTTTAACACCTCTTCTATGAAAACATACTCAAATTGATTAGCACTTCTTATATTGAGTCAAATTGTTTGTTATAAAATCAGCGCATTTAATATGGAAGTAATAAAAAAATTGAAATACATATGTACTTTAAATATAATTTTGTAAATATTATTTCAGAAAAACTTCTTTAAATGTTTTTGAAAATAGCCGCTATGCAATTTTATTTATTTATTTATTTATTTTCCTAAATGTTAGCTACAATGATCCCAGGACACAATACTTAAATTAAATCTAAAGTACAGAACAATTATTGAGGATTTTTCTTAATTGAGTCGTATTAATATTAAATCTATCTATTATTAAGATTATTAATTGAGTAAATATGTTGATTAGTTATAAGTCTTTGTTTCGAAATATTGGAGTCTGTTGCTAAAACAAAACTAGGCAATCACTCCGTCGTTGGAAAACATCTTCTTGAAAATAACAGAAGACTTTCGTGCTGAATGGAGGGAAGTGATTATGTAATGAAACTCACATTTCAATGCAACTGACTGGCTGCTTTTCATAGGTTAATTTCCAATACTATGTATTGATTACAAAAATTCTGTGCATTGCACCTATAACGAAATTAAGGTATACCAAACGCTGAAACATCTCCCGTCACATTATAGCAATATTGTTATTAGTGTTATCATTTGAACATTTACCTGTAATTGTTTACGTAATTTTATTATTGCTCTCTATATATCGATACGGATCTAAATTATGTTATGGCTGCATACATAATTTACCTTGTCTTCTGTATACCTAGTTATATGCCTTAATACAGAGTCAAATAGCGGTTTTAGCTTGAGAGGCCATATATAAACCGATTAGATGTCCTTACATGATTACACTGCATAGTTGTGCGGAAAATTAACACAATATAGAGTGCTTCCGCTTAGGAGGTCAATAGAGCCGGAAGTGATAGTACTTACCTAGGCAAACAAAAAATTTGATGGCAGGGAGGGGGGTATATCAATCGTTTAGGAGTTATAGGGTGATTAAGAAAAAAATCTAGTTTTTCACCAAACAGTTTGTATCTTAAAAAGTACAGGGCGTACGGTCACAGTTAAGAGCTTACTGTATGCAGAACGTGTTTGCAGTCACCAAGAGAACAAATAATCTTTGGGGAGCGTCCGCAGTTTACAGTTTTTATAAAAAAAAAAGTTATTTTAATGACCATTTACAAACAGAAAAAATATAGGTCAAATTAATAAAAGTGGTAAGAAAATCCGAAATTTTTAGTTTAGACCACAATAAATCTTGAGGAGAGAGAGGTGTGAGGCTGGTTGAGCTGTCGTTGGAAAGGCCGTGTAGTTAAGATACAGAGTGTTTCGTGAAAAACTAGATTTTTTTCTTAATCACCCTGTAACTCCTAACGGGTTGATATGCCCCCCCCCCCCCTCCACCTTATTATTTTTTGATTGTCCAGATTAGTGCTATCACTTGCTGCTCTATTGACCTCCTAAGCGGAAACACCCTAGGCGGAATGATATTTTCTTCGGAACTATGGAAATTTTATCACCTTTATCTCATACAAAGATAAAAACATTGGGGTTTTTATACACTTCACAAAGGAAATCATTTATGAACTTGAGCTTTTTCTTAAACATCATCAAGGAAAATGCCTTGAAAGAAGAAATTGCAATCTCTTAGGTATTTACTATGATTTTTCACTGGATTTAACTAAAGGAAAGCAAAGAACTCGAAACAGTTTACGCTTTGCACGGAGCATGTGGTTGATCAAATTAAAATGGAGCTTTATGGTTTCTTAAATTCGATTAAAAAAAATAAAGTGGTTGTATGGAAAAACAGAGGTTTTGTTTGATAAAGGTGATAAAAATTTCTAAATCGAGTGTATGGTTAGAATGTAGGTACCACATTTATTAACGTATTGACAACAATTAGTTGTAGTTACGAGGTTCTTAATAAAAAATAAGCGAAAGAAACTTGAAATTCGTTTAACTCCTAGAAGAATGGAAAATGATCCACCTCCCAGCTGTAGTACGTAATGCGGAATATCCTGTCTATAAACATTTTAAACTTATTTTTTAGAATTATATATCTCTTTGCTATTTTAGTATATGTAAATATACACTAAAGTGGTGTGTAAAATTTCGTGGCCATAAACGTTTACATCTATATTTTATTGGCAATGCCGTATTTACCAAAATTTCTTTAAACAAAAGTAGTGAGGTGCATTGGTAGCCTAAACAATCAATCCATAAAAAAAAGTGTTCAAAAGTATCTGAGCATTTAGGTGCTAAACACATCCAATATATCAAGAGTATGGTTGCTTGCAAATGAATTAAAAGTTTTAAGCTAGCCAGTTTAATCACCGATCAAATTTCGATTGGGCATTTATTATGATTTATCGGAAAATGTATCAGCAAAATGAAACATAAGAAAAGATCTCCTTTAATGAGATCGTTAATAACAAAATGGTTAAAAATTTTCTTGGATTACATTAATCCTTCAATAGAGTCAATGGCTCATCATTGCGCTGCGGTAATTCCTGCAAAAGGCATTATATAGAAACTGGCACAAGATTTCACAATAAAATTTGTAAAATATTAGTTAATTAATTTTTTTATAGTACCTATAAATAAATACCGCGTTTCAATTGTTAATTAAGTTAAATGGTTTGAGCAGAAATTTTTGCACAATTATTATTAATAGCCATTGTAGAAAGATTTCGTCTGGTTTCTTATAAAATTATTGCATGAAATGGTTTAACGAACAAAACTCTTATATAAATTTTTCTATTAAAATTGTTTCAGTTTAAATATTAAAAATAAATATGAAAGGAAAGAAAGAAGAGAAAAAAGAGAAAATTCTAAAATCAGCCAAGAAAAACGTTAAAATAAAAATATTATATAACTAATTGATACAAAAATAAAATTTGAAACTATGCGAAGAAGGCTTGCTAAATAAAAGGATATTTAACAAATGCTGTATATGAAAAGTTCTATTAATAATGCACCATAATTGAAACAGAATTTCCAGAAAAGCACTAGTATGTAATGCATATTTGAAAATGTGGGAGGAATAGTTAAAGAATTCATTGTGATTTTTTGTTTCTCTCTATAGTTGTGATTTTATTTTTAAATTTAATATTGTGGTCGCCATACGAAAATTTATCTCAGCCAGTTGTTACGAACTATCTAGATATCCATGTACAATTTTGTACACACATATTTAATAAAAATAAGTTCTACGCTTTTCGAGAGATGTAATAAAAAGTACTTGGATAATTCACTGCACCTAAACGAAACAGTTTAAAAATAAGAAATTTTGTAAATTTCCTTAATATTCGTTCCAACTGTTCCACACAGAAGTCGCGTATTAGGGAATTAAACACTAAAAATGTGTTTTAAAAGATTTACAAGTTCTAAAAGTGAATGCAAGATATTTAATGGATTTACTTTCTATATAATTAATATGATAAGAAAACATAAGTTTATAGTTACCCATATAGGACTGAAAGAAACTTGCTTTCATTCATTTAAATTCAAAATGGTAAGTAAATTTCAACACGCCATTTCTAATGCTTACTTATGTAATCTTGAAGTCACGTAGAATCCTCAAGATTACTAATAATGCGAAAAATTTTAGCCTGCTTAGAGTATATAATTGGAGCCTATATTTATGGGAAGGCCATTAATATAAATTAGAAAGATAAATGTGCCCAGGATAATACTTTGGGGTACACCCGAAATTTATTCAAAGGTCAGCGACTCAAATCTACTAACGAGTGCAACGCTGTGTCGTCCATCTAAATATGATTCAAATCATTGAATGTGTTCTTCACAAATCCAATTTAAGGTGTACCTTCCTGTAATGTATCTTAGCAAAAGAAGTCCAATGCTACCGCTACAATGTCTGTGAACGTAGTCAGGCTTGAGGTTGTATGTAGGTACATAGATCGTCCTGGAAAGATTTTTAGATTGAGAGAATAATTGATTGTCTTTAATCCAAGTCTAAAAATAATAAATCAATTAAAAAAAAATAACTCTAATATTTCAGTTATTAATAAACAATGGCAGTACACATTTTTATAATTCCGTAATAGCTGATTGTACTATTCGAAAAAAAAAATCAAACAAATCTCACTTTGAGGCTTTCAACTTTTCTATTGCCTAGTCCGATGTTTCTAGTGTAAAAATGGTGAAATGAAACAGTGATGTTCCGATCGTGGTAGAGGTGAGAAGTTGTAAAACTTTAGCATTAATTTTTATTATCTACTATTCTCATTTTAACAAATAATCATTGATAAAAATTGATAATTATAATTAAACTAGTTTAAAATTAAAATTGTAGCTTATAATGCATACAAACTCTAAAGAAAAAAATTCAAATAAATTTCTAAGAAGAAATAATTCTTAATACCATGTGCAGGCCTTAATTTTTGTTAAATTCGAGCGAGGCGTTACTCTACATGAACAGTCTTTGTGAATTATTAGATATACATGGATGAGAGAGACTAGGACAGGAATGAAGGTGGAGGGATGGTGAAAAGGGTTTGTCTATACACAGTATGGAAAACTGTCCAGAAAAATATTATAAAAACACGGTTTGGCTCGTCAGCTCAAGATAGATTTAATTTTAAAATATTCAATAAGATTTAAAATTTTGTATTTATATTTAATATATTTATAATTAATATAATATAAATTTTCAAACAAAAACTAATTTAACTATACCTATTTAGAAGACTTTAATTATTTGATGTGGATTGGTATTTCACACTGTCATTTTTTATGAAGTTTTTGACATCAAAATGTTTATTCAAATAGAACCATCAAAACATTTTCTTCTATTTTACAAAGTGCTTCAAAATTAGAAATGTAGACTTAGACTAAGGTAGTTTTGGGCGAATTATGTTTGGAATATTGCACTATAAGGGTCGGTCATTCATAAATGGCAGTACTAAAACTGAACGTGTTAGCTCAGTACAATATTTCACTCATTATATGATTGCTATACAAATTTGAAGGCATCCTTGCGTTGGCACTTCTTTAGAAAACACATTTTGTGCATATTTAAAAAAAAAATTTAGAAAGTTGAATATCGTGCAGTTATTAAATATTTTGAAACAAAGGCTTTATCGGCAACGGAAATCCATAAAGTCATGCTATGGCAGATACTTTAGAAGACTCTGTTCAGTTGTTTGCAATGGTTTGCAGATGGATCAATGAATATAAACATGATCATGAAAGTTTAGAGGATAACCCCTGCAGTGGACAACCGAAAAGTGCATCAATTCCAGAAATAATCGGTAAATTTCACGATATTGCTCTGGAAAGTATGCGATTAGAGGAGTCAAACATTGCTAAGACATTTCTAACGGATCTTCATTGAATTTTATAAAAGAATTATACCCTAGACACACAGCACGATCTAAAGAATCATTAGTACTAACTATTCATTAAAATGCCGTGTGTCACACAGTATACATCATTATGGCTCGAAGATCAGATGATAATGAAGTTCACTAATGCATTTTTTTTTCTCCATTAGAGTACTAATGAAGAAAAATTTGCTAGAACTGAATATATTTTGGCATATAATATAAAACTGAAGCTCCGCTGTGCATCTGCCGATTTGAAAAATAAGAAGAAAAAATACAAAAAAATGCAAATCACAAATTATATTATCAATATTCTTTTTAATATAATGTTTTTTTCATTTGTAAATTTTTATAAATTGTTAAATTGAAAAATAAAATAAATAAAAACAAAGTTTGTCACGTTAATTTGATCCATATTGCTCCTTTAATGTGATAAGTTTATCAAAACCAGTTTGACAGTACAACTTAATTAAAGAAATAGCTATGTGTCTACAGTTTATAATGAATAATTACAGACTAATGAGTCATTAGTTATTTCTTCATTAAGGGGGCTGTGTGTCTAGGGCATTAGGTATTCATACCTAACTAGCGCATTTATTAACAACTGAACATTCCTGCTCATTTTCTCAAGAGTGTTTGGACCGACCTAATTAAAATACAACGTATATTTAAATACGTATAGGTACATAGATTTGTTATAACAGGTGAGAAAGGATCCGCTACAACACTCCAGAAACTAAAGAACAATCAAAATACTAAACAGAATCAGAATATTCTTCGTACTGCGTACTAAGGCATAGATAGTTCCATCTGCAGGATCATGGCAATGATTTTCTAGGATGCTAAAAGGAATTTTATTAATACAATATCTTCCAAAAGATAAAACAATAACAGGAAAATACTATGCAAATCTATTAAATAAACTGGATAAAAGTAATTTTCCATCAGGGCAATGCACCTGCCCACATAACCATATTAACGTACAGTTTACAGCCACATGCACCTTATTCACCTGATCTCCATTCCTCTAACTTCCATTTATTCTCAAATAGAAAATAATTTGTTGTTGAAAAAAAAAATATGCATCAAATTAAGAAGTAATAGCAGCAGTAGAGGAGTATTTTCCAGAGTTTCCGGACTGGGATCATACTACAGATATGGCAGGCATAATGTAATTTGAACATCTTTAAATGAAGAAGAGATTATATTGAAAAAAATAAAAGTAGTATCAAAAACATTTTTTTGAATGGCCCTCGTAAAAATGAAACAGAAAATAAAACCTCACGTGGGGGGTAAACATTACATGAAACAAGAACTATCGTCATTTACGCAATGGTTCGTTAGCAAATGCCAACAAATTCTTTGTTTTTCCTTTCCCAGAATGACCATCGAAATAATGTATGTCCTAATATGGCAGTAGTAATTGTAATGAAAGATTGAATTGAAGTGGTGCGCTCTATATGTATAAGACCGATGTACATATGTATTGTCTATAAGGGTGGTATTATGAAATTATATATGTATGCACCAGTGAAATATTAAATAGAAAATTTTGATTTTATGACTAAATATAGGCACATACCCGTGAGTGTCGTGAGTCGTGTATGTAATTGAAAATTCCTGACCTTAGCCGACAATGAAGCAAAAGTGAATCAACAAGTAGTTATAAACATTTCCACATTCAAGTTGATCTAAATATGTATGTAATGTATGTAGCATTTGAAGTAATAATTCAAATTAATTATTTACAAAGATACCCATCAACATTTCGTGCTCGTATTAATATGAGTTTATTTCGGAAGTATAAATTGGATATAGGTTATACTGGAAGTGCTCATAACCATCCACCATTAGTGGATCATCAAATCACCTTTTACTGCGCAAATTAGACAAAGTTTTATTATCATTAGTAACGTAGTATAATTGTAGGTGTGTATGTGTTTATGCATGTATGCATATGTTTGTATAAATGTATGTATGTATTGACAAGTAAATGCGGTGCCCTTAAAAATAAGGAAAAAGTTGATCCGTTACATGATAAATTATTACACCGAAAAAATCGATTGGTTATTACAACTGGCAATAAGTCCTGGAACTATCGAGTCTTAATATAGTTTTCATTATCGCAGGTAGTTTTCACAGTCTCAGTCTCGGTTTGTAAATTGAACTGAAAATATCCATACTACATAACTTGGTGGCAAGACACATTTAAGTAGTTCGTATAAAGTCGCCGGGAAGTGAATTTCTTTTTGTTAATAATTTGTTTACGTTTTGAAAGCTTTGTGTAATCTTTGGACTATATCAATTTTATCAATAATTAAGTAAAAGCTCCGAAAAGAAGTTTCACTTAAAAGAAAAACTGTAGAAATCTATGCTTTGTCTGAGGTAATGAGATATTCATATTCATTAGAATTAATATGTATTAATACAACTTCAGTTATGGGTTTTATTATATTCCCAAGGGATTAAATTATGATATACGAAATACTGGTGATTGTGTATTATACTGGGTGTAAAGATTACAATTACAGTTAATGAACTCTGATAATACGGTCTTATAGTAAATTGTAATTTTTAGAAACACATGTTGAGGCAAATCTGTATGGGGTGTAATTGATAGCTATAGTTAGTAATTTTTAATTGTTTTTTTATTTTTGCTAAATTTTTAAAAATAGGATTCGAATAGCTATTCACTTCTAAATACTACTTTTAATTCAATGTCCCAAAGCTGTCTCATCTCATTAAAAAGAGATCATAATTTATCCAATCCGTTTCTTTTGATGGAGCACTGATCTATGATGCACCGTTTTATGCAATCTTTGCATTAACATTTCCAGTAAGTCAAGCTGGACAGATCACATCTTCTCAGTTGCCAAAAAAGCATCGAAATGTCTCGGATTTGTGAAAAGGTGTAAGAAATATTTCAGCCCGTCAAATCTACCGCTTCTGTACAAGTCTTATAACAGACATAGAATGGAATACAATTCCCATATCTGGGCCGGGCCTGGTCGCAAAGCCGTAGCTTCATTGGATATTGTCTAAAATGGAGCCTTCAAGCTCATTGGGGATTTGGCAATAACTTGTCATATCCATTCGCTCGAGCACCGCCGCAATTTTGGATGCCTTTCGCTCCTTTATCGCTACATGCATGGTCAATGTTCCGATGAAATATCTAGTCTGATCCATTGTAGAATGATTCCTGCACGCAATACTCGCGATGCAAACTGCGCACATACTTTTACCCTTAAAATTACCTTTCGCCGTACAGTAAAACTCCGTGATGCTTTTTTTATCCCGAACTGTGCGAATGTGGAACAGTATACCATCTTCTATCTTTCCTCCGGCATATAATCTGTGAAAGTTTAAGAGTGACATACATAAGCACTTCCGCCGCTCTCCTCACATTCCCTAATTCCTTTCCCTATCGCCTTCCTGCCATGTTGTGCTTTGCATCATAGGCTATCCCCTGAGCTTGGCTTAATAATTAAAAAAAAAAAAAAATTTTAATCGTCATTAGAAAGGAGGATGCACGATGTCATTTAGTAAATATTTTAAATAATTTTGGAAAAATCATTATTCAATTTAATGCATTCTTTTAATATTGCCGATATCCGATGCCGAGGTCTAAGTTTCTAATCAAAAACTTTTTTTAATAAAAAATTTGAAAATTCTTCAAAATTTTTTGTAATTTTTGTTTTTGTCAAATTTCCGTGTTGATGCAATACAATCTGTAGATATCTTAAAGCTACATGTTGAAGATTCGTTGTTAATATTTCATTTCTAATTGCTTCTGATACGCTTTCTATCCTTTTCACTAGTTGACCCTTCATGCCAATTCGCACAGCATACATACGTAATGCTCTTTATCCGTTCCCATAAACAAAATCTAATAGTGTTAAATTTCTGCATTTAGAGTATTAAGTGGTATATGTGGTCGAATTTCAGCCCAGATGTTCACCGTAAATCTTATTTGAAACAATGTTTCTCAGGAAATATGAGATTTTGCTTCCAAGGATGAATATTGTGGATACTGAAAGATACTTGTCCTTGTCCGTGAAAGATGATTCATATTATATAATCATAAAATTCGTTTCAGGAGAGCCCATCGATCCTCCTGATTGGTATCTGGTACATCCTATATGGCTCCAGCCACATGTTAAACACTTGCAGATTCTAATATTGGAAAAATTTCTAAGACTAACGCGTCGAAAGCTTTGGAAAACTGCACTGAATGCTTTTATTGCTGGGTACTAACCCTTTTTTCTAAAGAGTTATGGCAAAATAAACTTTTTTTTTAAGGTGAAAAGTAAGTAAGTGCGTAAGTTATACCGCGCCATTTTCTTCAATGAAACTTATAAGAGTCATGTAAATAAAATATTGTCACTATTTGAGAGGTATGATGATGATCAGAGTCGCACTGGGAGAACGAGCGATCGGGTGCCGGTGGTCGTCGGGCCGATGGTCTCCACGCTAATCGTGACCATACGTATTTACCACGTACTCTGGATGAACGTTCCACGGCTGTGGTGGGAGGAGAGCTATGAGTTAAAATATAAACAGAAATGTCGCACAACTTATAAACACTGATAGGACGCGGAGCCAAGATAGCTTATGGGTGTTGCCAAGATAACATTATACATGGCAAATTTGGCATTCTCACGGCTTCACAAACATTCACTTTTTTATAAAAATTTGGCATTATTTTTAGCATCATATAATTTTTATATCGAAAAACCCATGGAAAATGTGTTTTTGATCAAAAGGCTTCAATAGGGCTTTCAAAGCTTTGCTTTACATATGAGTACTTTTAAAACAAATTCGAAAATGCAAAACAAATATATACGCAGTTTCTAAATTTTTTGTTTTATTTTCTAATTTTTAAAAAGTCAAGTAATTTCATTTTATTGAAATCAATTTTTAAGTAAATTCACGGTATATCAGCGGTCAGCCTTTACATATAACAAATTTCCAGTGTTAGAAAGTGTCCCAATATTGGAGAAAGTCTGAACTTTTCCACATTTGGTGAAGCAGTGGCATTGTTTTTGTTACTATATTGGGACCTTTATACCCTTAAAGTCAAATTCGGCCGTACGGTGAAATTCCGCGAATCATTCATAAGCAGAACAATACGAATGTGGAACAGTTTTCCATCATCTGTTTTCCCCCAACTATGAGCCACAAACATTCAAGCGTAATGCGCACCGTCACCTACTTAACTCAACCCAATTATCCTCAATTCCCTACTCTTTATTCCTTTCCTGCCAAGGTATCATAGGGTATCCCCTGAGCTTTGGCAACATCATAAAAAAAAAGAGCGATTGAATTTCCAAGCAGTTACAACAAATTTTCAAAAACAAAGAGTAGCGGACAAGCGGTTAAGAGTTCAGTTCTTTCTTTAGTTCCTTGATGCAAAGCCGTAACGACTCGCTTAGGAGCCTGAAGCAAACGTATAAATCTACGCCAACGTAACCTAATTTAATTTTTCCTATCATCTGACTGAACAAAGTTGAGCAACGATTGATTGCTGATGACAATACAATAGAAGAGTAAATAATATTTATTGTACATACAATTATTAGTTGATATTCATTTTTTGCGAGTAAAGTAAATTTAAAAACATTGAGATAGAAATATTTGCAAGATTTTGTAGAAGACTTCTCTATCTTTTTTCGGCTCGAACTAGTTTATAATATTTTCGAGATTCAGAAAGCTTGTCATTTCTTTTTCGATGAACAAAACAGCCACATTCGACAATGTTTCTTGACCCATTGAAAGTTTTTATTAACTTCAATTTACTGAAACTTCATTCACATGGACATGAAGCTATCGCCATAATATCGTAATATCAGAAAAAATCGGATCTCGACTTAAACAATTAAATAAGATTCTTGGAAAATATAGTCGTTTATTACTTAACGAAAATCCAAAAATAGCTTTTGTCATACTTTCGCTGGAAAGGAATCCAAAAGCTTCGGAAACTTGTTCCAGCATTTGATATCTTCACGTCAGTTAGAATAAAAGAACATCAATCGATTCAAAAATTGGTGTACGAAACTTTTGTTTTGTTGACATACTGGGGTCATCATTTTGTGATTCAAAACGTTCGTGTCATTTATTTTTTCTTGTTCTTGTTTCTTTAACGTATGCTGGTATATTCATATCTTCATATAGGACTGTCAAAAATTTCTCCCATGTCAGAATTACGAACGAACCTCAGCCTTATCAAGCAGGTAAATTCAATTGGAATAGAAAAGATTTTTTTGAATAAATTGCCACAACTCAAAAATAATTTATATTTGTCAAATGCAAATGGTGGCCCCTAAGATTCAACGTCTGAGGCAAGTACCTCATTTGCCTCACTATTGTTACGGCTCTGCTTCACGAGTAAAATTGTTGATCTCTCGGATACTGTTTTCAAAGGAAAGCTTCTTTAATAAATTTTGCAGATCCTCAAAAAACAAAATCCAATTTTATCTATGATTAGTGGTTCTGAGTTATGCATTCCTTGTTTGTATGAAATATAGCATTATTCGTTTGTGAGAAGATTTCCCATCCTTTTGCAAACATTTTAGTTCGGGAAAGGCTGAGTGAGAAAGGTTCCATTTGAGCCAGAAATATACGAAGTTTAAAAATAACTTGCAAATAGAAAACGCTGTCTTGCTCTGCTTGTGTTCTGTTCAGTAAGAAATTAGCTTAATATTTTGGCTTGTTTGTCTCTTATAAAAACGTAATATTGGAAGCCCCTTGGGATGGAGATGGAGGTCGTCATTTGCCCGAGGCGATTTGAAGACCCAATCCGCAATAAAGCGTTAAAAACAATCTGGTGATCTTTCCGATAGAATAAGATACTGTCAGATTAGACGAAAATATAACTTCTTACTTAGATTTATGTAAAATCAGTACTTTTGGTCTATGGATTGTAGTATTAAGTTCAATAGCAAGACATTTTGTTAATTTATAAATTTACAGGTCTTCCTAAAATATTACAATATGACAACAAATAGTCCTATAATTTAGAATCCAGTTTTGATATTGATTATACGCCTCCGGTTTCTCTTGACATCAGTGTAGTCTCTTTGTCTATCAGCGACGTACTGCAGTGCTTACGGAACTTAAATTCTAGTACCAAGTCTGACACTGAATTTTCATGCAGTTCTCTAACAAAAAATTGCGCTTGCACCTTAGCACAACCTTTAACTTCAATTTTAAGTTTATCTTTACAAACAGGGAATTTTTTTAAATACTTGGAAAGTTTCCTTCATTACACCGATGACATTTGGGCCCGTTGCTCTTTATTCTATCTATTGACGACATTGTCCATGTTGTGAGGCACTGCAAAGTCTTGATGCATGCTGACGACATTAAACTTTTCGCTCAGAATAAATCTTTTAACGATTGTGAACAGGTACAGGATGACCTCTATAAATTTAAAGATTGGTGCAAAAGCAATAATTTGGTACTCAATATCGACAAATGTGAGGTTATGACTTTCCACAGGGATAAGAAACCTATCACTTATGATTATGAGACAATTTCTTGAATTCGCTAGCCAGGTCTGGTCTCCAATTTACGGTATACACATCGATCGTATCGAATCTGTTCAGCACAACTTCTTACGATTTCCTCTCAGGCAGCTACCCTGGAATAATTCATTAATTCTTCCACGAATTTCTATAAAGCATTTGATAGAATTAATATTTCTCTTCTTTTATGTAAGCTTAGTATACTTGGGTTTCGGTCATCTTTTTTGAAATACATTGAATCCTATCTGACTGATCGTAAACAATATTTTAAAATTGGTAGGATCCTCTCCAAAGAGTTGAACGCTAATTCCGGTGTCGTTTCTCAAGGAAGCTTCTTAAGTCTTCTCCTCATTTTGCTGCTTTTTATTACCGATACAGTCAGAAGTCCGTTTTAAATTAACTAATTTTTTGCTGACGACTTCAAATTGTTTTTAAAAGTTAATTCTATTGATGATTGCGCACTCCTATAACACGATCTTAATAGTCTTTATGATTGGTGTTCTGTGAACAGTTTTTTTTTTGGTTAATGCGAAACTATGATATTCCATCGTTTATCCAATCCAATAGTTTTTGATTATCTTATAAATAGCAGTACTCTTCCTACGACTTTTGAAATTAATACCTTGGGAGTTATACATTATACTAAATTGAGTTACATTTCGCAAATTGAGTTTATAGTTTGTAAGGCTCGTAGATGTCTAGAATTCGTTAAGCGTAATTCTAAAGATTGCAGAGATGTTCACACTCTTAAATTTATCTACTTCGATTTGGTGAGGTCTGTTTTAGAATATGCATGTATCGTTTTGTGTCCTTATTACAAGTTCATATGGATCGTCATGAATTAATACGAAAAAGTTTCACTAGATTTGCGCTTTAAATATGCAACCACCGATATGATACTTTACCTTCATATTCTATAAGATGTTTACTAGTGGGTTTATCTGGGGGGTCAACTGAGCCACATTTGTTAAAGATATTTTGGATTATAGAATTAACTCGCCCGAGTTATTATCATTACTTAGTATATATGCTCTGGAAGGGGCAATTCGCTCTAAATACTTACAATTTATTCCTCACCACAGAACGAATTACGGTAATTACAAGCCTATTTCCAATTGTTCCTCAATTTTTGATAAATTTTCCTCAATTGTTTGTATTCACAATGCCAAGAGATAATTTTAAGTTCGGTATTTTTGATAATTATAGAAGTGTTAACTCTTCTTACAATTATTTAATAGATTAACTGCAGGTGTGTGAAATAAGCAATTAAAGTAAATAAATTCAATTTATAAACTTTAGATGCTAGAGTTTTAAAAAGCTTTAAAGAGTTTCCATACTTTTTTTTTTTGAGAATATTCTTTTAATTCTCATGTGTATTTGCAAAATTTTTCTTTTTACAACAGATGATCGCCCATTCTGAAACTTTGCAACTTCATCTCCAACAAACAAAACTTTCTTCCTGTTAGGATGGCCGAAAAAACAAAAGTGTTAAAATGTCTAAATGCTCATTAAGTATTTGTTAGCTAATGTAATTTTAAACTTCTATGCAAAATTTCAGTGAAATTCATTAATGTTTAGAGGTCGCTCAAATCGAAAATCGTGTTTTTTGGCTATTGTGGACTTTCAAGAAAACTGTTTCAAGATTTTCTGTCATAACTTTTTTAATTTGAAAAATTTGTTCTTGATTCTTCTTCTTAATTAAAGGAAACTTAGTTATGAACTTATTTCAGTGAAAGTTGTTTTAAAAATTTAAATTCTTCTATTTTTTATAAATTTTTCAAACTGAAAATTCGGAACCGGAACTCCAATCATCATCGTCAGGTAGTGTATGAACTGCTCTCAAAATGCGATTTTGGCGAATCATTTTTACAAATTACAAAGAATTTGTGCCAGTCCATAAAGGTATGGACTTTTTTACTGTAACAAAATGGTTTATAAAAAAAAATAAGAGAACAAGTTAAAATTGGTCTTAAGACCAATAATATTAAATCCTCTATGAACATAAAAGTTAAACAAAGTGAAAACAAAAAGTTCTGTATGGCAACAACAAGGAATGGTTGCCCAATTTATTTGCTATTTTTAAGAAAACGCTGTTTACAAAGTTTCAACTCTTTAGATTGACTCGTTCTCAGGCAGTGTCCAAATGTACAGTGAAAACGCAAAGCTTTGTAAGCAACCACCAAGAATGGGTTGCCCGATTTAATCCATTTTCGAACTTGTATTTGCGATTCTTATGAAAACGCTCTATACAAAATTGAGCTCTCCACGTCGATGCGCTCTTAGGCAGTGTCCAAATATATAGTGAAAAACCAAAGTTTTGTATGGCAACACCAAGAAGGAGTTGAAATCGCATATACATTTTGACCCCTAATTAGATATGTAATTAGATTTTGAGTCCGGTAAATAGTTTTGGAGATAACTGCAAAAGAAGTAAATCAGTCCTTCTTAAGATGAAAAAATGGCCATTTGTATGGACATATTTTCAATTCATCATTATGCAGAACTGGTAAGTCGTGGAAACTCACTTTCCATGAGAAAAATGCTCACAACAGAGTACTAATGAATGAGAAACAAAGAACGGAAGAAATATGTACAAAATATAGGGAACTGGGGTGTATATGACTCGAGTGCAAAAAGCCGTCTTTCGGCGGTAAAAAGTCAGTTATGAAGTTAAAATGATGAAAAACACTACACCACTCGATTACCGGCTTCCCCATCTTTAATTTGATACCAAACATGACGTATTTTGGACAACCCCCAATGGGGAAGGGGAGGGTGGCTAAGACTCCCCGCATCTCCAAAAGCCCCTCCCCAGAAATTGTTCACCTATATTTTTATACTCTAGATCCTAAATCCGTACAAAAAAATCCCAATGCTCACATAGAATTAGCCGTCTTTCAATATTTCGATACTTCTCACGTTTTCTTTAACTCCCCAAGTATGTTAGAGAATTTCGAATGGAGAGTTAGGGAGTTTTAATCGGGGAAAACAAGAATTCTCATATCCCAAACTCCCAAACTCTGCGAGTTACAGAATCCGACCCCAGTAGTGCATACATTTTTTCTCTCCCCCCGCCGTTTTGCAGTTATGGTTCAACAAAGTTGTTATTTCGGAATTTTAACCAGTTTTTTTTATTTAACTACTATGTTTATAAAAAAAAAACCGTCATCAATACTTATTTTATATATTTGATTTAAGAAGCCCAAAATTTAGTTTTTAAAATGACCTATCACATTCTATGCTGAAAATGTAACCTTTTCTACGTTTTTTGCATTTTTTCTTAAACATACCCAGCAAAAATGGCTGAAAAACGTCATTTCCAAAAAATAATTGCCTACTTTCTGGCTCTTATTGAACCTTTTCACTAATTTTTGCTGGATATGCTTAAGAAAAAGTGCAAGAAACGTAGAAATGGTTACATTTTCGATACAGAGTGCGGTAGGTCATTTTAAAGCTAAGGTTTTGGGCTTCGTAAATCCAATATGAAAAATTAGTATTAATGACGGGTTTTTTTAATAAAAATGTAGTTAAATTAAAAAAAAAACGGTGAGGACTATAGGAAAAATTTTTTACACTACTTGAAAACGATTATCTATGTACAAAAATTTAAATAATCATTATAGGGTGTAACGCTCAGAAGTTACAGGGTGATCTTTAAAAGCATACCCAAATATCTTTAAGACCCGTTATCTCGGAGACCTTTAGGATTCCCCCACCAACCCATACAGTAAGTATGACCTATCCATAACCTTCGGGTATCACACCACTTACGGGACACCCTGTATATTACATGCTACGTCCCTACGACAAATTCCAACTGCGTCTTGAATAACTTGACAAAGTTTGTTATATATATTTTCCTTCGTAAACTCATTAATTGTTCTATGCCTTGAAAAACACAAATTTCTGCTCATAATTATGTTGGCCACTTTTTATTTTGACTCCTGCTTCGTCGACTAACGTAACAACCTTTGTAGCGTATTTTGTAAGGTTCTAATAATCAGAAACTCTCAAATCACAAGCCTAATAAAATTCGGATTCTATTACAATAAATATTTATTTTATCTTTCCCTTTTGTAGATTGGGCAAATTTTGCACAACTTTTTTCGTTACGTTGCAAATTTAGACTAATCGAAATTTGTTTGTATCTCTTCGTCATTCATATTGAAAAAATATTAAAAATTACCATAAGTATTTTTAGGAAAAAATGTTGACGGATTTAGCTTCTAGCTAACCCCTTTGCTGCTAACATTTATCGTTTTAGAAAACTATGATCATACGGTGCAAAATCCATAAACGAAGAGGCTGTGCGTATCATCTTCATTCGTGTAGAGAATGTTTTTAAGTTCAGAAATTTCACCTTTTCACATTGATTACTTCCACTTGTCATCATCATCAATTTTATCCTTAATATTGATGAATTTGATGTCGATGTTTAAGTAAAAATTGTGCCTGTTTTGATGGGCTAAAAATTTGTAAATTACACCACACAGGTATAATACCGAAATGATACTTACTTTCATGAGTCATAAATTTCAATTTGTATGTTATAAAGGGATGAGTAAAAGCATAGATGACACAAGAACACATGGCATACTAGAGCAGAGTATACAGATTGTGAAATGGGTATTGCATTCTGGAATGGACCATAACATGTTTTAGAGTGTACCGAATGCAAATATTTTTATAATAGCAGTTTTGTATACATTTTATCGACTTCCTCAACAACTCAACGTATACATCATTTCAAATGTTGTGGTCCATCTATGGTAAAAGGCAAATTTTCAGCTATAAAAACATACCCATATCTCGGCGTTTTTATGAAAGATGTTTGGGGTTTTTATCAAAATCAAAATTTTTTTAATGGAACTCATCATAACTTAAGACTTGTTAAAAAGGGCAAAAGGGTTACTACATTCGGTGCATACATAATTCTGCACTCTCTCTCCCATAGCTACATACAATGAGCTACTGAAAAAAGTTCGATCGTCTTTACCTCCACTATTAGTTGGATTTGCCCACCCCCGCTGTGAGCGGGAGTTCACAAAAATTTTACCTGCACTATCTGAGAACGAAGAAGAATTTCCCGTATGCCTCACAAACCATTATGGAAGACACTCCTCATATCACTTGCATAGTGTAATAAGAGTTTTTGTACAATTTCATCTTTGAGAATTGACATTTAGAATAAAAGACCAGTCGAAACCTTTCCTTTGCCGTTTGTTTAAACTTTTTGCTCGATGAGGGACTGTTAGCAATCCCGGGAATCAATTTTATACGGCACTGGCGGGAAGTTTTGGTTAGAGAGGCCCGCCAACCTTTCGTGTTTCAATTTGGAAAAATCGAAATTTTTAGAATAACGTAAAAAATCATTTTCGTTTTATGTCGGGATTAAGTTAATTTACATAAGACTCGTCAAATGTCCTTCTGGATTATGACGGAGGCTTTCAGTGCCATGGGCGTTCGTACTGTTATCCCTGTAGAATAATCACTAGTATAACATAAGAGTTCATTTTTACAATCTGTAAATAAGTTTGTAGATATCTCCACATTTATATTAATTGCATTTACTGTCTATTTAATTTAGAAAATTATCACCACAAAATATGATCCTAAACCAGTCATAACTTTTTATTTTATATTTTTGCAGAGCTTATAAGTTTCAACTTCCTAGACAATAGTAGTACCGATATTATCCGGCCAAGAATCAGAAAATTTCAAAAACAATATCCGTAAATTGAGAACAATATTCCGCCGCTAAAAGCTAGTTCAAATAGCTGACACTCACCTGTTGATCGCTTCAGTATATGTTCATCAGCCACGGATTGCATTCAGCAGAGAACCTTAATAAGCAGCCGAGAATCAAACTCATCGATACAGGATGGGTGAGAATAAAAACAAATTCAATTAAAACAGTTTTGTTTATTTTTTTAAACATTTTTTTTTTTACATTAAGGTCTTGATTTTATGGACACACATGAAATCGACTACGAAGATGCGCTTATCCTAGCTGGATTCGGAAAATTCCATTATTCGCTACTGTTGGTGTGCGGTCTAATTTACCTAAATACGGCAATTGGAATAACTATCCTCTCATTTGTCCTGCCAGCAGCAACATGTGACTTTGAGATGACATCAACTGATAAAGGATGGTTATCTGCCTCACCAATGCTAGGAATGCTATTCGGATCATATTTTTGGGGATGCTTAGCAGATACAAAGGGTAGAAGAGTTGCTCTCATCGCTACCCTTCTGCTGGACGGTATTTGTGGATTAATATCATCTGTATCCCAAATATACGTAGTATTTCTTCTTTTTCGGTTCTTCAATGGTTTCGGGTGAGTTATTTAAATACGATATTTGTCCAAAAACATTTGAACTAGACGAACTCTAATTCGACAATTTCTAGCAACTTGTCTCTAAGTGTTAATTAATGTTTCTAAAATTTCAGAGTTGCTGGAGCTATGGGTATTTGCTTTCCTTATTTGGGTGAATTTCAACCAACAAAGTACCGCGAGAAAATTCTTTGCTGGATGGAAATGTTTTGGACATTCGGAATAATCGCCTTGCCAGGTAAGGAATGTGTTTTTTGTGTGTGTGCGTTTTTTTTTTTTTTTGTAAACCTTTCGAGTAAACACATCACTCGTGATGGCTTAATCAAGATTTTTTTTTTTTAAAGTACGCGTGTAAAATGATTCGTCAACATTTTCATTTAGCTATATGAGATTCTAGGATTTACAGGCATGAAAATTGGATCCAATATCTTCTATATTTGTTGACTCCTGTTGATTGTGCTCTTAAAGCGATAATAGATTTTGGGACAAAAAAATATTTGATTATTCGATTATGATGTGCTTGCTTACTGATAGTTGATATTTGCTCACTGTCATGAGGATTAAGATGTCTTAACTGATTGTAAATTTATGTAGCTAAGTATTGTGAAGGTAGCTAGTTTATAAAATATAATATTTCCTCGTCTCGTGATCAGTCACTTTCGGTGGTTGGAAATTTTGAAAGATAAACACAATTATTTTTCCGCTTTCTTTTTTATTATGTGAAGAAAAATTGTTATTATTATGTACACAGGGTATTTTCGCCAAGAGGTGATAATACTCACCTAGCTAAACAAAACATTGTATGGCAGGAGGAGGGAGGGGGGGGGGGGCATCTCAACCGTTTCGGAGTTATAAGGTAATTAAGAAGAAATTAGTTTTTCACAAAATACGCTGCATCTTAAAAAGTACAGAGTGTACGGTCACCGTGAAGAGTATGTCATGAAGAACCCCATGGTCTTTCCAACAACTCCTTAACTAGCTCTGTAATCCTCTCCATCCCGGAGTTATGGCGGTCTAAAATTAAATTCTTTGATTTTCTTACTTTTTTTCTTACTTATTCTCCTACTTGACCTAATTTTTTTTAAGCTGATTAATATGACTTTTGTTTTTATAAAAACTCTAAACTGTTGACTCTTCTCTTTAAGTTTACATTTACGCCTATGTCCTAGCTGGAGTCATTAAAAAATGATTAGCTCATAACCTATTCAGGTCATACCGCAATTTGAAGATATATTTTTTTAAATGACGTGTTTTCAATCACTAAAGTTCAAATTATCTTTGAGCTGAATAGATTAAGAGCTAATAACTCTTTAACGGTTACAGTTAGCACATAGGGGTCAAATTAAATAGACGACTCCACAGTTTACAGTTTTTGTGAAAAAAAAGTCATGTTAATCAGCGTTTTGTAAAAAGTAACAAGGTCATAGTAAAAAATAGAAAAAAATGGTAAAAAAATCTGAAACTTTTATTTTAAAATCCCATAACTCTGGAGTTGGGAGGAGTACGAGACTAATTTAGAAGTCGTTGGAAAGGCCATGAGGTTTTTCAAACAGCTAGCTCTTAAGAATCACCGTAAATATACCCTATACTTTTTAAGTTACATGGTATTTTGTGAAAAACTAGCATCTTTTCTTACTCACAATGTAGCTCCGAAACGGTTGAGGTGCGCCCCCTCTGCTATAAAATTTTTATTTTGTTTAGGTGAATACTATCTCCTTCTGTACTATGAACCTCCATGGTGGAAGCACTATGTTTAGTTAAATCTGCCATACTATAGGAATCTTCAGCACATTATTTCTGCATGGCTTGTTATTTCGTCTCCAGGCAATCAATAACAATTAATATCGGGATTTAGTTTCCCTCTATTATTCATCTAAACACATCATTCTGGAATTTTCTCGAAATTTTTCTCAAGTAATAATGCCTGGTGGATTTTATAAATTTTCTCATACTACCTCCGAAGATGACGTTTAATTAATGGTTGATCTTTTAGTGATAATTTTGGTAAATACACGGGATAAAGATTTGCTAAACATTTTTTATTGCATACTTTATAACTTTCGAAGTAGTTTTAAGCCGATCACTTACCAAACCGATTAACTCCATAAAAAGAGAGACTACATGAGAAAATTTTGATGGACGTTGTATTATAAATATTTTTTTCACAAGAAATTTATGAAAATTTATAAATCTTTTCTACGATTTCTTTTGTGGACTCAATCGATTTGGCAAGTGAACGGCTCATTTATAACA
Source organism: Dioctria linearis (assembly GCA_963930735.1). Taxonomy (NCBI): domain Eukaryota; kingdom Metazoa; phylum Arthropoda; class Insecta; order Diptera; family Asilidae; genus Dioctria; species Dioctria linearis. The sequence goes on from OZ005741.1 coordinate 315,357,175, forward strand.
TAATGATCTGATACAGATATTTTATGCTAGGATGAATTTTTTTTTTATTTTTCATTTCCTAATATGCTAAACCTACTTCTACTAAAAAATAAAAAGAAAAAGAAGACTCTGTGTTTCCTTATAACTTTATTTGAATCATGCCCCATACGAGAATAGAACTGACAATTTTTAGACTATCTTATACTATTTAACAATTTAATTTAATGTTATCACATCTCTTCTATATCTCTATCCCTTGGTTATAATTAAAAAAAAAAGTTCTTTTCTTTTTGCCCGATTTAGCGCGGCCGGCATTCAATTTTACCCACTTTTAAGATATTTTCACTTTATCGGTCCATTTTCAAAGAAAAGCTCTCTTATCCCTTTACTTCTTTGTGACTTTTCCGAAAAAGAATTCTGCGATGCCATTCCCATTCTTCCCCTTTTTATCCCAGAAACCGTTTAATTAGTCTTCAATCTAAGCACTGCAAATCAAAAGTCATTAATGATCGAACGAAATGGAAGTCAAAATGCTATCTTGACAGCTGTATAGGTAGGAAGTCCTTTTTATGAAAACGAAGACAAAATGTTTTGTTGGCGGTGATATAGGTATATGGACTTCTTTTTAGGAGTATGCTAATCAACAAAGTGTTTTTGCACGGGTGCTATGGTTATGTAAAATAAAGTGCATTGCCAATTTAAGGGTAGATGCATGATAGTAACTGTGTATCCCTCCTGGAAAAAAAGCATAATGGGAAACTATTGTAAAAGTAATGAAGTTCATGACTGAAAGCTTCCATAAGATCAAATATGACCGTAGGGTTATTTTTATCTGTTTCTCTGTTATTTGAATATATTATATGTATAACAATCTTCACGCCCCTTGGGAGCATAGGGCCTCCACATAGCCTCTCCATTTGATTCTGTTTTATCTGTCCGTATCCTAGACTCAGCTTCATATATATATTTTCGCTATCTCAGGTGATTAGCCTGCACTAGCTATCCTAATGATGGGACTGCCATCTGTCGTTAGCTAGATTGTTGTTATTTCAGATGTTTTCACGTCATGTCGTCTTTTCTTCACGTTATAAATGTCACAAATTTTCAATATTTCTCATAGAATACATTCCGGTTTTGTTTACTGTTAATAGAGGAGGATGGGGAGGATTATAGAAGTAAGGATGGATAATGGAAAATTTTAGAAAGTCGAGATAGCCTGAGGGTATTTTCTCGGGCAAATGTAGTGTTTTGAATTAATTAAAATATTGTTATAATTTTGTTAAGATAAGAAACTAAACTCATAACTATCCGAAATACCATTTTTTTAGTATGAATGATAATTTAGACAATAGAAAACTTTTTATAGAATTTCAACTTTCTAACCCAACATCTTCATGAACAATGTCTTTAGAATATCTACATATAATAAAAATCAAAGCTTTTGAATAGGTACGAGTATCTTGTTGTTTCAGTCATAACCTTGCGAAGAGAGTAGGTATACATTATTGCGGCTTCGGTTGTTGAGTTCCTCATCTTAAGAGGAGTCAGAACTCAGCAAAAGTTTCAATTTAGATTCCAGCTAGCCTGTAGGCAATGAAATTTACTATACGTAGGTTTGTGTCCTAAAAGTGTGGAAATTCATATAAAATAAGCCTAGACCTAGACCACAAGTCACATTAGAGACATCTATCGTCAACGATAGAAACACAATATGCGGCGACAATTTAACACGAAAAATGAAAATTTGCAGTTCAAAGATATTGAAAATTTTTAACGAGAATTAACTCTCCTAATTTTTTTTCCGTATAATTGTTAAATATACTATTTTGCTTTGCATTCCAAGAACTTTCAACGAAATATTGCAATTTCTCGCCGGTGAAATATCGGAAGAAAAAACAAGTACTATTAGAGTCAAAACATTAAAAAAAGCACTAAAAATGAAAAAACTCGTTATTTACTAGATCTAAAGTAGTCACAATCTAAAGAAATGAGGAATTTGATTTAAAAAACTTAAATTTTTACCATTTTTTCCAAGTTTCCGAGCTAATATCTCCATTCCAATATTTTTTTTCATTTTTCCCGACGTTATTTACTAGACCTCTTCGATACCTTTAATTTAAGATATAAATCATTCTTCTGCTACAAATAGTTTGCCCGAAATTCGCATTGAAAAATGTATGAAACTTGCAAATCTTGGTACTGACTCCTCTTCACATTTGTCGTGTACTTATGTTCACCCATTAAATCATCTCCATTCTATAATTGTAGATTTTCCGACGTACTTATCTCCAATCTTAGGTCCTAGATTTCCCACGGTAAAACTTTTTCGTATGTCGATCTCATTTTTCCATATATTTGAATTTTACCGTAAAAAACTTTCTCTTCTCGCTACTTTCATTTTTCGATATACTGCTGGTTTTCGGAAAAAAATACATCATTCAAATTTTACAACTTTAAAATAACAAATATCATCAAGTTTCTATGAAAAATATCATCATTTACGGAACCTGAGTTAAAAAGGAGTACTTACCACAATAAAGGCTGATATTAGTCGACAGCTTACGAAAGAAATAACCAAAAAAGGTTAGAGTTAAAAAATTATTGAGTAACAACCAAGCACAGGCATTGAGTTTATAAAAACAATAGAAATATAAAATTCTCCAAAACTAAGCCGAAATTAAGAAAATCTGTATAGGATCTTTGACTGGAAATCACCTCTACTTTCACATGTTTGAGTATTACAGAGTTCTTTGCTTTCCTTGTACAATAATTGTGTTACTATGATTTACGAGCTCTGTTTGTTTTTCTTAGGGAGGTCTTGATTAATCTAATTGGTTTACGATTTAAATACTTTTTTCTTTCTTCTCATATTTCATTGCAGGCATAGCATGGCTTATAATTCCTCTAGAGATACATATTGAGAGACCAGGCTTTATTTTTCATAGTTGGAATTTATTCGTTGCAGTTTGTGCAATTCCAAGGTGAGGTACATACAGCCCGAAATTAGCTGGGCTTACATCTCATATTGCTTTTTGTTTTAAATAGTTTACTGCTTGGCCTATGGTTATTTGCATTCCCTGAAAGTCCGAAATTTCTCTTGGAGCGCGGGAGAGCAGATTCAGCCTTAGATGTATTACGTGAAATATATGTGAAAAACACTAAAAAGCCAATGGAATCATATTCGGTATTTCTACAAAAGTTTTCGTCGATTTTAATATGAAATATATATATATATTTTTTTAAATATTAGGTTATGACGCTAAAAGGAAAACCAGCTCTATCTGTTCGCAAACGAATGCCAGTTGAACTGAGTCAAGAAGATATTGATTCAAGAAAACCGAAAAAATTAGCAATACTATTACAAGAGGTGTGGAGCCAAACGATGCTTCTTTGTCGGAGACCACATCTTCGGAATACGGTACTCACTTGCGCTATCCAATTCGGCTTAACGTCAAGGTAAAAAACGATTTATTTCCACACATTTTGTAATATGGTTTTATTTATACTAAAAAAAAAACTTTTATTTTTAATTTCGCAGTTACTATACCCTCATGGTATGGTTTCCTGAGCTATTTTCTAGATTTGAAATTTTCGAGAAAATCAATCCACATGAAAGTGTGTCTGTGTGCCAAGTATCATCGATTGTATTAAAGGACTTTAACGGGTAAACCGATGGTTTAATATTGCACATATAGGCAAACTAATGAATAACTCTTTTATAGGACCATATCTAACAGTACTTACTGTGGTAATGAAGTGCAACAAAATGTCTATATCCACACAATTATCATTGGCTTGGCATGCATTCCTACTAGTCTATGGTTGCCATTGTGTATACATAAATTGGGTGCTAAATTTTTTCTAGGTAAGATTTTTCAAAATAATATTAATGGCTCAATTCCAACTTTCAATAATTTCAAAATTTCTATCTTAGATTATTCTAAACTAGGTTATACTAAGTTTGTCGTTCCATTTGTATACATATAGAAATAATAATGATACGGTATGGGTTGGATAGGCATGACATTAAAAGCCATTTGATGAAATTTTCTCGTCTTTAATAGACTTATACCGTCGACAGACGACCAAAAATAATTTCCAATTATGTAATTGAAATTTTTTTCTAATTTCCAATTAAATATATGGTGACAGACGATTTTGATATTAAATCAAATTTTGTTTGCAATAGCCAAAAACAGCAACCAACTGCAATGATTTACTAGGTGATCTAACAGTTCCTTTAAAAAGACGTAAGAAGTAAAAAAAACTTATTATTTATAATAGTGCACGAAAATTTAAAGCAAATAAAAGACCTATGTTACTATTTGAAGCAGTGTGTGGCGATATTCGGTTATAAAAAGGAGAAGTTTTATCACCGTTTTCCTTTTCTTCAAAAAATTTGTTCTTAAACGATGCAATTTGTCATAAACGCCACAAACAGCTGCGTCTAAATGCTGTAACTGTTAGTTTACAGAATCACTACTACGTGTTTTTGTGGCGGTTTGGAGATAATCCTCAAAACCCAAACTCAATTATGTCAATATCAAGATGTGGCGATTATGTAATACTTTATGGGATAATTAAAAGCTCAGGGGTAACACACGACAGAGCCGACATGCAAGCTGTGAAAATTTAAGGGTGACATTTATCAGCACCTTCGGCACTCTCCTCACGGTCCCCAATTCCTTTCCTTATCACTTTCATGCCATGCTGTTCTTTGCATCATAGTTCATAGAATATCTCCTGAGCTTAGCTTAATAATATAAAAAACAAAGCAGGTCACACTTACTTAATTTGCTGATGCAGTTATATACGTACAAGGTATGTATTGCATCTGTTCTGTGACTGCTATTTTAAATAAATGTAAATTTTTAATTCCTGTATTTTCCAAGGAAAAATTTGTGATGATTCGTGAATTTGAATAAAATACATTTCCCCGGTTTTACGAACGAAACAAGATGAATAATCTTACATCTCCTTTGACTTTCGGGAGTGGCAAAGAACATTGAGAAACTTTCTTCGTTGCGGGTGGTAGCCACTGCTAATCTGTTCGACTCGTATATTTTAAATGATAAATTTTGTGCATTTGACATTTGTGAGTGGTGGCGAATGTCTTCTAACTTTTGTTCAGTCTTCAGCATATACCATTTTTAAAAAATAGTTGCGCCCCCCTCACAAGAATCCTGGATCCGCCACTGGGCTGTTTATTAATGCAGTCACTGGACATGAGCTTTTCGTTATTCAAGATAAGAAATTTCAACAGAGGACTGTGTTGACTGTATGAAGAAGAAGACGAAACCTCCCAGCATATCACTCGCGAGTCTCCTGCGCTTGCAGCTTTAAGGTTGCAAATCATACGAAAAGTATTTTAATTAATATTTGCAAGGTAAAACCACCAAGGCAATAATCAAGCGCGTAGCTAAACTACTTTAGGGGAGGACACAATAGATCAACTTTGATCGCGGTCCCCGAAGAGTTCAAGTAGCTTAGTGGCCCTACTCGTAACCTTAAGTATATTAATATTAGTCCATTATACATACATATATTTGAGCTAATAACTTGGACACAGTACAGTATTCCCACCTAACATACTCATTTATTGTTTCTAATTATTTCTTTATTTCCTTACAGTATTTTGCTTACTTGCCTCTGGTGCTGTTGCTATGGGCCTATATTTTGTTATAAATTCAACCCAAAATTTAGTGCTATCATGCATTTTTGAGGCACTCACATCTTTAAGTATTAGTGTTGTATACACTGTGATGGTAGATCTATTTCCAACAAACTTAAGGTAAAAATAAAAAGCTGGTACATTTGGGTTTTCTTTCTTTATTTAATTGATTAAATATTACACAGTTATACCTATATTTACAATAATTTCTATAAATTAATACAGAGTTATGGCAGCAGCTCTTGCTCTAACATTTGGACGACTTGGAGCACTAGTAGGAAATTTAATATTTGGAGCAATGATTGATCTTAATTGTGTCATACCAATAGTATTATTCTCATCTATGTTGATTGGTAAGTTATAAACGGTAGCAATATTTGAATAGCGGTAATGTTTAAAATTTCCACTTCTTCCTTGCAGCTAGTGGACTTTTATGTTTCCTTCTGCCAACAACAGGGCAAACAGCGTTAGACTGAAAAACAAAACTTGAATATTAATGTCACAATATTAAAAGTTTAAAAAACGTATATATATATATAAAATTATAAAAAAAAGTAGAAACGAACGAAAACTGATTCAATTAGTGTGCTGTTTATTTTTATATAGTTAAAAGTAAGTGTAAATGTCATAAAAGAAATTATTGTAAGAATTAATTTATCGCGTAAAATCTATGTAAATGTAAGTAAAAACATCCTAACTCATGTAGAATTTTTGTATTTTTAAGTAGGTTATAATCCGCAAAGACACTATTTCATATTTTTTATGGGAATTTGTACTACTTCAATGTCGTATACATTTATACATATCTATTCATTTCTCGTGTTTAAGTAGTAAAATAATAAAAGGACAGATTTAGAAAGATAGTCAGTCTGACTTTCAGTTTAAAAACAATTTGTCACATTTTGCATTTCACTTTATTATTTTTGTCATTAAATTTCAATTTTTCATTTGCATTTATTTAATTAAATTTTTTTTCATTTTCCTTTATAGTTTTATCAATCACGGGAATTGACAATGTGTGTGTATATGTGTGATTGTTTATGAATTATTGGGCTGTATGGGAAAGAAAGAAAGGAATAGTTGGATACAACTTTCAGAATTATATTATGAGCAAAGGACAAGATACAATGATGTGAGCGCATGTTTCGAATACTACTCTCCCTGATCCAATTTTCACTGCCCACATCGGTGAGACGAGATTATTATTTTTTTTTTTTTAGATCTTAGATTTAGATTAGTTAAGCGTTGTGCCCAGCTTTCATTTCTAGTTCCTCCATAGTTATCCTATTCTTCGCATGAAGAGCAGTATCATTTTGAATGAAATTTCCTAGAAAGCCGGCAAGTTTTAAATAGTATGAGTCAAGTACCTGAAATCAACGTTGTGCAATTGCCTCGTATTCGGAGTGGATATGCTTCGATTTTTCATCCTCTACCAGCGATAGTCTACATACATCTGTGGGTAATATGCTTACTCGATGTAGATGTTTCTTAAATTTACAGTGTCTAAATAAGATTCCTGCAACAATTCTGAACTGAATCCTAGAAAGTCTTAATAGATCTAGGATCATCTTTATGAGGGTCCTTTGATGAATCATTTTGCTTGTCTAAATCCAATCTGGTCCATTTGGTTGTGGATCCAGCTCAGTAGAAGCAGTTTCAAAGTGTTATATATACCTGATACCGCAAAACGGTTCTGATGCCAATAGAGGCATACATACTTCATTTATGACCAATATATCTGCTTTATCGTTTCCATCAATTCCAGAGAGTCGTGGCACCCACTGGTGTGTTCGGTGGTTCCTTGTACCAAGGTTTGCTATCTATAAATACGTATTTTTTTATTGGTGTAAGGACGGCTGATGGCATATACTTCTACCTGGGATATTGAGGTGTATTTTTAATATTTTGATAAATTTTATCTCTGAGCTTTACATTCATATATTGGGTATATTTCGTATAGGTACATATCCAGCGAAAAAGTTCAATGCCAGAAAGTAGGCAATTATCTTTTGGGAATGTGCTTTTTAACTACTTCATGTGCATATAAATTTGAAACTTCTGATAAAAAAATGATCACGTTATTTTTTTGATAAAAATGTAGTCCTTAGCAATAGCACACACGCGGAAGTTTTTAGGCAGTTTTTACGGGTGAGAAGTATTCGGGGGTAGGAAAAATCCCGTGCTACCGAGTTTCGATCAAGAATACGGGCGGCATGCCAATACTACAGCAAACAAATTAGGTGCGGCCATTTTGAAATTGCGAAATTTCTCATCGGACGGCTGTACAGATGTTTACCTGCCATTTGAGGTGATAATATAATAATTTAATAATCATTACGTGTTGTGAATTTATGATACAGTTATTGTTTATATCAAAAACTGTGACTTAATTGAACACACACACAATTAAATTCGGTAATCATATAAGGAACTACACGGAACAACATTATTATGCTCAGAGCAAGGGGAGGAAATTCCTTCCTCCCTAAAAATTACTCGTGTGGGAAGGCCCTTATTCATAATAAAATGGAAAAAACATATTTTCAGTGGCATAGATAGTGTAATTTAGTTGGTTATGGTGAGGGGGGGGGGGGTTTAAATAAATATGTATAATATAACAATAAAAATATGTATATACATAAGCTATAAAAAATTATAAATTATTTATGAAAGTATTATTTTTTAAAGTCAGTGGCGCACGCAATTATTTTTGCCATTATACAAATGCGACATAAATTTCATTATTTATTTTATTTATTTTTTTTTTATGACAATAATTTAAAAATTTTATAAAAATTACTACGTCCGACATCTATGTTCTAGTAGTGTCAACGCCGCACCGACCGTCAGGCTTCAGTCCAGAAAATCTAAGCCGACACGTACCTATATTAACGAGAAAGATAACTAGCAAGAAACTGAAGCAACTTAAAAACTTTGATTCTCCAAAGTAAATTTTAATCAAAACAATCTGTGCATTGTGAAAAAACAGTAGAATTTAATTAATGACAGGAGATTCTGGTCATCAAGAAATTTGGTTAGCGATTTTTTATTGTAATTAAATGTAATTGAGCTAGTGCAATAAATATTTAAGAAGGTGGTCAAAGTTTCAGGTGCGATAACTGTGTGGGGAATTTTTATAAATAAGCAAGTTTCAAGTACGATAACTGTGTGCTTGAACATTTGACTTATTACCATTCATTAGGTTTCAAGTGCGATAACTGTGAGCTTGAATTTTATTTACAGAAATCCGTAACACGTTCGAAGCGGGAACGAGCAAGTAAAATTTGTTCAGGAGATATAACGGCGCCCGTGGCATATACCGGCGCGTCCAAAATTGCCAGTAAGCAGCACATGTGACAGTCACGGGCATGTACGTGAAGTGGTTATGCCATTTTAGCTAGATACGCTTAAGAAAAAGTGCAAAAAAACGGGAATGTAATACCATTGGAAAGGTCCAACTATTATCAATCTAACAAATTTTAAATCATTATCATAGGATGTAACGATCAGAAACATACCCAAATATCTAAAGTCCCGTTATCTCGGAAACCGTTAGGATTTTTCCCATTATTGCTTGTCTAAGCATGACCTATTCATTACCTTCAAGTGCAAGAGCACATACGGGACACCCAGCATAAAAACATTTTTTTTTTATTTGTTATAGATGTATTTTGGTAAAACTTTCTTAATCTTTTACTCCTTGATCCCGCTGGATCCCAAGTTCAAATTTTAATATGTTTTATTGGATAACATAAGGAAAAAATTTTAAAAAAATTAATAAAATCAAAAGTATGTCTTCCAGGATATTCTAGGATAAAGCGTAAAGTCCTTAATCTTGATGTCCTTTTCCACATACATTTTTAAGATGCTCTCTTTTTAGATAACTAGATATCCTATCTTTGAAATGAACCATATTTTACTGTCCTAGCATGACTAAAAACGTGGAGAGCTAAAATTATACACACAGATTTTTTAAAAATAATTCAAATTTAATTTCGAAAATGGGATGAATCTGACAACTCCTTCGTAGGGCTGCCATATAAAAATTTCGTTATTCACCATATATTTAAACACAGCCTGAGAACGCGTCAACGTTGAGAGCTCAAATTTTGTACATCGTGTTTTCATAGTAATAGGAAGTAAAGTTTCAAAAATGGACTAAATCGGACAACCTCTTCTTAGTGTTGCCATATAAAATATTTGGTTTTTTACATATGCTGTGAAAACGTACAGTCCTTGACATTTCTATTGTACTGAAAAATCTTCAGAATATGAAATCCTTTGAAATTGGTTATAATCATTTTTAAGTTGGAAATTTTTCGTCTTTATTAGACTGAAATTCATTGGAGAAAAACAAATGTTTTTTTCCCCAATGCATTTACAAAATGCATTGAGATGCAGAAAAAATATCGAACTTTGTAATTATTTTTTCCGGGCGACGAGCTGTTCTAGAAATATAGATATGCGAAAAACCACTTCAAAAATCAAACGTGCACAGATGGGTGACAATACGAAATTGCATAGGCATTCATCTAGGGTATCATAACAATTGGATTTAGACCAATTCTAGATTTTTAACTTGTTTTTAAGAGAAAAAACCGGTAAGAAGAAACCCGCCAAGAAGACAAAGACTCCTCCTGGACGCAGCCACGCGCTCCTTTATTGCGGTCATGTGATGAAGTTCAGATCCTCCCAGTGTTCGTGCTGCCTATCTGATTTAGGTGCTCTGTTTTTATACGCAATTACTTTCGTTGTGTACAGCTACGCTTACCGGACCTCCAGATATGATAAATTTTTTATTATGAATTGTGTTTTAATGTTTGCACTATAGTTTAATTACTATCCTATGGTTAAGACCAACAATCACTCGATTTGTTTTTGCTCTTTCTTACTAACTAAGTTTTACCTACTATAATTTTGAAGTTAATCTGTATCACAATTTTTGTATATCCGAGTTATAAGTAGGATTATGTCGATCTTCTTCTTCTTATGTTCTGAATTCGATCGTTTAAAAGAAATAACCACGAAAACAGAAAATGTGAGAATTTTAAAATTTAAATAGATAGATAAATACGTAATCTAGTAGTTTTTGTTCGGTTGTGGTTGGTCGATGGCCGATTCTTTGTGATGTGAAGTTTACTTTAATTGTCAACGTAGCTAGCACAAAAAAAATGAGTACTGAGGGCCCAAAAATAATCCATCCCAGACTGTAAGCTTAAGCCGGCAATACCTATGCTGTCCAATTCTCAGCTCCAAACGTGCTCTGAGTAGGGAGGCTCTGCTAGCTCACTCCTGGTTTACTGCATGTAATGGCCTTTCGACATAAAGTTATGTTAGTCTTGATCCGTCCGGAAGTTGAAATTTGCAAATTCTGATCTGAGAATTTACCTTCAGGACTCTGGAGCAAGCTTTAACATATTACATATATCTTGTCACAAACATAACACACAGCACCAAAATTATTGCTGAGAAATCACGTTTTAAATTGGTTATGCACAGATGAATGTTGCAGGTATAATCAGTGTTGCCACTTTGGCCACAATCCTAGCAACGTTTGGCCAAAATATTTTGAATAATTTTTATTTATTTTAATTCTCAGCACTGTGCGTGCTTATGCAAGTTGAAGAAAATAAACTTCTTGATAGGCTATATCGTCATGTGATACTGTATAACAGCGTAACTTTATAGAGTACCAAAATAAAATTTCGAAGTTAATAGTGACGTAACTAAGAAACTATCAATTTGATGTCTAAAATCCAGAAATATGATATTTCTCGTACTATCTTAGAATTCAGTAGCAATATTGCTGTCATTATAATAAAAAAAAACGAAGTTTAGTGCATGCTGAAAATGTTACTTTGACTTTAACTTAAGCGATAGTGATATTAGTAGTCTTGCAGTTATGCAGTATCCCCGACGATATCATATTAGATTTCAATAATATACATGTTGGTTCGTACCCGCAGGATATATTTAGGCGTAATCAGTGAGTTATTGAGATTTGCTACGAACTCTTCTCATATATCGTTTTGTTAGTAAGTACAGCCGCCAATATCTGGCTACTCTGTAAAAAATGTGCACAATTGTTGCCACAAAGCTTAGGTATTTTTCCATAAAATGTAGGGAATATTCCATAAAATTTCATAGATTGAATTTTTTACAGTGAATTTCTTATCTGTGCTTCAGTTGATTTTAGGAAAAGATAGTATCTTTTCCTCCCAGCTTCCGAGGGTCTCCATTTTGTTTTTTTTTTAACAGATTCATCGAGTTTAGCGTCTAGGGGAGCTATACCAGCAGCGGCTACATAACATAGCGACAAACCAATAATTTTCCAAAGTTTTAGCGAAATTTTTTCTAAATACTCCACTCACACCCTACATGGAAAAGTACATAAGGTGAACACAAACAAGAACAACTAGAAACCTACAAAAGGATTGAAATACCGATAAAGCATAAATTCAAAAGTTACAAATTTTATCAATATCTCTGCAAATGCAGCAAGAATCTTGCAATCATGCTGATGATGATGAAAATGGTGTGGACTTATTAATATCTACTCCATCGATGACGCATCTTTATTTTTATACTAACTTTCAATTATATTAAATCAATCTGTTTGGATAATGTACTTCCTCTTCCAGTTAATCAAAGGAATCTTAGCGACAGCGAAATTAATTTTTATTTGTGCTTTTTACCTTTTTACTATGTCGTTAAATTTCGCTAGAAATTTCATGGATGGCAGGCTTGCCAGGTGTCCCGATTTGGGCGGGATTTTCCCGACTTTAAACCAATTTCCCGCCGTCCCGATCTTATACTTGAAAGTCCCGCTTTTCTAATTATTTAAAGTTTTTGTGAGAAAACTCTTAATAATACATAATACCTCGATAATAAATCGATACTATGATAAATAAACCGATTTGATCAAGATTACAAAAATCACAATATCAAATCGATGCACTCCTGTACGTGCAAATACTTAATTAATTATTTTGTTTCATTCAGTTGTCAATCCAATGCATAATTGCCAAGGATTTGAAAGCTTTGATTGCATTGAACAATTTTATTTCAGATATTATTATTTCTGATTATGGATATAGGCAATTTTTTTCAAGATTATTCCAAATTCTAAAGAGCTTTTGAAGACTGCCAAGTCTATATTATCTCTACCACATTCCAATGCGATGACAGAAAGGATTTTTAATTTAATGGGAAATGTGGAGGAGAGATAGGAATAGATTACTGCTGGTAAATTTCCAAGCTGAGTTGATGGTGATTGGTGAAGCAAAATTTCTAAATGAGTTGTAAAGATTTTCATAAATTTGTATACAGGGTGTTTCAGATAAGAAAGTCTGCCTTGCAAGAGGTGATAGGAGAGCTCGAGAAACCGAAAAAATTGTACGGAAATGTTCAATTCTCCTTCGAGGAATTCGGCTTAAAAGGATATTCCACTTTCAAAGTGCAGAGTTTTGCATTTTTGCTTATATCTTTGAAACTACGCAATGTTTGATAGAGATCTAATACGCATTTTAAAGAAGACAAATAATTCTTGAATTGAGGTCGACTGTCGAGATATCAAAACTTTTCAGACTTTTTGCACGAAATATCTCATTTTTTGTACTAACAGTCCAATAACTCGGAAATTTCTCTTATATATTTTTTTATTTTGTTACCTTAAATAAAGCCATATCTTTGATTATTATACATTTCTTAAATGGATAATCTGGACAGATCAGAGCCAGTTTACGAAAACTGAATGTCTTAATTTCTACAATCTGCATACATAGGCTGAAGAGAACCCTCGAAATGTAAGAACCTATTCAACTGAGCACAAATTTTCTTTCAATGTATGGGCAAGAATAATCGGGAAGAGACTCATTGCGACTTGTATTCTCACTGATAGCATGAATAGCGAAAATTATTTAAGTTTTCCGGAAACCACAATTTCCGATGAACTTGAAAATATTCCGTTGTCAATATGGAGAAATATGTGGTACCAACATAATGGTGCTCCAAGTCACTGTGGACAAGTCGTTAGACTGTGGTTAACAAACCACAACTTTCCCAATAGATGGATCGGTAGATTGGGTCCTATTAATTGGCCTCCCAGATCACCAGATCTTACACCTCTGAAGTTTTACTTATGGGGACAAATGAAAGAAATTGTCTACCAATAGGAAGTAGGTACCAAAGAGGAGTTAGTATATCGCGTTGAGGAAGCAGGAAATGCTATAACAGAACAGTTGGAAACGACTGACATTAGGAAGTCTATAAGAAAAAGGTCTTTGTTATGTCTGTAGTCAGACGGGGGCCATTTTGAAAACTTGCTAAATTAGACTAAGTTGGGTCAGTTGTTTTTCTTAGTTTGTATGCAGAAATATAGTTAGGATGTAAGCAATATGATAAAATTAATAATAAATTGTATATCATGTGAAACTTAAATATTTTTTTTTTTACTTTTTGCGTTTGCTTTGAAACTTTGGATTAAGCATTAGAAACAAAGGCAGCATGTTAAGTTCGGTAACTTTTGAGTAGACAAAGGTAAGACAAAGCTAAGATGAAACAAAAAGCAGTTAAAAGAAGACAAAATTAGGCTTTATAAAATAAAAAAAAATTATAAGAGAAATTTCCGAGTTATTGGACTTTTGGTACAACAAATATTATATTTCGTGCAAAAAGTCTGAATTTTAACTTTGATATCTCGACAACTATCTTATTTAAAGTCTTCAAAATTACCTCAATTCAATAAAAATTTGTCTACTTTAAAATGCGAGTTAGATCTCTATACAACCTTGCGTAGTTTTAAAGATATAAGCAAATATGCAAAACTCTGCACTTTGAAGGTGGAATATCCTTTTAAGCCGAATTCCTCGAAAACCGTTAGGAGAGTTGAAAATTGTCCATAAATTTTTTTTCATTTCTCGAGCTCCTCTATCACCTCCTGGAAGAATGACATCCTTATCTGAAACACCCTGTATATACTGAGTCCGAAAAAAGAATTCTTCCAGCGGCATGATTAGGAGACTATAATATATACTTTACATATGCATATACATACAATTATGAATTATAAAACAGTAATAATTGGTATTACAAAAAAAAATCAATGAATTTTATATCAAATTTATATTTAGATAATTTTTATTTTCTTTTAGGATTTTATCGCAATTTGTTTTTTTTTGTTGTTAATTTTTTGTTTCTTGTTTTTTTTTTATTTGTATTTATTTTTTTTATATATGTAATTTAATTTAGTGTAATGTTTAATACATAATAAAGTTCAACAAAAAAATCAAATAGTCATTTCCAAATTGGCCAAAATTACCATTTCGATTTTTTATTATATTTTCAGGAAATAATGTCCCGACTTTGTTTGTCCAAAAACTGGCAACCCTAGCCTGAGCATTGCATCGTTAATACTCGGCGAAAGTCAAAGAGTTAACAACTTTGAATCTACATATACTGGTACTCAGGAGAGAGGACGAGCCCTATAGATTCGCACTAATCACTTTATGCAACGGAAAGCCTGTATGATATCCCACCAACAAAATTCGCCCCATTACTCTAGCCATATTTAAATTAGGTTATATACTTCAAATCCACTCATAAAAAAAGCACGGTACAAACCAGCTCGATAGACTTTTTCATTTATGCATTCAAATCAGTTCTCTCAATTGTCTCTCTCTACATCTCACACAAACGTAAATCCCACAATTATTGACCATGAATAAAAAAAAAAAAAAACTTCCAAGATCCCCGCCCAGCATTGTATCCAATAAAATGGTTAAGTTATGCTTGTCGTCAGGCTGCAAACGAATGCGGCTCATTCGATCGATTGAAATCTTCAATTTCCATAAAAAGCAACCTTTAATCAATTTCTGTCAAATCACAATTTTAACCAGGTTCCCAGAAAAATACAAAAGCCATTGATTACACATTGACGACGCGACAGATCTTTCTCCACCATATCCATGCACAGCGTGCGAAACTATTTAGTCAACTCGCCTTGCCGGCCATGCCAATACCACTGTCTGACTCCACCAAAGAACCTCTCAAGCTTCAGATATTTCGTGAGTGTGCCGCCCCACTGACCAGGTGAATTTTATTTTTGATAAATAAGAAAGAATAAGCTGCTCGTCAAATGGAGCAATGAATTTCAAGCTACCAGGAGAACATAAGTCGCAGAAAGTCCAGCAGTGCTTTTAGTAGGAAGCTGAGAAGCTTGCCCGCCACATTCTATGTCGCAAGTAGATTCTCAAAGCGAACCGAGGTGATACCGCGGCTAAACTAAGAACTTTCAAGTAAAGAATGGTCGTGTGCTTGTGTGAAAACTTGAAAGCGCCATTCGCTTTGGCTCGATTTTTACTGTAGGAGAAAAATTCGTGCGATGAATGCCTGCCGCCGTTTTATGCTGGCCCAGTCGAATTTCATGTGTTCACTTTCAAAATCGACATCTCCACTTTAAAGGTCCACTGAAGAAAGAAAAATGCTTGGGCTACAGGCAATTTCTTCTCTGCATGTTAAGAGACTTTGAAAGAGGATTCTTATGTGCACATAATCTCTGTGGAAGCTTTTCGTTTGGCATGTTTATGCAAAATGTGTTTTCAGATCGGAGATGGTAGCTTAATAGGAGTTTCTACTCGTTAGTCGTAGGTTCTTTGTTTGTAAATTTTATGGTTCTTCAATTATAGTGGTGCTGTTAGATTCGATCTGCCCTTATTAAGTAAGTGCATTCCATATTTATGAGGGCTTTTTTTTTTGAAAAGACGATTAGTGAAAGCTTTGAAATTTTCCAGGAAGAGCTTTTGAAGGTTTTGAATATACAATCAAGGGAAGTGCCCACTTTTTATATAACTTAAGTCCTAAAATGACAAACATGTTAGATGCCTTAAAAGATGCTGTATGATATACTCTGAATATATTTTATTGGCTATGTTTATTTCAACTCAGTGGGGGGAAAGCATTAGAAAACGGATATATTTTGAGTAAAATCCAAAAACAGATTCATAGAAAAATAAAACCGGCCAAGTGCGAGTCGGACTCGGATACGAAGGGTTTCGGATCATCGTAGAAGATTTAACACTATGCACTTTTTAGATGGAGCAAAACAAAAGCTTATTGCATGGGGAGTCCTTTCATTTTCAAGTTAATTTTATTTTTATTATTGTTGTAGCGGAAATAGAAATACACACTCTGTGAAAATTTCAGCTGTCTACCTATTACAGCTTATGAGTTACAACCCGCTGACAGACAGACCGACGCGACGGGCGGACGGACAGCGGAGTCTTAGTAATAGGGCTCCATTGGCACCCTTTGTGTACGGAACCCTAAAAAGCATAGAATCCTTCTAATATCAAAACAAAATCTTCTATGGATTATGAAAGATGTATGTATTGAAATTTTTTCAGGTATAGCAAGGATAGTCCAGTCAGTAGGGATTTTTGCCCTACAAAAGGTGGGGTAGTTGTGATTTTTATATGTGTTATTCAGTTCCAGGCCTCGATGAAAAATCCATGTTTTAGTTGGGCTCCGCGCGTTCCGCCATCTTGGATTAAAGGTACCAAAATTTGGTTTTTTTCAAAATAATTCCTCAACGGTTGATCCTACGACAAAAATGTAAAAAAAATATAAATTTGAAGAAGACTAAATTCCCTACATTTTTTTTAAAAACACTTTTTTTCTAAATCTGATGTGTAGCGAGTTACAGCGTCAGAAACCTGAACATTCTTCGAAAAAATGTATACAGATAGTACCCCGTATACAGAGTATTTCGTCCATGGTGGCCTTAGAACAGGAGGTAACAGTAGGCACCTAGTCAAACAAAAAATTGTATTGCAAGGAGCGGGCGGCATCCCAGCCGTTTCGGAGTTACAGGGTGATTATGAAAATATGCTAGTCTTTCACATGATACCATGTATCTTAAAAAGTGTGTATGGTAACTTAAAGAGCTCATTGTATGCAGAGCTTGATGACCTTTTCAACGACTGCTCGACCAGCCTCGTACTCCTTTCTCTTGTCTTACCTTTTTATTGACTTTCATCTCTTGCTTTTTACAAGGAGGTGCTTTAAAGTAATTTTTTTTATAAAAACTATAAACTGTCTCCTCTTTAATTTGACATATTATACCTAAGTAGCCGTTAAACAGTTTTTAGCTCATAACTTATTCAGGTCATACCAAGATTAGACGATATTTTATTTAAATTATGTGTTTTGAGTTACTAAGAGAAGAAATTATCTTTAGTTAAGCCCACCATAACTCTTGAGGAGAGAGGAGTAGGGCAAAGGCCTTATTGAGTCCCTATTGACTGGACTAGGAGTGATTAATAAAAATTAATTAATCATGTTATAGTCCTTCATTGCCCTAACGTTTTGGCAAATATGGTTGCCGTCCTCAGACGCACTGTCATGTATATTTAGTTATCTATATTACAATAAAATTATTGAGTCTATTTGTTTACTTAGGGGCAATTCTAGCTCCCTCACCCGGTCGAACACAAAAATAAATATAACAAAATCAATAATAACTATAACACTTATAACAAATTAACACAGAGATTAGGCGGAGTGAATTGCGCTAGTCAAGTTTTAAAAATCTACAAGTTTTTGAGTAGGTACCTAAGTGATCGCAAGAGATTCATAACGACTATTCTTCTGTTTTTATCTTTCCTACATACATACAATGTACTGAGGAACTGGCCATCTAAAATACACGGTATCGCCGCAACTAAACTTATTACCTCAATAGGTTGTTTTATACTACCAGCACTTAGTATGCTGCTTGTAGTATACAAATCTGCCTCATACTTTCAAAAACCGGGCCAAAGTCCCCTGTAAAAAAGTTACATCCGCCTACAATGCGCATTTTTTATGGTGTGTGCATAAACTTACTCAGCACTACGAATGGCACGAAAATTACAAAAATACAGGTGAACAATTTCCAATTATCCAAAACACGTCATATTTGGTATCAAATTAAAGAGGAAGGAGATGGTAATCGAGTGGTGCAGTTTTTTTTTTGATCGTTTTAACGTCATTTGACTTTTTTTGGCCAAACTACGGATTTTTTACACTTGGATCATATAGACTCCAGTTTTTCTATTTTGTATATATTTCTCCCGTTCTTTGTTTCACATTCATTAGTACTACTCTGTTGTGAACATTTTGCTCATGGGAAGTTCATTTCCACGCCTAGCAGCTTTTCGCAATGATGAGTTGAATATTTGTACATTTTTGTACCAAAACACGATCCTTTTTCCACGTTAAAAAGGACCGATTCATTTCATTCACAGTTATCTCCAAAAATATTTATCGAACTCAAAAATTAAATACTTATCTAATTAGCGGACAAAATGTATATGAGATTTCATCAATTTTTATAGCTTCTCTTCCGTTCTTGAAGATGACCAAATTGACCATTTTCGTGTGATTTAAAATTTTTATCGGGTACCTTGAGACACCAAAATCCATATTTCTCTGTACGTATTACATGGATTTCCATATGTTTTTTTTTTTTGTAAATATAGCCAGGATATGCGGAAAATCCATAATTTAATTAAAAAACTCCTAGGTACCTTCACAAAACACAACATAAACACTGTCAGTGCGGAAGATGTGAGAAAATCTGATTTACTCGATATATCCATCATTTCAAATGTTGTGATCCATTCCGGAATGGACGACCCAGACATCTTTCAGTGGGAAATTAAACGTGCATGTGCATGACACTAAGCATGCAGGTATTCAGGTAAGTCCTACAGAAAAATAGCTATACTTAATTTATCAGAATAAAACTCACGTAGAACGAAGCATGATGGGGAGAAAAATGTTTGGATTTTTTTCTTTGGAATTGAATATTATATCATCTACATAAAATTCGGTGCAGTAATCCTTAATTCTGGGAGAAATTTGAAGTAATTGAGTGAGTCATGATCATTGGCGTAACTAGGACTTTTTTCTGGGGTTGGCCAGGTTATCCAACTTTCGTACATAGGTTTTAACATACATTTTGTTTGCGGAGTATACCAGCTATTGACCGAAATTTTTTATGCATTGCTCTGAGCACTTACAAGATGTTGATATAACGCCTAGAGCCAATGAACTGCATAGATTAGAAAAACTATAAAGTTGCTAAAATTACAGAGAGTACAGAGAGTCTATAAGTATCACAACCTACAAGAAACATAATCTAAATTCTAGAACATAATTCCCGCTAAAATAGCTCTGCACACAAAAATAAAATAATTCTCATAAAAATAAAAAAATTAAATAATTCTTCATAACATAATTCTCATTTTACAACTCGGAGACATTGCCTCACTATTTTTGTAATACGTAGTCTTCCGACGTGGACTTTACTCCGCAAAAAGAATAGATCAGCCACCACTTTTAATCTATTGCAAATTTAGGTACATGTGCACATTTGGGGTGATTTTAATAAGAAAAGCTTTTGAGATATGGCAGTTTTTGTCGAGGATGCGATGTTAGGGTCTGAAGAACAACGAACAGTTTTCAATTGTTTCCCATTCTTTATTATAATTCTCGTTAAATGTTATTGAGAAAAAAGCATGGTACATCACTTATCAGTTAGTTTAAGTCATCAGCATTCAATCAATTTTTGGATAACTACTCAGATTCGGCGATCGGGCGATATTTAATGCTTATCAAGACCAACGGCGGGCGTCGAGTATTTACGAAATAGTTTTAGTCGAACATTCAAATTATTGTGAAAATAGATTAGTACATAATGTGTAATTGGAAAATGTACGCGATTTAAATTTATTGAAATCATAGGAAGTAGTGTTTATTTGGAAAATAAAATAAAATTTGCACGACTTTAACAGAAAAATAACAGAAAGTGATGTCGTTTAATTAACAGAGACTTTTGTTTTCAACATCCCCTTCTTTGCTTTTCTCACGTATTAAGAAAAATAAATCAGACTCCTCATGTTCCATACACGAAACTGATATGATAGTGACGGCTTGCCTTATGCCCAGTATTTATTCCAAGTACCTGTACCAGGACCCAAATTTCAATTCTTTTAAGTACAAGTACAAGTTCCGGTACTGGTACTTATATTGAACCTTATAAGCTTTCGAAAACTCAAATCAGAAATTTTGAAAAATCTATAGCCAGTTAAATAACTGGATGAGGTTTCCATTTACGAAATATCATAAAATATCGTAAAAGCCTTTGCTGTTTTAATTTCTAATTTTGGAAGCGGATTGTGGCACTTAATTTCCAACCTTCTCAACAAAGGATACCGATCAATTTCTGTCCTACAGTTACTGATATATTGCGCTAATTTTCTTTCTATTTTACTGAAGGCGGTAAATTTTCTTGAGGCACTGTCGAGATGCAGATAGAAGACGTATTTAAATAATTTGCAAGAGCTGAAGTCGTTATGGCGGTATTTATAGTAAGTGCGTTAAGTACCAGAATCGGGACTTGTACTTGAGAATTTTTTGAGTACCAGTACCGGGACTTGTACTTGTACTTAAAAAATATTTAAGTCCAGGTCTGGTACTAATACTTAACTACCAATGTATTTAAATACTTTACAGGTCTGGAGTTAGATACACATTTTATATCAATTATTTACGTTTTTATTAAGCACTAAGAATGAGATAGTTAAAGTCTCTATATGCTTTAGTTTACGGTTTTTTTTTTCTTTCTGCAAACTTATTTAGCACCTGTTGCGATGTTGGTTTGTTTTAATTATCTCATTTTCAATGTTTATGAGTGCCATGTTCGAAGACCTCTCCTGAAGCAGTTGCTCTTAATCCAGTTTTAACTTGATGGAAAAGCTCTGTTCACAGTCGGCCGAGCTGACAGGAACACCCAAAGCTACTTACAGCTAGTTGTATAAATTTGGGCAGAAGTCTTTATTAATTTTTGTTTTCAGTCTTTCCAAATTTACTACAATGCTCTTGTTTTGGAACATAATATTTATTAATATTTTTTAAGCCTGTAAGGTGGAAATGTCTACATTGGAAACATTTTTATAATTTTCTACAATTGATTCTCCATGTTTCAGGTACAACTTTATAAATGAGTCAACTGACTGTGCCAAAGGATGATTTTCAAACTAATTTTTGAAGTTAGTGATAATGTTGTCCATCACTTGATTGTAAATATGTATCTTCCAATATTCGGATGGCCTTGGCCTTGTATCTGATGGAAAGTCTACTAAATTACTTTTGCCTAGAGTGGACTTTATCAGAAAATCCCTGGGGTGGAAGGTCACCCTGGTTTAACCATGGACCCTACTTAATTACGCCAATGGTGATGATGGGGCGAGCATGCTCGTCAGTAATAAATTTTAGGTTTTTTCCTTAGAATCGGATATTGTGACATTTGCATAAAATTCGCTGCAGTATCTTGCTCTGAATTTCATTCTGAGATAAATTTGGCGTTTTGTAAAATTAATGATGTAATAAAATATAATTAAATCTACGAAGTACTGTGTTTTACTGATTCAAGCTTCCGCTTCCCGAACACTCCCAAATATTATTATTATTATAGAGCGATTTTTGGGAAGTAATTCTCAGTAGAGCTGCTAGCAAGATTCAGCATTACTTAAAAGAGGCTGGAGGAGTCCCATCAGATCCCATTGTGAAGTCATTAGGAAACCCATTCATATGATCAAGTATATCCTCTTCTGCAATTGTAGGGAAAGTGAATGACACGTTATATAAGTCTTTCATATGACTAAAGTTAATATTTTGAAGTTGAAAATTTGACGAGGGAAATGCATTGTTAAAAAATGATACAAAGATATTACAAATTCTAGACTATCATTAGCGGCGCAATTTTTGTAACTCACGATATTCGGGTAGTTAACTTAAAAAATTTAAAAACGGTACCTGGATTACTGAAAAATTTCGAACGATTGTTTTGAATATACCTACTCATCATAAAGTGTAGAGGATAGTTCTTTGAACTCATTATAGGATGGGAGGAAGTTGTTGAGATTTATAATGTCGTTGTCCCTCATATAACTTTTCCGCAATTTATCCTTTCAAGCTTTAAAGCGCTTCAGTTCTTTATTAAGCCGTGAGGGAGTTGTTTTAGAGAACCGCTGGTACTCCCGGGAAATATGATAGGAAAACGTCATGTGTTTAAATCAATAGAGGTAAATCGACTGGAAAGTTCCAAAAAGTCAACCTTTCTAAAATTTGAAAAGTATTTTGTTTCGACACAATTTGTAACGTTTTTGGTTTCCAAGCAATATGTAATTAGTAGAGGGGTGATATTTGTCAAGAGTAGACATTGAAACTAGGATAGATTCGACTAATAATCTTCATCTTCATTAAGTACCCACTGTAAGTTAAAATAGTAATTCGTCAAGAGGTTCCATCTTACCATGGATAATATTAGATGTTGAAATGAGAGTAGCTCGTAAATATTCTGACCTTTGTCATCAACAATATTTATGGTGTCTGGACGAATAAGCGTTGTCAATCGTATGGTAGACAAGTTTCAGTGATTCAATGATGTAGCCAAAGTCGGGTGTTGTAACTCTTTTCTTCCATACATCAAAGATTTGCTCCGAGTTTACCTTCATACGAAAATCAAATACAGCAAATAGACAACCAAGGGAGATATTTATGGAATAATAACAATAATTTCTTCAATAAAAATCAAAAATCGATGATTTTTCGTACGAAAAGCCTTTAAATATGAACGAGAAATATTTCCGTACATACAACACTTAGAATTTGCTCTAAATTGGTTAATTTCAAATGTCATTTGAGCGAAAAATATTTGCGGTTGACCTTGCTAAAAGCAAAAGTTATAATAATTTATAGATAATATTTTTGAAATAAAATATAAAAATCGGCCAAGTGCGAGTCGGAGTCGCGCCCGAAGGTTTCCGTACCATCGTACAAAATTTAACACTATGTATACTCCAAAAAACACGTTTCTTGTATGGGGCCCCCTTTAATTGTTAATTTATCTCTATTTTTATTATTAGCTGTTATAACGGAAATATAAATACACACTCTGTGAAAATTTCAAGTGTCTACCTATTACGGTTAATGAGATATAACCTGGTGACAGACGGACGGACATCGGAGGCTTAGTAATAAGGGTCCCGTTTTTACCCTTTGGGTACGGAGCCCTAAAAAATAACGTCAAACTCAAATTACGACGACAAAATTTAAATTATTCCCAACTCGGGTTACGGGCACAAATGTGAACGGGGCTCTTGGGTACAGCAACATTGTATCCCATCAGGTCAACATATAACTTGTCGTCATAATAATGTTGTATCGGCATCATTATATTTACGAAAAAAAGTCTCATTTAATTTCAACTTGAAAATCCAATAATTTACTAACAACAATTGAAAGAACAAAGATTAAAAAAAAAATAAGAAAAATTAAGGGGCAAATGACAATACATAATGAAACAAAATATTGAGTCTAAATATGATCACCCCCCTTATTCACAGAGGCATACTCAAATTCTTACATACTCGTATCATAAAAATTTTAATTAGCTGGTAATTTGTTAATTATCTTCATTCTTAATTAACTGGTAAAACCAAATGACCTATTCAAACAAAATCTTCTATCCTCTGATTTTTATAGCATGGAATACGCAATTAGCTCTAATCATCTGGCACCATTTTGCGTACAAGATCTTATGGCACTCATCCTATCTTCAAGTTATTCTCTCCTGTTAGAAATGATTTGCAACCAACATCAAAGTGCATGAACGATTTCATACAAATTTTTGTTATGTTTACAAATTCTCTTTCTGCTGTAGGGGGACATATAGAGTAGAGACCACTTCAAAACTTGTGCTATTATTTTCTATATGAGAACGTTTCAACTGATTATGAATTCAAACAGCTGGCATAAGTCTATAGACGAAGAATATGCACAGAAACCAGATTGATAAAGAAAGCTTCTCATCCGATATCTGGGGCCCTATTCTTGAATAACGAATGGTTTTTACGAATTCGGTAAATAACGAATGGTTGGTAACGAATCGAAACCTTCTACGTATTTTTTAAGCTCATCCAATTCTGTCACCTGTTAGTTAATTAAAAGAAGCTTTGCTTGTGCTTATTAAATTTATATGATATTGCCATTGGCTCTGAATACACCTGAGTTTTTACCGGATTCAAGCAGAATGATTATACTCTTGATGAAATTTAAAAGGTATACTAAGTTTGTCATTCCGTTTGAAACACCCCGAAAAAATGATCATGGTAGAGCAAAATGGATTGGACTTATATTTGTACATGTCCGTCCGACTGTCCGTATGTCTATCCGTCTGTGCTCATGATAACTTGAGAACACATTCACGTAGAAACTTGAAATTTTGTACACGGACTTTTAAAAAAAAAAGTTAAATTAAATTAAAAAAACTCCTTCGTGGGGTTGCCATACAAAAATTTCGTTTTCCACTATATATTTCGACACTGCCTGAAAACGCGACAACATGGAGAAGTGAAATTTGCTCCATGGTGTTTTTATGGCAATAGCAAAATAAATATCAAAAATGAACTAAATCGGGCAACTCCTTCTTGGTCCTGCCATATAAAAATTTATGTTTTTTACGTATACTTTGGAACAACAACAATATTGATCATTGGCTTTCTGTCTCCCTCTCTTCCGAAATCGTCCTGGCAGGCGATTTTAATGTTCATAATATACCGTGGCTCAGACATTCTTCTACCACAAGTCCTGCGGGCCGTTTCGTTGAACTCTTCTGTGAATCATTTAATTTACAACAGCTAGTGGATGCACCAACGCGAATTTCCGATACAGCTGGAGATAAAGCTAATTTACTCGACTTGTTTCTAACATCTCATCCGGACAAATATTCCATCTTAGTCGGTTCCCCTCTCGGAAATTCAGACCATTGCTTAATCACGGCTCAATTTACCACCTCAAACCTGTGCCGCCCAACTGCTCTACCTACAAGTAGGCTTCTTTGGCACTATAAGAATGCTGATTGGGAAAGTCTCAATAAGTATCTTAGAGAAATTGATTGGTCGGTCTGTTTTGCTTCGAGGGATGTTGATGAATGCACATTAGAATTTAGTAACATACTAAATCTTGGCATACGTGAATACATTCCGTATTCTTACAGCAGATCTCAACAACAGCATGATCGCTCCTGGTTCAACGATAAGTGCAACCAAGCTATAAAATCGAAAGAGTCTGCTTTTCGCACCTATCAATTGCATCCATGTCCGGAAACGAAACAGGTCTACAAAACTGCACGGAACACCTGCAAGTCCATTATCCAGAGAGAAAAATTTCTTTTTGACCAGAATATTAGACAAAGAATCTTGGCAAGCCGCAAAGGTAGCAAAGGCTTCGTGTCCCTGGTCAAAACTATCAGGAACAACTTCACCAGTTCC
Source organism: Dioctria linearis (assembly GCA_963930735.1). Lineage (NCBI taxonomy): Eukaryota > Metazoa > Arthropoda > Insecta > Diptera > Asilidae > Dioctria > Dioctria linearis. The sequence continues at coordinate 315,383,200 of OZ005741.1, forward strand.
TCTATACCTTCACTAATTAATAATGGGGAAGTGATTGTTGACTCCCTGGATAAAGCTAATATTTTAGCTGCTAGATTCGCTTCAAATTCTTGTCTTCCACCCACTTCACAAACACCTGTTTTGCATCGCCCGTGTGAATGTGTACAAGAGCCAATACACATTCGTACGAGGGATGTGTTCAGGGTCCTTAAGGGGATCAACGTCTCCAAAGCCGCAGCTCCTGATGGTTTTTCGCCCCTGTTAATTAAAAGCTGTGCCTCATCCTTGGATAAACCTCTGCGCAAACTATTCTACTTGTCTTATTCGACAGGAAAATTTCCAACTGCTTGGAAACTAGCTCACGTTCAGCCTATTCCCAAGAAAGGAGAGGGTAGCGATCCCTCAAATTATCGACCAATCGCGATCACTTCGATTCTTTCAAAGGTATTTGAATCTATCATTAACCCAAAATTAACGAAGTATCTAGAAACTAATCATCTCATCAACGATCGCCAATATGGCTTCCGAGCTGGACGCTCATCTGGAGACCTGCTGACCTTTCTCACGGAACGTTGGAACCGTAGTCTTCACAATTTTGGTGAGTCTAAAATCGTTGCCCTAGATATTTCAAAAGCCTTTGATAGAGTCTGGCATCCAGCCCTTTTAGCCAAACTTAAAGCACTTGGTCTCTCCGCTCCTCTTCTATTATGGATTGAAAGTTTCCTATCTAGTCGCCAAATACGTGTTGTATTAGATGGCGTTACATCTGAACCGCATCCCATAAATGCCGGTGTAGCTCAAGGCTCTGTTATCTCTCCAACTCTCTTTTTAATTTTCATTAATGATCTGCTTTCCCTTACTTTCAATCCCATCCATAGTTTCGCAGATGACAGTACTCTTGATTTCGCTTACTCCTTTGACACTCTTGCGGAATCCAGGGGGAGTGCCGCATGTGTTAAACGAGATTGCATGACTAGATCATTGAATAACGATATTAATAGTATCCTCGCTTGGGGCAAAGCGATTCGCGTCGAATTCAATGCATCTAAGACTTAAAGCTGTCTCATCTCATTAAAACAAGATCATAACTTAACCACACCCGTTTCTTTTGATGGAGCATTAATTTCTGATTCACCGTCACTAAGCATTCTTGGAATTAATATTTCCAGTAAGTTAAACTGGACAGATCACATCTTCTCTGTTGCCAAAGAAGCATCGAAATGTCTGGGATTTCTGAAAAGGTGTAAGAAATATTTCAGCCCGTCAAATCTAGCGCTCCCCTACAAGTCCTACATTAGACCTAGAATGGAATACAACTCCCATATATGGGCCGGGGCTGGTCGCACAGCCTTAGCTTCATTGGATATTGTCCAAAAGAGAGCCTTCAAGCTCATTGGCGATTTGGCAATAACTTGTCATATCGACTCACTCGAGCACCGCCGCAATGTTGGATGCCTTTCGCTCCTTTATCGCTATATGCATGGTCTCAATGTTCTGATGAAATATCTGGTCTAATCCCTTGTAGAATGATTCCCGCACGCAATACTCGCGCTGCAAACCGCGCACATCCTCTAACCCTTCAAATTACTTTCGGCCGTACAGTACAATTGCGTGATGCTTTTTTATCCCGAACAGTGCGAATGTGGAACAGCTTACCATCTTCTGTTTTTCCTCCGGCATACAATTTGCGGAAGTTTAAGGGAGACATACATCGGCACCTCCGCCACTCTCCTCATATCCCCTAATCCTTTCTCCTATCTACTTCCTGCCATGCTGTGCTTTGCATCATAGGGTATCCCCTGAGCTTGGCTTAATAATATAAAAAAAAAAAAAACCATCAGTCCAAGACATTTTTATTGCACCAAAAACTTCTTTAGAATACGAAATCCTATAAAATTGGTTATAATCATTTTTTCTGTCGGACGAACCGTTCTAGAAATACATATATGCGAAAAGCCACTTCAAAATCAATATTGCACAGATGGGTGACCATACGAAATTTCATACAGGCCTTCATCTAGGGTGACATAAGAATTGGTCTTAGACCAATTCTTGCATTTTTACTTGCTTTAATTTGTATTCGTGAATGTGTTGTTTAAGATTTGGCCGAGGTAGTAAATGTAATAGTTGAATTCAAGTTGTCTATTTGGAAAATGGCATTGTTTTTCATAAACAACAATTTATACGAATTTATACTTGCTTTTGTCAAATGGAAGAAATGTCAACACTTGAAATGGTTCTATTTCGTTACTTCTCTATGTGTACAGAACTAAATTATGACATTGCTCTATCGATTCATACAGATTCATTCAGGACGAGAAAAGGAATGCAGCAGATGTCTCCCAGTAGCTCCAGTGGTTCAGTTATTAGAATATATCCATTAGAAAGTAAAAGCCCGAGTGATCGTGTCACCCTCATATAATTACTTTTTCGTTCTTCAGCCAAATTTCCATTTCTTTTATTTTCGAATTGATTCAATTATATAAATAGCAGCCAGCTATTATTGATTACAGTCAAATTCATTTAATGGTGATAATTCCTATCTTATGTTACACAAATTACACGGATATTTTTGTCACTGCGCGTACATCTTTCCTTCTCCATTTTTCAAACATGGAATACTAGCTGAGTCACTCTTCGTTTAGCATAACGAATAGTAGAAACCATCCGTTAAATAACGTTCGGTATATGTATAGCGCATTCGGATTTCAAAAATACTACATGTGACGATTCCGAATAGTTTTGATAGCATAAGAATACAGAATCTACCTTCGTTATTCAAAAATAGCCCCCCAGTAGAGTTGTATCACATTATATTCATAAAAAGAGTAGGTCGGTCTACTGGAAAAGAAGATTTGAAATTCAAATAAAAAACACATAATTAACCCTGTGACCAGTGCTGCCACTTTGGCTACAATCGTAGCAAATGGCTACTTTGAGCAAAGTTTGGCTACAGGGATACCCTCCTAATACTTTGGCTACACTAATGAATTTTTGAATACGTGTCCGAAATATTTCCAATAACTTTTATTTATTTTACTTCTCAGCACTGTGGTAGTGTGTTATCATTATTTATGCTGATTGAACCCACCGACCTTGAATTCTGGGATAATTAATATAATAAAAAATTATATGGGAGAACGGATGGATTATATGCTTAGAGCAATGTCGACTTTGGCGTATTAATGCTTTGGACATTAAGTTATTAGCACTACCTCATACCAGCATAGGTGTTGAAAGATTTTTTTTTCTTTAAAAAAAACCCGATTAAGCGTTTGACCCTAAAGTATAGTTGGTAGCCGTTCGTAAAAATTTTTTGTATACCAAAATTGTGCTGGAAAAATATGACAAGAGTGCAAAATGGATGCAAAAACCTTAGCTTTGCTTGCCATTAGCTGTTTTCCACTATATGATGTTACTTCTACGAAAACACTGGTTTTTTTTTTGCTAATTAATATTAGCAAAAAAACATTAACTCCTGGAACAGAATTCAACTTATTCACCTCACAGGCAGAGTAACTAAATATCACGCAGGAGTAAGTTATAAAGCAATGCCTTGAACTAAGCGCAATGAAGGTAGCCAACGAAACCTTGGAACGTATCTATGGATGGAGCAGGATGAGCGATGAAAATATTAATCGTTCAAAACAACGAAATTCGGAAGATACGAATTTAAGCAAAAATTTACTGAATCTCTGATTTTCTTATACTTATCCAAGCACCTATAACTCCAAAAACAAGACGTCATAATCGAAACAGTATATTTTCTGTAGAAAGGGCTTTACGACGCTCTAAAATTATTTACAAGGTAGCGAACAGTACAACGAAACTAATGTTGACCGTTTTTAGTTTGCCTGTCCCAAAAATCGCATCCACTTGATGGAAAAGAAATCCTCGTCGGAAAGATGTGACTATGAGCCTTTTACATATTCCCAGCAAACAATGCTTTTAGATTTCGCGAGTGTCGTGGGAATTCATCCGATTTCGGATAGGAATTTATCGCTATGTCTTAAAAAATTCAATATGAAACGGTTGACCAGAGCTCGAAAAGAATTGTCGTTACGATTTCTAGAAGAAAATAGTGAGGAATTCTGAAAGCTCATTGAATAGCATTGCCAACTTAACGCACAATAAATTTTTTATATTAAGACTTAATTTGAATTGCAGATGAAAACTGTTCACAATAGTTTTTATTTTCCAATGTTCCACACAAAAAGTACAAAAATGAATAATTAACTTTTTACACAAATATTAATTTTTGTAGAACTCTGGAAAACACTGTTTATTTTAATCACAACTTTTGCTCTCAAACAAAACAATGCGCACTGTACACTAGATTTGAAATGAAGTCTGCTAGAAATCGTCACGAAATCGGAAGTCAGAATTCGTAAGAAATTTCTTGGATAAAAAGCTACGATTTCAGTAGGATAAATTGTAGAAGTCGTGAAGTATTCCAATAAAAATACGAAAAGTTATTCTACACGATTTCCGTTAGATTTATATAAGATTTTCGGAAAATATTTTTTGAATTACTTTTTCTTTTCCGACAACTAGTCCGACTTGACGGATTGTCTGAAACCTTTGTTTGCTGGGTTTACAATAATTTTTTCCTGCAAAATGTCTTGGAAATTCTTTTTCAGAACTTTTATGTGCTGTTGGTGAACAACAGGCCAAAAAAGCTATATTGGAGTTGGTTCTCTGGTCCCGTAACCAATTGCATTGCTAATTTTTTGTTAGGAATATTTTTCGAAAAATTTTTCGTATAGTTTGTATGCACTAATTATAATGTGGTCGACAATATAATATTTTCGGAAACAGAAAATTGCCCTACCAGAAAGACCATAATGACTTTGAAATTCGTCCATTTGAAGGAAATGAAGATGTGGCAGACTTTGGACGAAAGATCATTTGTCATGTCATTGAAATTTATGTACATATATGCTCCTCACTTTGAGCTGAGACAACTTACATCTAGATGTGCAAACGTCACAAAAACGTAGTCCAACCAAAACGAGCTAATGGTCCTCTAATAGAAAGCTCTACACACTCCCTCTCTCTCTCTCTCTTGCTGTAGTATGCCACATAAATTCTTCGCAATGATAGCTTTCTTTGGATGAATAAAAACTTAAAGATCTTTCAAAAAGTGATCCGGGTTTATATGGAGATTTTCTATCTACATAGTTGTAAGTTATCTCAGCTTTGAGTAAAGATCGTTGGAGAGTTCAATAACATTAAATGCTATCAAGAAAATTTGCGAGTATACCTGTGCCAAAAAGAGAAGAAAATCTGCAAAAAGAAAAGAGACTTGATTAGAATATCTTTCCACTTTGCAATAAATTCACATCATTTTAATGGCGGTAGGTGGCACTTTCACTAATATGGAATAAAATTTCTCCATTTGAAATTGAACTGAAATGTTGCCAAAGGGTCCTTGATGCGACTCATTTCTGTGATGCCAGAGCCGCACTGGGAGGAAGTGTTGAGAAATCGTGGGAATTTTCACTATTAAGGGAATTTCTGGCCTGAAAAAATTTAAAAAAGGAGAAGGAATAATTTCGTCTCCCCGTACAAAATTATGGGAAAAATCATATATCCAAAGTTCAGAAATTTTTTTTTTTTAATTGACACAAAAAATAAATTCTCCTGCGCAAGTATGTTAACAAAGACTCTATAATACAAAGATGTTTCAGGCATGGTATAGCCTGTCTATCGAACTCAATTTTCTAAAATAGAATTGAATATCTGAAACTCCACAGTGTTCACATTTCACACCAACAAATCTTCCCAACGGGAAAAATAAAAGCGCTTCCAGAAAAAGCGGAGATAAGGGCTTCATTTGCGGCACTTTGGAAACTTTTCTTATATGGATAATCACGGATAAGTTTCGGGCTTTCGGCTTTATTTGTGACATGCTATTATATTGCTTCCATGAACAAGTGCAAAATAGACTCAGAACGCATTAGTCATTCATGTTTTCAAAGTGCAGTGTGAAGGAAACATACAGAGATTTTATGGTGATAATAATATTATAATTGATTGAAGTTTTTTCTATATTGGAAGTAAAACATGCACTGAATTTTTCTGAGAACGCTTTTGAGAAGCTAGAAAAGAGCGCTCTTGAGCAGCTAGAAAAGAGTGCTCTTGAGAAGCTAGTGAAAAGCGCTCTTGGCCGTCCGCGAGCATCACATGTTAAAATGAAACGGAGTTGAATAGGCTGAGGAAGCGCTTCAATCTTCCAAAATAACGCTCTTACATGCCAGTTAAAGCGCTCTTTTTCCGGCTGGGTTCTTAAGGAAGCCCTCAATTTTTCTTTAGAAATTTTCTGGATATTTTTCGTTATAATTTGCATGCATTTTTGGCGGCCGACAACGGAACACATGAAAGTGTTGTATCTGAAAATAACTCCATTCGGCCACTAAATGAATAAAAATTCTGCCGAAACATTTTCTGTAAATTTCTAAGAAATGAATACTTATTGCTTAACTAGCGTCTACACTCATAAAAATTATTAGCCACCCCCAAGCACCTGTTGTCGACCAAATGCATACAAATTCTGAAGAAAAAATATTCAATGAATTTCAAGGAAAAAATTTGGGGCTTCTCTAGAGCCATCGTTAATTTTATATTGGAGCAAGACATTGCTGTCGGTGCCAATATGTACTGCATACAAATTGTAAAGAAAATTATTGCAGCAAATTCCTAAGAAAAAATTGAAGGCTTCTCTACATCAGGTCCAGGCTGCGGTGCTCATGATTAGTGAAGGCAGTGCAGTCCAGTGTTGGTAGATTGACGGAATTCTCCCATATTATGGTAATTTTCTCCCCAAAAAATTATGAAAGGGAATAGTTTTGTCGCCTAGAACAAAATCGTGGGAAAAATTATACACAAAAATATTGTCTTCAATTTTACATAAAAAAATGAATTGTTCTGTATAATTAAGACAACAATGAGCATGGAACATTACTAAAATATAAAAAATTAAGACAATTTATAGCTACATATTTCTTGAAATAGCACGTTCAAAACCATTAAATTAAAATATCAATCACTTCTGAAATAATAGCTTTGAGAATTTAAGCAACGAGACGAGAAAACAGCGATTTTGAAAGAAGTACAATTTTAGCGTTTTCGAGGTATAATTTAGAACTCTATATCCAGAAAAATTAGTAAGTAACTCAAGAGCTTCTGTAGCCGTCACTTGAAAGCTCTATTGAAGATTAATCTACTGAAGCGCTTTTCCGGAAGCATACACCGCTACCTTTGTCTTACCAATGTCCTTGCCTCATAGGGATGCTTACGGCTGCAAGCGCCTACTACTGTTCTCGGGAAGCAGTCTTGAAGGTCTCTTATGAGATTAAGGAAAAAGCATTGCGGTGATTATTCAAAATAAAAGCTTTTCAAAAGACATCTTCAAAAATCTTCTTCGCTTATCATAGCATACCTCCTGTAGTGCTTCTTTAGAACAGTGAAATGCTTGCCTCTATGCGTAGTAAAAAAGTAATAAACTGGGACAGAGCAAAGAAATGCTGCGAGCTTCTAGGAAAGCGTTTCAGGAAAGTTTTTAGAATACTCTTTTTCCCAAAGGGATAATTAATATAACGTAATGAAAAATTCGAATAACACGAGCATACCTTTATAGTGGAAGAAGGATTTCTCATGATTGAGCTTTTTGCTTAACTGTTGTAGCTTATTTGAAATTGTTATCAGTAAAAATGAATTTGTTTTGAAATATTACTTAGTTGTTACTTCTAGTGTATTTCTATGCTTTTCATTCCAGGGAAAAAATGTGGGAAATTGCATCATAATGTATGGGGAAAGTGCCCAGAAATTCCCATTTTTTAGGGAATTTTCATCACAACCACCTCCCAACACTGCCGTGCACAATTCGAAATTTTAATAATTTCTCAACAGAGGTGGAATCTCGGAGTTTCCACATTATTTTTCACTGAGGCCATACTACACAATGTGCCTGCAATATATTTGTATTATAGATTCTTTGATGTTGATTTAATTGCACATGACCATGAAACTCTAATATTGAGAACTTTGACGAAAATAAGAAAATAACACAAATTTGCTTATGTATACATAGTTGAAAATACTAGAACTGTAATTAGGGATGATAGTTATTATTTAATAGCTGATAATATGTAGGGCATGTTTTTTTTCCTCTGTAAAGATCGAACAGATTTTTTAAAACGTTCAGAGCACTCTGGAAAAAAAAATACAAATCCAGTGTGCTTTAAGCATTCTGGTATTGTTTTTTTAATATTGGCAGCACTTGTTATTTTCAAAACATAAATTGATAATACAATATTCTTTATAAAAATAAATAAATAATAATAAAATTATAAAAATAAATAAAGGGTGAAGGAAAGGAAGGAACTATGGGTATTTAAAAAAGTATTCACATTTTCAATAGGATTTTTTTGCGCTCTATTGGTGATATTAACGGATTGCTCTAAATGCTCAGAGGTCTACATTTAAGCACTCAGAGTAACAATAAAGATACGCGTTCAGAGCGCTCAGATTATTATATATCTTATAAGTAAATAAAGTTACAAGAAATCGGTATTCAGAGCATTCGGAGTGTTCTGAGCGGAATAAATATATACACGCCCGTAGTAGCACCACTAACTTATAACAATGGACTGAACTGGGCGATTTTCTATTTCATGTGGCACAAATATTGTGTTTCTGTATATCACCGTTAGAGCACCTTTAAGCCGATTACTACATAAAAACGATGTAAAACTCAACCAATCAGATGAAATTTTACACCCGAAAATCGAATTAAATTAAAACAAGTAAAAAAGCTAGAATTGGTCTAAGACCAATTGTTTTGATACCCTAGAGGAATGCCCGTACAAAATTTCGTATTGTCACCCTTCTGTGCAAGTTTGATTTTTGAAGTGGTTTTTCGCATATATGTACATATTTCTAGAACGGTTTGAAAAACTGATTATAACCAATTTTGTAGGATTTCGTATTATGAAGAAGTTTTTAGTACAATAATAATGTATGTACGCAAAAAACTTAAATTTTTATATGGCAACACCTAGAAGGAGTTGCCCGATTTAATCTATTTTTGAAATTTTATTTGCTAGTACAATGAAAACACCATGTACCAAATTTCAGCTCTCTATATCGATGCGTCCTCAGGGAGTGTCCAAATATATAGTGGAAAACGAAAGTTTTGTATAGCAAGCCCACGAAGGAGTTGCCCGATTTGTCTCATTTTCGGACTTAATTTTACTTTCTTTTTTAAAGTCTGTGTACAAAATTTCAGCTCTCTAAGTATACGTGTTCTCGAGTTATCGTGCGTACAGACGGACGGACGGACATGCAAAAATCAAAATAACTTTTAATATTATGCGTGGGTGTCCAATCCATTTTGCTCTACCATCATTATTTCGAGGTGTTCCAACCGGAATGACAAACTTAGTATACCCCTTTAGATTTCATCTAGGGTATAAAAATATATTTTCTTTCGTCCAAGCGATATTTTAATCACTTATAAGAAATTAAATTCATTCCGACTTTAATTTTCAAAAGTTATTAACCTCAATCCTGTGCATGGGCAAGAGAGACGGAGCATGGTAAACTCTATCTTTACCTTATTCTTTTTGCCGTGATTGCATCTGCAGCCAACATAAAAACATCAAATGGCATAAGATAACGTTTAGTAAGAAATATTTTGTGTTGGTAGCTCTAACTCTGCTATAGGGCGAAAGAGAAAACTGCAAAACTTGTGCCATTCTTTCCTATAGGAAAATTACAATACGCTCCAGTCCATTGTTATAAGTCAGTAAGTGGCACTGATCACTTTACTCTTAGTTTGGGAATTCACTTTTACCGAGGTTCCCAGTAATTCCCATTTTCGAGGGAATTCTGGCACAACAACCTCCCAAAATTGCTGGGTCGTCAGGCCGGTGGTCTTCGGGTTAATCGCGACCACACGTCGTTACCGTGTTCATTGATCGAACATTGCCGGCTGCGGTAGGAAGAGAGCTTTGAGTTAAAAATACTCAAAAATGTCCCACACCTTTTAAACTCTGACGGGGCGCGTGTGTTGACAGAATAACATTATATATGTATGTAAAATGTGACATTCTTGTGGCTGCAAAAGCATTTATTTTTCTTATAAAAATAATGCCAAATTTTTGGCATCATACCTACCTATCATTTTTATTTCGAAAAACGCATTGAACAATTTGTTTTTTTTTATCAAAAAGGTTCAATAAGGTTCAGAGCGTTGCTATACCTATTTGTACCTAAAAAACAAGTTCGAAATTGAAATGAAAATATAAAAACATTGTTTTTAAATTTTGGTTTTATTTTCTAATTTTTAAAAAATCAAGTAATTTCATTTCATGTAAATCAAATCAATTTTGAAGTAGAGTATTTACATGGTCACTGAGAAAAATTATTACAGTCAGCCTTTACTTATGACAAATTTCCAGTGTACCCAAAATATTAGAAAAAGTCTGAGTTTTTCTACATTTGGTGAAGCAGTGGCATTGTTTATGTTACTATATTGGGACATACATATTAGTAAGTGAAAGAGCGATCAGATTTGTAAGCGGTTATAAAAAATTTGCAAAAACAAAGAGTAGGCGACAAGGGGTTAAGAGTTCACTTCTTTGCTTAGTTCCTTCATGCAAAGCCGTAACGACTCGCTTTGGCACCTGAATCAAACATATAAATTTGCGCCAACGTAACCTAATTTAACTTTACCTATCAGCTGACTGAACAAAGTTGAGCATGACAATGAAACATCCATACAAAAGAGTAGTAAATAATATTTATTGCACAGAATTTTTGCGAGTGACGTAAATTTAAAAACATTGAGATGAATCAATTCAATAGATACACTTATTGCAAGATTTTGTAGAAACTTCTCTATCTTTTTTCGGCTCGAACTTTCATTTCCTTTTCGATGGACAAAACAGCCACATTCGATAATGTTTCTTGACCCATTGTAAGTTTGTATTAACTTCAATTTACTGAAACTTCATTCACATGAAGCTATCGTCATTGGCAATATCAGAAAAAATCGGAGAGCCATTTAAGCATTTAAATAAAATTCTTGGACGCTATACTCGTGAATTGATCGAAGCAAATCCAAGAATAGCTAAACTGTTAAAAATGTGCACAATTGTTACCACAAAGCTTAGGTATTTTTCCCTAAAATGCATTTTCGTACATTTTTGGAAATATTGTGAAATAGTTAGCGAATGTCGATAGAATTATGTCCCGAGTGACGGTTGGTTATTTGCTCCTTGATGGTAAACCACAAAATTGAGTGTTCTTCCAATGAGCAAATAAAGTCATTGATTCAAAAATCTAAATAATTGTGGCGCTTAATCTTGACGCCCGCCGCCGTTTGCAGAGGGTACCGGTTTGGGATGGCTCTATTTCTTGTTTGCCTTCTCTCTAGGCATTTTTTGGCTAACCCGTAAACCGATAATCCGTTGTGGGACTAGTGGGACTGTGTAGGCATTCTACACTACCACAGAAATATTCCTTTTGGATTACATAAAAGAAAGAAGACGGATCCAAAATTTGTTAATCAGCGGTAACATACACGTAGAAGTGAAATCTAACATTTCAAGGCCGGGCATACTGTTTAAAGTTTGAGCGGCGAGCTTTTATCTATATATGAATTTTCTATCTAACCGTAAATGTTGCGGAAGTATGAACTAAAAGAATGCTAATTTGGAGCTTTTCTGCTCCAACGGCTCTTAAAGATTCTCTCAACTTTTTCCTATTCAATATAAGTCAGAGGGACATACATATATACAGTGAACTGCAGTGATTCTCATCTGTGGATGCTCATATCACCACTGATCACCTTACATCGCAATTTTTTACGAGAACGTGACAAAATGCATTTCTTTCCCTTTCCGAAGGTCCTGAACTTTGATTGCTACAGAAAAATGGTTTTCCACTAATATTTAGAACCATAACGTTATTTTGCCAATATGGAAATATTTTTATACAGGATATCCCATAAGTGGTGTGATGCCCAAAGGCTATGGACAGGTCATACTTAGACGAGCAAAAAATTGTATGGCTGGTGGGTGAGGAATCCTAGCTGTCGCAGATATGACGGAACTCAAAGATATTTGGGTATGTTTTTTCAGATCACCCTGTACCTTCTGAACGTTACACCCTATGATGATGATTGAAACTTTCGTAAATATATAATCGTTGGACTTTTCTAATAATCTGTAAATGTTTTCCTCCTTCTCTCTGTTTTGAAGTTGTGGCTCAGCAAAATTAAAATTTTGGAATTTCTACTCCTTTTTTATTTAACTATACTGTTTTTATCAAAAAATTCCATACATACATAAGAAGCACAAAACCTTAGCTTTAAAATTACCCATCACACTCTGTATACTGAAAATATAACCCTTTCTGCGTTTTTTGCACTTTTTCTTAAATATATCTAGCGAAAATGGCTGAAAAAGTTCAATACAAGAAAGTAGGCAATTATCTTTTGGAAATGACCTTTTCAGGCATTTTCGCTGGATATGCTTAAGAAAAAATGCAAAGACCACCGAAAGTGCTACACTGGTACAGAGTATGATAGGTCATTTTAAAGGGAAGCTTTTGTGTTTCTTAAATCTAATATGAAAACTTGGTGCTGATAAAAATAGTAGTTAACAAAAATCGAGTTTCAGTTTCGAAATTTTAATTTTATTGAGCAATGATTCAAAACGGAGAAGAGGAGGGGGGAAATTATATACCACTGGAGAGTTCCGACTATTGTCAATTCAACAAATTTTAAATCATCATCATAGGATGTAACGTTCAGGAGTTACAGGGTGATCTATAAAAACATACCCAACTATCTTAAAGTCCCGTTATCTCGGAAACCGTTAGGATTTCCCTACACCACTCATACAATTTTTTGCTTGTTTAAGCATTACCTATCCCTAGCCTTCAGGTGCAAGACCACATACGGGACACCCTGTATAAAAACAATTACAGATTATTTTGGTGAAAGTTTGTTAAAGTTTTAGCGGACAATACCTATAAGGTAAGGTGGAGATAGGTTCACACATACTCATTACAACCCCAAAAGTGATAGTTCCGAATTGATTGTCAAAATAGGTTCGCTTATAGCTCTTAGAACTGACTCGCATAAATTTCTAACGTCTGCAATTCGCTCTACAACTCAACCAGGAACGCATAGCTACCTGAAAGTACATTAAAAACTGCTTAGATTAAACGTTTTTGTCTGGTAACTTTACAAACGGTTTGCCCGGTTTACTCCATTTTTGAAATCATGCACGCAATATGTACTTGCGTTTGCAATCAATGTCCAAATATATAGTGAAAAACGAAGTTTTTGTAGGGCAACCTTGCTAATGGGTTACCCGATTTATCTCATTTTCGAACTTAAATCTCCACCTTATTTAAAAGGGTCCAACATTTCAGAACTCTAAGTCAATGCGTTCTTGAGTTATTGTGCAGACGGACGGACATGCAAAAATCACAGTTACTTTTAATATTATGTGTGGTTGTGCAATCCATTTTGCTCTACCAGCATTATTTCTAATTATTCCAATGCGTTACAAACGGAATGGGAAACCTAATATGCCAAAAGATTTCATCATATATTACCAGCTAAATTTAGTTTTTATTGTCAAATCGTGTCTTACCGTTTCTTAGTTTCCACAAATATGAAAATATTCCGTAGTTACACCTTTGGCTAAATGTTCTGCCCCTTTATCCACTAGTGACGACCGGTCAATAAGTTTGCCACAGCTGCGAAACCGCACTGTTAAAAATGTTCACAGATATTCGCTTCTGTTTCTCTCTTCATAACAATCTAATGACGACTTTAGTATTACTAGACTTGACTAAAGCATTTAATTCGTTAATCATTGCCTACTTCTGCCATTAAAATTATTGGTGAGTTCCTATCTGGCCGTTTCCACCAAGTATAGATCGGCAACATTAAGTTTAATTGGAAAAGGATCGGCAGCGGAGTACCGCAAGGCTCCACTTTTCGACCAAATGCAAATGTACTTATCTAGACCAATCGGCTTAATAGAGAACTGTATATTGACAATATTGATTTAAAGAATATTTTCTCATGGGCAGCTAATAACCAGCTCCTGTTAAATCCTGCTAAATCAAGCATCGTGCTTGTTTTTCGATACAGGTAACTAAAGCTCGGCGGGTATTCCTAATATCTATTTAAACTGCGTAGTGTTGCCCTACACAAGTTATGTGAAGATTTTGGGAGTAATTTTTAATGGCAAACTAAAATATTGTGACCAGGTGAACTATTCTCTACAAAAAATTTACTGAGGACTCAAACAGCTTTGACTCTCGGGTAGTAGTTTATTGTCTCTTAATTTAAAACTAAAACTTATAAAATTTTTGCTGATATCTCATTTTCAGAACCATATAATCAACTTGACGCCGAATGTGACCGTAAAATAAATATTGCTTTTAACGATTGCGTACGATTTATATACAATTTGGTGCGACATGTATAGGGCTTCCAATTATCCGACATTAATGACTATCCGGATATCGAATACTGAAAACTCAAAATATCCGGATAATCCGGATATCCGGATAACAAGAAACAAAATAAATAAATAGCTTGAATCCAATATTTCATGGTGTTTTATAATTTTTTTATTCAAATATTTTAATTATGTACATTAATAATTAATAAATAGTAAAAAAACATTATATGATTTAATTTTATTTTGTTTTTAAAAAAGAATATTTTAAAAAGTTATTGCATTGAATATTTCAAAATTGTAATTGATTGAAACTGTAAATGCTGACTTTATTGTAAGAAATGCATTGAATAATATGTTTTTTGCATTGCTCTGCTCATCAACAGAAGAAATTGCCACTTCCAGTTATCGCTGCAGACTGGCATTGTAATGGGAGCACCTTTTGAATTATAATCAAAATATTTATGGAATGTGGTATATTGCCTGTTTCTAAGAAGATTTACTTTCATAAGCATTTTATTTCGACGTTCATCCATTCGTTTTTTGCTCTGTTTCGATAAATTTTAACCTAAGTTCGTTCTAAACTCGTCTAAGCTTTCAAATAGAAATTTATAAGCACATTCAGCGGTCAAAAGTGTCGCTGAGTTTTTTATTTAATTCCTTTGCTGCAGTCTCTAGTGGTAATAGGACATCTAACAATTCTTTTAAACTTGATTGCCCTTAAATGGTTAAAAATTAAATGTCGCGTCGTTGACTGCTGGCTTACTCGTTGGTTACGTCAACAAGTCGAGCCATCGTCGATTTTATATAGATAATCACGTCATATATGGATAACGCCATACGGGTAACAGAAAACTCCTACACCGGAATCTGGAAACATATATTTACTCCATAATCAATGTATATACTACCTTTTTGGGCGATTAACTCAATATTTTATTTATAAATATATTCAATTTTTAACCACACTGTTATCATGTAATTTCAGTGCTTAGTAGGTTCTGTTTTACCCTAGATGAAATCTATTTGGTATACTAAGTTTGTCCTTCCGTTTGTAACGCATAGAAATAATTATGGTAGAGCAAAATGGAATGAACACCCATGTATAATATTAAGAGTTATTTTGATTTTAGCATATCCGTCTGTCCGTCTGTCTATCTGTCTGTGTGTCACGCGATAACTTGAGAACGCATGTACTTAGAGAACTGAAATTTTGCACATGAGCTTTTTTTAAAAAAGAAAAGTAAATTCAAGTTCGAAAATGGGACAAATCGGGTAACTCCTTCAAGGAGTTGCCATACAAATCTTTCGTTTTTCACTACATATTTGGACATTGCTTTAGAGAGCATCAGCGTAGAGAGCTGAAATTTTCTACGCGACGTTTTCATAAAAATAGTAAAAATAATTTCATAAATGAGCTAAATTGGGCCATATAAAAATTTTGATCTTCTAAGTAGGTATTCTGGAAAAACAATCAGTCCTAGACGTTTTTTGTGTACTCAAAAGTTCTTCAGAATATGAAATGCTATGAAACTAGTTATAATAATTTTTACTGTCCGACGAACCGTTCTAGAAAGATATGCGAAAAACCACATAGTAAATCAAACTTACACAGATGGGTGACCATACGAAATTACATAGACCCAGTTTAGACAAGTCAGTTTCAGTATGCTGCCTCTGCCGCACGAAATCTGTAGGTTGGGTGATGCTTCATTCCTGCCCCCAACCATCATATTACCGAGAAGTTTTCGTAGGACAGAGGCAGCTTATTGACCCGTCTAAACCGGGTCATAACGGCATTCATCTAGGGTATCATAAGAATTACTCTTGGACCAATTCTAGCTTTCTTACTTGTTTTATTTAAAATTTGGATAAAAAAACATCCAAGACAACTTATTTGTTTATGCAAAGAAACTTTAATAAATAAATAATAATAATAAATAAAACTGCCACTGCCAAAGTAATTGTATAATCTTTTGAAAATAGCTGAACAGTTAGAAAGAAAACAGTATTTTCCCGAAAAAGAAATGTCAAAAATATCCGGATTATCGGATAATTAAGGAAAAATATCCGGATTACCGAATAGTTAAAATGGGTCGGATAATCCGGATATCCGGATTGGAAACCCTAGTCATGTACATATCTGCCTATAGCTGCTATGTCCTCAGGTAGATGGTCGTTCAATTCTTATCTCGATATGAGAACCTATTGCTTTCCCATAAGTTATTAAGGTCGGGAATTCCTTCATATCTGTATAAACGTTTGCATTTTCTGCATTCTACGCGTCAAGAAACTCTACTCATTTCTCGCATGCGAATACACTTCCATTTCATGTCAGGGACAGGTAAGGACAGCTGAGTTTAAAATACTAATACTATACTAATACTATAATAAGTATACTATATTTAAAAGATGTATATATTGTGTATACGGACCTAAATAAATAATTATTTTTATTATTATTATTTCCCCATTTTCTAGTCTTTTAATCCACAAAGGCTTTCCGGTGGCACTAACCAGTACCTATTATCGTTGAAAATGCACAAATGTTTAAATGCAATTCATTTCATTTTCAATGAACAAATAATTTATAACTATTTTTAGAACATAATTGTATAGATGGAATCTGTGTGAATTTTAATGATGCCGGTCTAAATTGAAAAAAATTAACCTAACATAAAAAGAATAACACAACGCGTATACCCACAAGCCAGTCCAACTAACTTTTTCGCTACAAATGAATCTGACATAAGTTTGTCATTCCGTTTGTAACGCACAGAAATAATACTGGTAGAGCAAAATGGGCTGGACACCCCCACGCATAAAATTAAAACTTATTTTGATTTTTGCAAGCCGGTCTGTCCGTCTGTCCTTACGATAATTCGAGAATGCGTCTACTTAGAATGCTGAAATTTTGCACACGGGCTTTTAGAAAAAAAGTAAGTTTATGTTCGAAAATGGGACCAATCGGGCAACTCCTCCGTAGGGTTGCATTGCCATACAAAAATTTCGTTTTCACTATATATTTGGAAACTGCCTGAAAACGCGTCGACGTGGAGAGTTGAAATTTTGTGCATACCGTTTATATAAAAATAGTAAATAAAATTTCAAATCTAATATAATCTAAATCGGGCAACCCGTTTTTTGGTGTTGCCATACAAAACTTTTAACTTTTATTTTCATCTAGAGTATTATATTATTGGTCTTAGACGAAGTATATAACTTTGCCTTGTTTTAAAGTAAATCGTTGAAGAAAAGGAATTAACTATTTGAAATTTCATTTGATTTTTATGCAACTCATCGAATATAGGCTCGAATAACAGCTTTAGCAGCTTCTAAAATTTAACATATATTATCCGTTTTTCGATCTTCGTAGCAGATAATTTTGTCAAAATGGCTTTCTATGCTGGATTTCTGTGCCCTGAATGTCTGCATAAACATTTTAATCAGACACAAAATCAAACGATTTATTGTAGTTTTGTAGTTATATAATAAGTTAATTTCCTTATCATGTATGTTTTTTTTTT
Organism: Dioctria linearis; assembly: GCA_963930735.1. Classification (NCBI taxonomy): domain Eukaryota; kingdom Metazoa; phylum Arthropoda; class Insecta; order Diptera; family Asilidae; genus Dioctria; species Dioctria linearis. The sequence continues at coordinate 315,401,195 of OZ005741.1, forward strand.
ATTATTTAAATATATATTATCTGATAATATAATTTTTATTTAGCAAAATTTATAATTTTTTTTTTCTGTGTTTGTAAAAGTAAAATGTGGTTATTGTCTGTAAGTATTACATACAACACTACAAAAGCCATGCACTAATCAAATCACATCCAAAAAGATTAAATTGTAATTATTAATAAAAACGTACGCTGTTACAAATCAATCAGAGAGTGAATGATTTTTCAAAAATAATTAATTATCTTGGAAATGGTTTCAATTAATGGAAGGGACGGGATGGATAAAATAAACCAAAATACAATTTTAAACAGCTGCTGACTACTGCTTTATATATTTTTTACTTTTCGACAAGCTACATAAATATATACTTATTTCAGATGAACTGATAAAATATAAAACGGAGCTTCTACATATTTACCTCAAAATGTCTTTTTACTGTTCTACTATATATATTGATAATAATCTTAGACATATACTTAAGTAGTTGTAAGATTATAAGTATTTACAATTAATAAAATTTTACTGTTATATCGTATGTTAGTTAGATGTACTTGTCGGAGACGTACTATTTTTGGGATCTGTATGCGGACTTACGAAGCATAGCGGCGAGCTATAATAACTTGGAAAAAGTGAATACGGACTGATTCCAGCTGTTAAATAATGATTGGCGTATATCCCTTGCCTTTGTGCAATTTTTAGTCTAGATGTTAATTGTTTCTTCCATTTAGTCCTTCTATTCTGAAACCAAGTTTTTATTTGTACTTCTGTTAAATTTAGAGTTTTCGAGAGCTCCATTCGTTTGCTAACACTGAGATATTTGTCCTGTTTGAATTCGTTCTCCAATCTTTCTAGCTGTTTTGCACTGTAGGCTTGTCGAGGCTTTCTATCTAAACCGGGCTTTCGAAATCTTTTTCCTTGAGGTTTTGGAACTAAAATTGAAAATAAGAATTAAATTAGATTAGAATGTTGGAAATATTGTTTGTAAACATTTTTTTGATAAATATTTCTTATGTACATACATACACCAGCCAAAATATCAAAGAATAGATTTTATTGGCTTTCTTTGGCTTCAAGGATTGTAGGATGAGTTGAATGAGACGAGAGCTATTAATTGTTGACGAAACGTACTGCACTTTCACAACTTGATATTTTTATATTATGTGACGGAACAGGAACTAAAAGTGATTGAGATAAGGTAAAGATCAATTCTTCATTATCTGCTATAGTCCTATATAGTACTAGTCAATGGCAATCATACAACTAACTGCACGTGATTGAGTTATGTTGGATGACGCTGTCACGTATATTAATAAAGGCAATGATTAAAGTAAGAAATCGAATATCCGAAAATACCGAATATCTTTTCAGATGTTACATAATCTTTTTTGTTTTCCTGCCTACATAAGTTATGTGGGTGGTTTTTAAATGTGCTGAAGCATTTGAGATCGGCAACTTAAGAAAAAATCTTTATCACCTATAAACAATACCAGACCGAAACCACATAGGGAGTTCTTTCAAGAGCCTGGATATTTGAGCCTAACTCGACATTCTCCTGTTTCAACCATATATGTAAGTTATACAATCAGAAATATAAATGGCAGTTGTGTCTGTGGTCTGGTATAGGTACTTTTGCTTCATATACGACCAAAACTGATTAAAGTCCTGGTGATACTTCATATTACAGCTATGGTTGCATAATATTCTTACTGTTGGTATCAGTTAGTCGCAGCAGTATGTACGTACTTAAGCTGCCTGTCCTACACAAAATTTTGTATACTGATAGCTGGCGTAAGTCTACTACGAGATAGGGAGGAACAGTGACATATAAAGAGATACCATAAAATTTGCAACCGAGTAAACCACGGAGTTATTATATGAGAAATATTCAATGTAGTGAGCCAAATTCTTGATCAACGAAAAGTGAGGGAAATTAGCGTTAAAATTTGTGAGCCAATTTGAGCTTATAATCTTATAATGAAATATATTTATAATACGCTAATACGCTAATACGCCTATTCCCCGAAAAACTCATGAAAACTAATACTTTTTAAGCTATTCAAAAATAATTTCAACTCATTTCGATTATTATAATTTGACCTTAACAAGACTGCAGACACAGGGAAAAATTCATCCTTCAAAGCTTCGGCAAAACGTTCATGCTTCGCAGGTTCAAATTATTTTAAACTTCGAAATTTCGAATCACCTGTTTCGTAATTTCGAATCGCCTGCTTCGAAGTCTTTCAACAATTCTTGATCCCTCGTCGCAAATCGCGGTATGGAGAACGTTCTTACTTTTTTCAAAGTACAATTAGAACTTTACCTTTTTGGCTAACTTCAGCCGTCTTGAGATTTAATCAATTTTCAAATTCAATGGCTGCCAACTTGAAGGAATCTTAAACACTACCTACCAACTTTGCGAATGTCAAATATCAGATGTGAATGGGTTCTGTTGAACAAAAAAATGAATAAATTTATCGTAATTTTAGATAATCGGATCCAATTCTGTTTTTCCTTAATGTCAGTCACAAATAAAAGCTCTCACTATAAACAAGTTAAAGTTGCAAATGTGAGAAACGTCGGTTGTGTTCAAAGCCGACTTTAAGTGAAACCTGGCGATAAAGCTGGCTGAAAAACCTCAAACTCTATTTTAGACTTTACACAGCAGTTCGAGAAAATACTCTTTACGAAACTAATTTCTCATCGGACTTTTCCTAAAGCCGGTTCTCGTAAAGTTTCTCTTAAAGGAATAAAGAAAATACGTTCAGCTATATATATATTCAAAAAGTTAGCAACGAATAGGAAAAAAAACGCACATTTCAAAGGAAAAGCTATTCTTTGAGTCTCAACTCAAAAGCTCAGCAAAAATACAACTTTTTTCTAGTTTTTAAGGAAAAAATACCAAACAAAAGAGGAATGGATGCAACACACTCAGTGTAAATAATAGACACATTTAATCCAAGTTGCTAACGGAGAGCCATGTTATGTGTCATCCTGACAAATGAGCTTGAATATGAAAATATAAACATATTTGAACCCGCAATAAAAAAAATAAATGTTTGACTAAAATATAATTTATTGAAATACCTGAGTACTCTAAGAGATTTTTAAAAGACTACGCAGATAACTTCTCATTTAAAGATTTTAAGTTTTCTTCAATTACTCATACAATATATGTAAGTAAAAAAAAAAGTCCCATATTCGGGCTAACTAACTATAAATGATTGAAATCATCCAAATGAATCAATTAGCACCTATCACATGTACACATAACTCTGTCTCCTTAAAAGCATGAAATGCAAACACAACAAATGGTGCATGCCAGGTCTCACGGATAGGTGCCTCTTTAGCATAAAAAGTGAGTTGTCTTTTTGAAATGATGTTGTTTAACTGCCCATTTACGGGTTATGGGCTTCGTGTAGGTAAATTATGACTTTCTCAAATAAGTACTGTTTATTCTGACCCCTCCGCATCTGTTGAAGATGAATATTCTCGGACAATTAGCCGCATCTGAATTTCAAATGTGCGTTTTCACACTTTTGTGTTTGGCCTGTTGGTTTTCTGGAAAGCGCCTCGGCCGCCGCCGGCGTGTAAACTCTTTATCCCAGAAATTTTGGGTTATGATTTTTTTATTACATACTTGTATTTATTTAAATATTATATTTATACGAGGATATCAGAGCCTGTATAATAATTCTGAAATGACTCACCTTGTAATCCTAAAACATAATTTGCATGTGATGGAGATTTCGTGTGAACGCCAATCCAATTGGTATATACAAAACTGGGATGCGCACTAGGAAAGTGAACTTCATTAAATGGATACGGAATTGTAGTAATGCCATTTTTAGTTGCTATGCTTTCTGGAGTAGATAATCCTTCAAGTAAATTTGCTGCTTTTGTACTCAAAATCTCTAAAACATTGGGTGCCGTTGCTGAAAAAAAAAACAGTAAAAAATATTATTTTTGACTAAACCTTGACAAAAATATTAACAACTGATTATTTCAAAAATTTTAATGTTATGGAAGAAAAGAAGTTATTATAACTTCTCGCGTATAAGATTTGATTGGGGTGGGTCTGGCACTGCAGAGCACTATGACATTCTCTTCATCTGATCGCTTTTTCCTTGTGACGGGCATAGGACCAGTGATTCTTGGTATTATAAACGACTGAGACCCTAAGTCCAATTTGTATAGCACTCACAATTCGGTAAATTTATATTAGGTTGAACCCTAAATCAACAGGTTCTTTGGTCAATAATGTAAGAAGAATAGAAACAAAAAGGCAGCCTACTCATGTTATTGTTAATCTTAATAATCTTAAAATCATACATAGATTTTGCCAAATACAAAAGTGAAATAAATCTTAAAAGAGAAAGAAAACTAAATCTAATTAAAACTAAAAATCGCCAATAGAAATTTAGACTTAATTAAACAGAACATAGTTTGAAAAGTTAACATTAAATAATAAAGAGAAGAGTAGTGTTTTTATTGTAGAGAGAGGTAGCAAAAACTAATAAATAAATTAATGTAGCAAAAATTATACATAATAGAAGAGCAAGAGTGGAAGGGCTAGAAGTATTAGAGTGAAACATCTGAGTGCAATATCAAACGAGCAATTGAAACAAGGTGTGATTGACGAACAAGTAATTAGGAGATTGGGTATAAAAAAAAAATCGGAACTCTCCGATCCAAGGATGTTTCTAAGAAAAGTCGAAACTCTCCGATCCAAGTGTGTTTCTAAAGCATTTCGTTACCAGAATAAATAAATAGAAGCGATGACGCCTCGAAACCATGGCAGCAAATTAAGAAACATTTAACTTCACGTGCCATATTTGGAATTGCAACAAAAGGGGAGGATAAGCGCCCCGTCATAAAATTTTTTAATTTTGTGTTTCGGTTCTCTAAAAATCTAAAAATTACGTAACGAAATTTCGGGCACAACATCATTCAGTTCGCATTTCTGTATAGTCCATTAGTTTTGAAACTACCAGTTACGGGTTGGGTTAACATTCTTCTTTTAAGCTTAAGGCTGAATAAATTTGTAAGCATTTTATTCCCCCTTTTTATTTTCCACAGTTTTTATGACATTGAATTGAAACCTTCGGCAAAATATTAGAAACTCTTCAGTTCAAATGATACCGGGCTTAGATTTTTGAAACAGATTTTGAGTTTTTTTTAAAAAATCAAAAACCTCAAAAAACAGGGTTATTTTCCTCTCCCCCCCCCCCCCCCCCGAATAACTTTTTCATGTACACACCGATTTTTATTATTTTTCGTACATAGGTTTTCCAAACATATTTCTAAATGCTAGCGGAGCTGTTTTTCCAAATTTGTTAATATTTTTCATGTTATAATTACTTTCATAACATTAAGATTGAGACTCTTGTAACTTGAAAAAAATTTGTTGCTACACGATTATTTTAACACGATAATGAAGATTGAGGTGATTCTATTCAGTGACCCAAAAACTGGATTAATCCCGAAAGTAGTTTATTTTATAAAAATTATTTTGTAAACCTCTATCGTGATAAAAATTTAATGATAAAATTGGTTTTTATTCATTTTAATTCTCAAAAGCTTTCCGAGATGGCGATAGGCTCCAGTAAAAAAAGGCCAACATATTTATCTTATGTGTCTCTAAAAATGATTATCTATCCTGCACGTATGTACATAATGTAATATTAACGGTACGTCATAGCACAAGCACTGCCAAAACCCTCGAGAATACTTCCCAAGCCATGAAACAGAAATCTATATGTGTGCGTTCGGAGTCCGTACTCTAAAATGCTCTATATTGATGCTTATAGAAAAGTGCCAAACATTGACTTTATATATGCCATAGAGCCTAAACTATTATCCATACAGGAAAATAGTCATCTAGTAATTTAAAGCTTGGTTCCTTGCCTTCCCAAAGGCTATACTTACTATATACCTTACTTAACAAAATAATAAAATAGTTTTGATTTAAAAGTAACCTTACCAATTTACGCTCAATAACTCTCAGCTGAGTAATAATTACATGTGTGTATGTACAGTTGGAGTCCGAATCTGTAGGCAGCTACATTCGATATCAGCCCACGTCATGACATGGCGACTCAGGGTCATATACAATGATTACTCAACTGAGAATTTTTGTTTGTAAATCGTAGTCATTTTGTTCAGATAAATGTTTTTTTAATAATTTTCTTAGGAAAGGTATAACAATTTTATTTCGGTTCGGAAGATAAGGAAGCAAGCTTAAGATTATCACAACACCATTTTTTTGTATGAATAGTAGTTTAGGGCGGAGGAGCTATTCAAATCAAACTTTTGTCAATTTTACATAAGAACACTGCAAATATTTTAGAATGTAAGGACTACGCTGGGCCTCGCATGTGGTAGGGAGGGAGTCTGTTTCATGGCTTGTGAAGTATTCTCGAGGGTTTTGATACTTCCCAAGCCATGAAACAGAGATCTATATGTGTGCGTTCGGAGTCTGTTCTCTAAAATGTTCTATATTGATACTTATGGAAAAGTGTCAAACATTGACTTTATATATGCTATTGAGCCTAAACTACTATCCATACAGGAAAATAGTCTTCTAGTAATTTAAAGCTTGGTTCCTTACCTTCCTAAAGGCTACACTTCCTATATACCTTACTTAACAAAATAATAAAATAGTTTTGATTACAAAGTAACCTTACCATTTTACGCTCAATACTTCTCTGCTGAGTGATAGTTGCATGTGTGTATGTGCAGCCGTAGTCCGAATCTGTAGGCAGCTACATTCGATATCATCAGCCCACGGCATCCCATGACGGCACAGCGGCATTGCAATGATTACTCAGCTGAGAATTTTTGTTTGAGGAATCGTAGTCATTTGGTTAAGATAAGTTTGTTTAAATAATTTTGTTAGGAAAGGTATGAAAATTTTATTACGGTTCGGAAGATAGGAAAGCAAGCTTAAGATTATTGGAACACCATTTTTCTGTATGAAGAGTAGTTTAGGGCGGAGGAGCTATTCAAATCAAAGTTTTGTCACTTTTACATAAGAACACTGCCAAAACCCTCGAGAATACTTCACAAGCCATGAAACACACCACCTCCCTACCACATGCGAGGCCCAACGTAGTCCTTACATTCTAAAATATTTGCCGTGCTCTTATGTAAAACTGACAAAAGTTTGATTTGAATATCTCCCCCGCTCTAAACTACTAATCATTCAGAAAAATGGTGTTCCGATAATCTTATGATTGCTTTCTTTTCTTCCGAACCGTAATAAAATTTTCATACCTTTCCTAACAAAATTATTTTATATTATCATCAGCCCACGGCATCCGATATCGAATATAGCTGCCTACAGATTCGGACTACGGCTGCACACACACATGCATTTATTACCCAGCTGAGAGCGTAAAATGGTAAGGTTACTTTGTAATCAAAACTATTTTATTATTTTGTTAAGTAAGGTATATAGGAAGTGTAGCCTTTGGGAAGGTAAGTAACCAAGCTTTAAATTACTAGAACACTATTTTCCTGTATGGATAGTAGTTTAGGCTCTATGGCATATATAAAGTCAATGTTTGGCGCTTTTCCATAAGCATCAATATAGAACATTTTAGAGAACGGACTCCGAACGCACACATATAGATCTCTGTTTCATGGCTTGGGAAGTATTCTCGAGGGTTTTGGCACTGCCCGTCTGCTGCTAGCTGTGTGCGTAACTTTGTTGTTGGAGTGGATTTGGATTGCAATGACAGAAAAGGGAGAATATTTGTTATTTTTTTGTTCATGGTTTAGTTAAAAAGAGACGAAAGATATTTATTTAGAATATAAGCCAAGGGAAAATTATTTGGATTTTTTTTTCTCTTTTCACTGTTTTATTGCATATTTGTTTGAGATTGGGAATTTGTTTTATAATCCAAGAAAATACTCGGTTTTTTTTGCTCTAGGTGTATTCGGAAAATAATTAAAGTTATCAATTTGGTACATTCTATGTATATGGAAATATGAATGTGAATCATTTTGAATAGTGATTAAGTGATTACGAAGGAGTTGCCCGATTCGGCCCATTTGTGAACTCCAATGCCTCCCAATTTAATCCAACTTGCTGGAACCATTGTGCATATACATTACATACATAGAAGGCAACGGATGTTATATAAAGATCCCAAAGGCTGTATGGAAAGCAATAATAAAATTACAAAAACAGTTCAATTAAATTTCGAACAAGAACAAAACAATACGCTTCGGTTTGAATATGGCAGACATTTTTCCTAGAGAAAATAAAGAATGTTTGCCATGTCAATACAGCAGTGATTATGTACTGCTGCTAGGTCAAGATACTTATATACAGCGAGTACTGCTTCTGCGTGTGGCACTAAATCGAAAGCTTTGTACGAAAGCTCATGCTACTACTACATAGTTAAATGGAAGCTCGGAATCGAGAGCTTTATTTTCTGCTATTCTGCCTTAAGAACTGAGATATTGAAACATTTTTGTAATTTTCGTTTTGCACTGAAAAATTTCTATTACTGGCAGGGCCGGATCTGTGGGAGGGCACTCGGGAGCACTCGCCCGGGCGCTAGCTTTAAGGGGGCGGCAATACGACAGACTTCTGAACCCATAACTAAACGAGAGAATTCTAATTACAAGAATTGGAAAATTTTTTCAGACCATACTTAACACTTCAGTCTTCTTTCCGGAATCTAAAAGCTCCCTTGCTGATATCATACTTTTAATTATGCCTATACTTATACAGTCAAGCAGTTTACTGTCTATCAAATTTAAGTGTGTAAGCCTCTGTAAGCTAATATAATTAAAATTCCGCTAAATTCTCAAATTTTACCTTTGTATCATATGAAATGAATTCAAAAATTGTACAAAAGTGCTGGCAACCCTATGTTCCACATCATCCATCAATCCTACCTCGAGTGTAGACAGAATATAAGACAGTAGGCACAAGCACAGAGTTGCCAGAAAATATTTTTATGTCAGCTAAATTTAGCCATTTTAGCCGGAGTTAAGGCCTTTGAATCTGAGGAAAAAATCGGATAAATCCTTTCAACCTGAACAGCAGTTTGCCAGAATTCGTAGCCAGAGTTTTTTTGAAACCGTCTCAAATTTTAGTAGTTTTAGACGAGAAGATACATATTGAAAAGCGGCAAAAATAAAGAACTGATCTCTAACATAATTAAAATTTGTAATTTGTTATCTTTGTGTTAATAATACCGGAGACAGGTTAGCAATTTCAATATTGCATTTTGCGCTCAACCGAAAGTCTGTCTCTATATACTGAAAAACAGCTCGGAATACGGTCGGTGTACACGAAGTATGCTCCAATGAGCTCAATATTGAAATCGCGAAACGTACGCGGTAAACGAGTTTATTGCAATATGATCATATTATAAACCATATAATACACGGACCTTTTAGAACCGATTAATACTGTAATGTTGGCTACAACTTTTTCTGACATTTAATATTTGACACTTGTGAAATTGATGTGTCTATTTCGTTTTTATTATTCATATAGTAATTTCACAGCATCTGCTCGCGTTTTGTACGTGCGCGGAACTTTCTTAAGTCAAATAACAAATCAAGTGATAAATCAAATGTAAATTCTCTAATAAATTTTTAGTATCGTAAACAGCAAGTGTGTCTCTGAAATTTTATATTGCAATTGCCATAATTGCATTATCAATATATCAATACTAAAATTGCAAGTCTGTCTCTGGTATAAAATAAAAGATATTTTAAAATTAAAAGTTATTTTGATTTTTGCATGTCCGTCTGTCCGTCCGTCCGTGCGCACGATAACTCGAGAACGCGTTCACTTAGAAAGCTGAAATTTTGTACACGAACATTAACAAAAAAAAGTAAAATTAATTTCGAAAATGATATAAATCGGGCAACTCCTTCGTGGGGTTGCCATACAAAAATTTCGTTTTCCACTATATATTTGGACACTACCTGAGAAAACGTCGACATAGAAAGCTGAAATTTGGTACACTCTGTTTTCATAGTAACAGCAAAAAAAATTTCAAAAATGGACTAAATCGGGCAACCCCTTCTTGGTGTTGCCATATAAAAAATTTAGTTTTTATTTATACTTTGAAAACGATCAGTCCTAGATATTTTAATTGTACTAAAAACTTCTTCAGAATAAGAAATCCTATAAATTTGGTTATAATCATTTTTTCTGTCTGACGAGCCGTTCTAGAAATATATGCGAGAAACCAATGCAAAAAATCACAATTGCTTAAATGGGTGACCATACGAAATTTCATACGGGCATTCATCTAGGGTATCATAAGAATTGGTCTTAGACCAATTCTAGCTTTTTCACTTGTTTACTTTTCTTTTATTTTAAAACAGTTTCAGATTCAAACGATCGATCTTAATTTTTGTTTGAATTTCAAATTCTTTTTATATAACAATCATTTTTCTCAAATGATAATTGTTTTTAACAATTTTGGTCCTAGTTCCAAGGTATGCAGTATAAATAAGTCATCTATCTATAATGCCTATATACCCTGGAACTGTAATAAAATTTGCCCCAAATAAAGATCGTTTTTAGAGGGGGCGGTAAATAACGTATTTGCCCCCCTTCAAAACTTTCCTAGATCCGGCACTGATTACTGGATATACTACAAAGTGTATCAAGAGCAAGTATAAGACATTCTACGATAAAATATGTTCAAAATTGAAATAATACCATATATAACAGTTTCTTTGAAAGTGTGAAAGGAACTTACGCGTAGGTAAATGCAAAATTTATTTTATTAAATTTTAGCAATGTCTGTATATTGTAATATATCTTGAAGACGTACAACACTTCTTCACAAAATACATGCGATGGCTCAAAACATTTGCCTTATGCTTGGGTATTATAAGCGCATTGTAGAGTTCTATCTATATGTCGCAATTTCTCATATACGACTATAGTAAATTCCTCATTTTGAAGTCTCTGATCATGTTTGTAAAAAACAGTGAAATTCGCATATATGAATTAAGAACAGCACATAATAATAATAATAATAAATTTTATTGCTGACAAAGGTACATAACATTTTAGAAATCTTAAAAGTGTACAATTAACGTAGGAGAAAATTCTAAATATTAACAGTGTGTGTGTAAAATATAAGCGCGGGTAGAATCATAACTAGACATCGGATTATATGCATTTGCATATAATTGCATTTTTGCAACGTTATTGCATATTATTGTACTTTGTCGTTTATAGTACATAATTCGGCATAAAAAGTTGCGTTTATCAATTTCAAATGCGTTAGATAGTAGGCGAGAAAGAAAGTTAGATGAAGTTTGTTTGTTTTGTTCGGTGGTGTAGTTGCAGCGGGAGCTCCATCAGCGTAACGTGTAATCGACCGTGCTTTGTCGACATCGTCTATAAGGTTAAGACTACCTAGTCGTGTTTATTGTGGCATTTACTAGTGTGTTCTGTGCGTTCATTATCGCGTGAATTAAAAAGTTCCCTATCTTGTTTTTGTTGTATTCACTGTTGTGTGTTCTGTGCGCTTACTATCCCGTACTCGTTCACGAAAATGCCACCCATTAAAAAGAATTCCATTTCATCAACTCAATAACGATGTATTCAGAAAATTCTTGAAGAATTATTGTCTCAATCAAGTAATTCCAGAAGAATCAACGATCCGTAAAAATTACCTGCCAGCTATTTATGAAGACGTTTTAGCAGAAATTCGGGCTGACATTTTAAACAAATTTGTGTGGATATCAACTGATGAAACTACAGATTCATGTGGACGATATATAGCCAGTTTGATAATTGGAAAATTAACAACTGAACCTTCTACTCCACACTTGATTGCTTGTAAGATCCTAGAGAAAACAAACCATTCAACTATTGCTCGATTCGTAAATGATTCTTTCCCGATTCCTGTATGGACGAAAAAATATGTGTGTTTCTTTCTGATGCTGCAGCATATATGCTAAAAGCTGGTAAAGCTCTTCAAGTATTTTACCCGAACTTACTGCACATAACCTGTTTGGCACATGGACTCCATCGATTTGCAGAAGAAATCAGGAAAGACTTCGTAAATGTCAATGACTTGATTTCGTCAACAAAAAAAAGTGTTTTTAAAAGCACCTTCGCGTATACAGACTTACAAAGAACAACTTCCGAATTTGCCACTACCTCCGGAACCTGTAATAACGCGATGGGGTACCTGGTTGAACGCAGCACTGTTCTTTGCTGAGCATTTTGAGGCCATAAGAGGAGTAGTCGGTCAATTTAACGGTTCCGATGCACTGGCCATTGCATCATGTCAGCAAGCATTTGAAGACCCTTTAATAAGGAAAAATATAGCAGTCATTAAAACGCACTTCCATGAAATACCCGAAGTAATTGAAAGGCTAGAGACCAAAAATCTTCCTGTTTGTAATTCAATAATGCAATAATAGAAAAATGGTGGATCTAATCCATGCACTTCCGAACACATTTTCATTAAAACTCCAAAATAAGTTAGAAACTGTTCTTGCCAAAAATCCGGGTTTTGAAGCAGTTAAACAAATAAATGCTTACATTAATAGAGCAGGTCAAAGCTCACCTGAGGTGATTTCTGCGGACATGGCGCAAAATTTTAAATTTTGCCCTGTTACATCGGTAGACGTAGAACGATCATTTTCGGCCTACAAATTAATATTAAGTGACAAACGTCACAAATTTCAAATTGAAAATTTAGAGAAGTATATTGTAATATACTGCCATAAAAACTATAACTAATTTTTAATTCTTGTGTGTTTTGTTGATTTTGAATATTATTATTTATTGGATTAAATTATTTTCTAGATTTAACTTATATATTGATTTAAACATTCAAAAAATGATCTCTAACAAAGTTTTCCCTTTTTTGATAGTGCATATTTTGTGCATATTTTGGCTTTTTTTTGTGCATATTTGCATGCATATTTTAGCAGTTTGATAGTGCATATAATCCGATGTCTAATCATAACAATCAAAAACGTTATACAAATGTTTCGAACAATTGATATATGAGATAACATAATATTATAGTAAAAGAACAAAAATTAAACTAGATTTAAGAAAGCAAAAGGAAAAAGAAAAGAAAAGAAACAAATGTAAATAATAACAATAATGATGTGTGTAAAAATATAGTCGATGCATAGCATCGGTCAGTGCGTATTAAGGCAAAAGGATCAAAGCCAAGAGCCGGCCGAATGTCCCAACGGAGCCAGCCCGCTGAAGGCTGACGGGTAAGCCATTTCACTTAAGAATGACCTGAACAAAGTAAGATCGCTCACCAATTTGAGTAACAAAGCTAGGTAACA